>JACEFZ010013123.1:105000-555000 GCA_014155875.1 Cepaea nemoralis
TTTGTCTGTCTGTCTGTCTGTCTGGCTGACCCGGCCCGGCTTCACCCAGTCCCTGGTGGGGAGCATCTCATTTAATTCATATAAGTAGTCATATAAGCTCTCCCGTTCCCGACTATCTGTCTGTCTGTCTATCTGTCTGTCTGTCTGTCTGTCTGACCCGGCTTCACCCAGTCCCTGGTGGGGAGTATCTCATTTAATTTATATACGTAGTCATATAAGCTCTCCCGTTCCCGACTATCTGTTTGTCTGTCTATCTGTCTGTCTGTCTGTCCCGGCCCGGCTTCACCCAGTCCCTGGTTGGGAGCATCTCATTTAATTCATATACGTAGTCATATAAGCTCTCCCGTTCCCGACTGTCTGTTTATCTGTCTGTCTGTCTGACCCGGCCCGGCTACACCCAGTCCCTGGTGGGGAGCATGCCATTTAATTAATTCATTTAAGTAGTCAAATAAGCTTCTGTTCCCTACTATCTGTCTGTCTGTCTATCTATCTGACCCGGCGTGGTTTCGCCCAGCTCCTGGCGCACAGTAACTTAAAAGAATGTCCTTCCACACACCATTCATTATTTTTAATGAAAACTGTTTTTAATCACCGACATGATAGTTGATAAGTTCAACAATATGACTATAAAGTATATAGAAATGTTATTAAAAGTTATGCCCCTTGAAATAACTTTTCTAGAGTGAAGTCCCCCTGCTATATAG
Organism: Cepaea nemoralis; assembly: GCA_014155875.1. Taxonomy (NCBI): domain Eukaryota; kingdom Metazoa; phylum Mollusca; class Gastropoda; order Stylommatophora; family Helicidae; genus Cepaea; species Cepaea nemoralis. The sequence continues at coordinate 105,705 of JACEFZ010013123.1, forward strand.
ACATTATATAATGAAAATGAAAAAGTAAATGTTATTAAATAAGTAGAAGATTTTACACTATGAAACTATTATAGTCGGTTGCACAGGAATGAAAGGAAGACGTGTAGAAAATTTCATCTCAATCGGATGTACCGTTATCGAACCCATCCAATACAAACATAACCACGAACAAAGTCAGTCACATACACTCTGTTTTATAGATATAGATTGTAATTGATGCCCCTATATTTTTCTTCTCTCCACCAGAATGGTTGATGCTGTATTCCTCGGAAGTTATACTGCCCTTTGGTCTCACATGTACCTAATATGTTAATATTCAGTCTTCTCATCTCCTTCTTAATGTTATCAAAGTTTGGGATGGGCGTTGTTAATTTTCGTTCTTTTTTTTATTTTTTTATAATCGTTTATTATGTACAAAAGCATTTACAAAAAGCTAATGGTCGACGTTTGGTGCAGGAGAGCCTGGCATATGATACCACAACATCTAGCTTTAGAATGGAGGCAGAGGCGGTCAGTGCAGCTTTCCGCTGGATGGAGAATACAATACACACGCACACATCGTGATTGTAACTGACTCAAAAAGCTTGCTGAAGAAGGTGAGGACAGGCAAGCTTCGGTTAAAGTGGCTTGCTTCGCTTCGGAGGTCACAGGTGGCAAGCATCGCCTGGATCTTTTCTCCGGGGTCTGCCGATGTGCTGAGGAATGAACAGGCGGACAGACTGGCTGGCTCTGCAAAACTTGGTGGAGTATTGATGCATGACAAGGCAGACGTGGTTGCGGCCATGTGGGAGCACGTGTACACCTCGGAGGAGCAAATGGATCACCATAGTCTGGTAAGAATGAGACAGCGAGGAGTGACGGGGGGATCTGGCTCTACCCTCAGAGGAAAGGCGAGACGGACATATAATCAGATTGCTGCCGGTACTATTGGTGTTGGAACTCTTTGCTGGCTGCTGAGGATGGGGACGAAGCGCTTATGGCAATGCTCCGAATACTTTGATGTCCATTTCTAAATCAATCAATCAATCAATGTACAAAAGCAGTGTCTTTTTTACATTTGCGAATATACTATATACATTCATACACATGTGACAACATTATATTCGTGGCATGGTGTAACTACCTACATAATTCCTGTTAATGATGACGGTTGAGTAATCATTTACTCCCAAGCACACCATAACATTTAATAGAAACTCTTTCACACTCCAGGTATACTCATTCACACTTAGTTTCGTGTAAAGAAATTCAAACATATTCCTGAATGACTATGTTTCCGAAAATGATACCCTTGTATGTATCTACACAATTCCCCCACATTAAAACCTGCAGCAAAAATCCCATTTTACCAAGCAAAACGCGAAAGCTGTGAAAATGGTGTCTGCTGAGAGAGAGAGAGAGAGAGAGAGAGAGAGAGAGAGAGAGAGAGAGAGAGAGAGAGAGAGAGAGACAGTGAGAGACAGACAGACAGACAGACAGAGACAGAGAGAGAGAGAGAGAGAGAGAGAGAGAGAGAGAGAGAGAGAGAGAGAGAGAGAGAGAGAGAGAGAGAGAGAGAGAGAGAGTTGTTCAAACTGAATGAAATTTACAAACATAAATGACATTTCCTCTAAACATATTTATCAACATAAACCCTATAGACTTCAAAAGTCTTTCGCCGTTAATGTAAGTAAATTTTCTTTAAATTGTGGGTGGCCTTAAGAGGCCAGTAAAATAATGTTGTTTCCCCACAGAGGGGAAGAGTGATCGGTTCCGATCATAGGCTATCATTAAAAGTACAATTTTAGAAATTAATCATAAGTATAGAATTGAAAAAGTTGATCATAAAATGTAAGTAAATAAAGATTACACATATGTTGTATAAAGACTTTAATAGCTTTCTTTTCATAATTGCAAAGAATGACTGATGGACTGAATGTTTAATTTCTCCAAAACAAAATACAAGATATTGATGTAAGTTAGTGGTATTATAGCTAGTATCCCATTTTTTTTTTCAAATTCTAGTACTCTCCCTTGTAACATTATTAGATGTTTATGTCCCCCTACCAAGCGCAGTCTGCTACTGCAACCATCTTAGACAATTTACATATAAACTTAAAGAAAGTCAAATATACAAATAGAAACGCAAAATTTGATCTACAGGCACTGAAGAGTGAGGAGATAAAAGATAAATTCAACGTAGAGGTAAAGAACAGATTCGATGCATTGTCCGATATGGAAATATTATTTCAAGACGTCAGTGACCAATTTGAAAAATAAAAGAAATCAGTCAAGAAGCTGCACTAACAACAATGATAATCCCAAAAATAAAGAAAATAGGACGCAAGAAATGGATGATGGAAGACATCTTAAAACACATGGAAATAAGAAGAAATAACATAAATAACAAGGAAATATACGAAGAAATTCACAGGAAAATTAGGAAGCTATGCAAAGAGGCAAAAGAAACATGGCTTGAGGAAAATTGCAAGGAAATTGAAAACCAACACTACACGGTTCAACACCCAGAATACCAAATTAATGCACACAAGAATTAATGACATCACTAACAAAAGAACACACACACATCAACAGGTTGCCTAAATACCAAAGATGGCAAAATCATAATAGAAAAAGATCAGATTTTACATGCGTGGTCAGATTATGTGAAAGACCTTCATGATGATACAAGAGAAGAACAATATGATCATCAGAATAATAATGAAGGACCATCAATTTTGTATGTCGGGGTGTTTTTCTTTTAGATATCTAGCAATTCCGCAGAGCCGGTCTCCCTGGAGAAAAGTTTAACGATTTTCTCCGTAATCCCGTATATCCACGTGTGGGGACATAGCTGCGCGAGATTCGGTAAGGAATCGGGTTGCGTTGGTTACTTACAGGGGTATCTGAGATTGTCGCTCAATAAGCAATGCAAAATACTCTGCGTAATCTTGCAAAGACATCAACAACAGCGGTAAAATGCTGTTGTTGACAGCGATGTAAATATGATATGCGAAAAAAATAAAATTCGACAGAATGCTTGAACATAAGTGTAGTGATCAATCAAGGCATTACTATCATGTTATTATGATGTTTGAAATATTCTCTAAGCAAACGTAATTACACCAGCATTTAGCAGAGAGAGAGAGAGAGAGAGAGAGAGAGAGAGAGAGAGAGAGAGGGGGAGGGAGAGAGAGACGAGAGAGGAAGAGTTGGGGGGGGGGGGACTATGTCAGGATCTTCTATTAGGCTCGTTGGCTAACACATGTGAGACAGTACAAGTACAACGTAATTCGACGTAAGACATAGCAACACAAGTTCAATGGATTTATTACCACATTAAATACATAACAATAGTTACAGCAATGTACAACATATAACTCACAACCACAATACAGCTCATAGGTCTGACGCTCACGATATCAGTCGTTCAGCTCACAACCACGGAGATTCACACAAACGCCTTGCTCTCGACACACACGTCCGTTCAGATGTCCAGTCCCAGCTTGGTCTGAGATTAACACACACACTGTCCACTGCCTCTCGTGGGGTCACGTGGCTTTGCGTGCGTCTGTCGTCAGCGCTGGTCGCGTGTCAGGTAAGAATCTCGCCAGCCGACAACTCTTGTCCGCCGGGTGCCGTAACGATGTTGCTGCACACTTAGGCTCTGACATTCTCCCCGGGTACTTCAATGAAAGATGCCATCTTTCATTCATGATGTATGTATATACTGGGGTAGTGTTAATTTCATGTCAGAGACTACTCTTTCCCAGTGTTATGCATGAAAATACATATAAGGCATAGAAATATATACACAAAAAATGTAAGTTGTATTGAAATGACAAATGAAGTACAATTTTTAACACAAATCAGGTTTCATCCCCCCGATGCCTGGTTACCTTCATTGCACTAATACCCAGTCAGATCAGTAGCACCAGCTTCACGCATCTACCTCGCAGCTATTTGAAAAAAACGTAATAATATGATTGTTTTGCAACAACCATCTAGCCAGACTGAAATACGGCTTTGTATTCGTCGTATTAAACACTTAAACTCTGCCCTCATTTGGTCAGGAGTTCTTATGTTGGTTTGCAATGTTGGCAGCTTTATGACATGCTTGGTGGACGCCTACCTGCTGTGCTAAACATTTGAGCAACAAAATGCCTATCTATACAATATACATTCATGAATATGTTTCAAATTATGGCCCTTGATGTAATTCACAAATGCAAGGGAAGTAATTTTGACATTTAAGAAATTCCATACATTACAATAATTATTTAATTTCTTAGCGTCATTGCTTGACGTTTCTTCATATTAACGAGAAAAAGTCGGTAATATGAATACATTAATCAAGATATGATTCTAAGATTACACTAATCAAAATAAATAAGTACCCAATTGGTATATTATATTTTATAGATTCAAAAAGATTTTACAAGTGTCATAAATTTTTTTAAATTTTGTATGTCGTCTGCTAATTTTGCTAGACTTTTTAAATTACACCGGAAATACACACGAAACGCAAAATTTGGTTGATGTTACATTTTCTGAACACAAATGATCCGGTTTTATTTCGGAACGGATAGTAAAATGTTCTCACAGTTCGTGTCTGATGTTATAGTATCACAACGGATTATGGTGGAATGTTCTTATTTCCGATGTGTTCACAACTTCTGGATAAAGATCGACTGTTCTTGTTTCTGATGTTAAACGTCGAAAAATTTGGATTACATTCGCTGTAGAGGTGGTGTAGGAGTCAATGTTCGGTCCACATTTGCACATGTTAAAATATCACTATGAAGAAAATCACTCACAAATGTCACAATGGTAAAGTTCGCTTCTGGTAAGTGGTTAAGCGTCTGTGACACTGTTCTTGGTGTATATATACAATTAATATTGTTCTCATTCTAACACACACTACACAATTATACTACACTCATTACATGACTTGATTAAAATAAGTATATTATACATGTCGGTCTCCAAACCGTATCACAATTTTGATTATTGACCTTACACAGTAGGTGAATGGAAAAAAATTCACTCATTGGTGGCTGTGTTGGGCTGAGTGTAATATTACACAGTGCACTCAGACATTGCTTACTGGGTCTGTCGGACAACGGGACAAAAGGTCGGCGATTGTATTCATTCTGCCGGGAATATGGCGAACTTCAAAACTGAAATTCTGAAGCTTCAAGGACCAGCGAGCAATCATGTTATTTGATGGTACTGTGGAATTGATATACCTTAATGGACTGTTGTCAGTTTCGATGATAAAGTGACGTCCTAGAAGATATCTGGACAGCTTTGTTACACTTTCTACTAAGGACAATGCCTCTAATTGCGGAATGGACCAGGCCCGCTCTCGGGGTCTTAGTTTTCTTGATAGAAAACAAACGGGATGCAGGATGCCGTTGTATTCCTGCAATAGGACTGCACCGATCGCAATGGAGCTAGCATCTGTTCTCAATCTGAAAGGTAAACGAATGTTGGGCAATTTAAGGATGAGATTAGGTGTATTCTTATCAGAAAAGTGTGCCAAAACTTTATCAAATGCATTTCGTAGGCATTCATCGTTTACAACTTTTTCGGGTTTATTCTTGGTTAGTAAGTTAGAAAAAACCTCAGTCAGTTCTGAAAAATCAGGAATAAAGTTTCTATAATAATTAATAAGTCCCAACAAACTGCGGACTTGTTTCTTATTTGTTGGAAGTGACAGTTTTAGAATTTTGGAGACAATTTTGTTGTCTGTCATGACAAAGCCATTGGATATTCTGTACCCCAAAAATGATATCTCTTGGTAAGCCATGCTCACCTTTGAAGGCTTCACTGTTAGTCAGTGCTGTCTGATACTAGGTAGTAGTAGTAGAACGTCTTGTCCAGGTGTCAATGTTATAGTTCCGTCGTTGTCTCTGTATGGACACAGATGTCGTCAGTATAGTGAATGATATTAGGCATGTCAGATAGGAGGAGTCGTATAGCAGACAAGGCCTGTCTGGAGTTACTGGATCTAAGGATATAAAGTGGGTTACGGTTAAAATCTTCCAAAAGGATTTTCAAATTTTATGTTGAGATCATTTTGAGTGCTATCTCCAAACCTGCACTCGTACATGTGTGTATACATTCAATAGTTCAAACAATAATAATACACCATGTACAGTTGTGAAATGTACTCGTGCATGTTTGTATGATCTTTTGCAATTTGTGTATATTTTCCAAAATGTGTAGGGTAATTTGTTGCTGATTTTTGTCAGTAATTCCACCGACTGATGTTTTACATTGTTCAGCATAGGTATTCGTATGAGTTGATTTAACATAGAGATTATGAGTGGCAGTAACAAAATTTGGTTCAACAGTAATGACATAAGTAACAAAGTCTGCTGGTTTGTCATGAGTAATATCATCTGTGTTATGTCATGATGATGTGGAAATATAACTGTTTGTGAAAACATTTGTTTTGTATTTACAATCAGTAGTGCAAGAATAGCTATCCACTGTGTGCACTTGGTTATGTGTGTAGTTAACAAGGAGTACAGGAGGTATAGTGTATACCATGATAATTTGTGATCTTTCCTCGCTGTTGTGAACTGTTTGTTTTCTGCACCTTTTTCTTTGTGCTGATACACACCAGTTTCTGTTTCTTCTTGTTCTGAGATGGTAATCACGTTGGTATGGTGTGGTATCTTGGTCTGTTCATCATGTTGTTGTATGATGAGTGGGGTAGTTAAGGCAGTATTTGTTGTGGTGTTAACTTTTTGCCTTGTGTGAGGTTTGGACTCTATGTAATCTGTCACATTCAATACATTTCCAATTAATAAATCACAACATGGATTGTCTAATAAAGCACAAGTTACTCTGCCTGATAGGAAAGGTGATTTTATATTGGCCCATGCCATGGGATATTTCTCTACTGTCCCTGAAACAGTTTTGCAATAGATGTACTCATCTAGGTAGTCTTTAGGATCAGCTAAGGTCTTTCGAAGACCGATAAGACAGGACCCTGTGTCGCGTACACATGTGCATACTGTGTCATTGATGTAACCTTTATGGAATGTTAATTTTCCTAACGACAGTTTTGAGGTTTTGTTCAGTTCCTCACTTTCTTGTTGAGCATTGACCTCTTTATATAAAGAATGAGGTTGAGTGATGTTAACAACATTATTACAATATGGTACAAAGTCTGGTGTTGTCTTCATGTCTGTGATGTTCACTTTTCTTACGTTCTTTGCTGAACTGCATTTTGAGTCTATTGCCAAGTTAGCTTCCTCATTGGCAATAGGGACGGCGTGCCCGCATGTTAAGGTACCATTTTCATTGAAGGTATTACAGACAGTACATTTATTAGAAGTAAATACATCACACGACTGTGCTGCATGTACAGGATGTTTTTCTGGATTTTCGTCTTCTGACGATGAGCTATCGAACAAGGCGGCATTGGCTTTGTTGGTCATATGCCTGCCTCTACAATCCATGCGATGGTGACCGTAAGCCTTGCAGAGAAAACATTTACGTGCACTTTTGAACGATTTACGTTCTGTGTCTTGTCTGTTTACCATATTTTGCAAGTATGTTGGGTACCCTGGGTTTTTATCGCACATCTCGTTCAAATGGTGGAAAAATTTACAGTGAATGCATTGTCTAACTCTATCAGAGGTAGGCCTGTTCGGTTTTTGCCTACTATAGTTGTTCTCATAGTTGGCTGCTGCTACCCAGTTACTGTCAGTAGCTTCAGTGGCAAAACACTGTTTATTTGCCGTATAATAGGCCGACCCACGTCTTTCCATTTCTTCCACACTTGTGCATTCATTCTCCTGCAAGAACTTAGAAAAAGATGATGGGACAGAAGAAATAACTTTATCTCGAATAATGAGATCTTCTAATTTATCATAATTTTTGTTAATTTTGGCTGATGAAGTCCATTTGCTGAAAATGTCTCGGACTAAACAGAGGTAGTCAGAGAACGTTTGAGTTAGATTTTGGACTCAGTTTACTGAATTGTTCTCTGTACCCTGCTTCATCTAACATGAAATGTGCCATTATTTTAGATTTAATGTAATGGTACTCTTTTCTGAGGTCTTTGGGGATGGTTTCAATGACTTTCAGAGGTTCCCCAGATAGACTCCTCATATATAAAATATTCCATTCCGAAAGTGGAACTTGGTAATGTTCCATTAATGTCTCAAAATTTTGGGTAAAGGCTGCTATGCAGTCACCCGAGGTATAGTTACGAACGATACCTTGGTACTTCTTATACTGGTTTTCTTTTTCCAGTCTTTCAGATTTCTTTGACTCTTTATTTATTGCAGTCTCAGTGTCGAGTTGTTTTATTTTCAACTGTAATTCAAGTTCTTCCCTCTTACTCTGAGCTGCTATTTCTGCCTTTTTCAGCTCTGTTTCTGCCTCTACTTGCTTGGCAGCTTTTTCAATCTCTGCCTGTTTTAGAGCTCTTTCTGCTGCTCTTTCATCGCGTTCGGCAGCTTTTTCCTGAACAAGTAGGTATTCTGCGTATTTGTTCTCACTCCACTTTGTTAACTCATCACCTTGTAACTTTAATTTCAAGCCCATATCGATGAAATCAAACAATGACGACATGATGGAGAAAATATGTCAATGAAAATCAATCACACACAATATGTTGTAAATGATTAGTAGAAAAATAACTTACAATTGATTTGACTATACGATGCGTGCCCACTAATGCATACGTAAAGTTAAAGTGAAGAAAAATATACTCAAGTGCCCTTGGATATGGTGACGAAAGGTTGGGCAATCGGGCTAGAAAACTGTAGGGTCGTACTTCAGAACCACTAATGACCTCTACGGCAGGGTTATGGATGGTACGCAAAAACCTGCTTTGTTTTTGGAGAGAAATAAGTTAGCGTGTGTTTGTTGGTGTGTGCCTGCAAGTCACTAAGTGTTGATTAGGTTTGAATGGCGTTGAGTATAATTGTATGTCGTAAATTTGTCGTCAACAGTGTTTCTTTCAACAGAAGTTACACTCTTTCCAAAACTCTTTGCGTTCCACAAACTCAATACACAAAAACAATCTATCTGTATTTGAACACTCAATAACATTGATGACACATCACTTACATCAAGATGACATTCAGTAAGGACAAAGACATCAAGTTTACAAGATGGCGACAAGGTCAAAATGGTGGCAAAATCACAATGTTGACAAGGTCAAACGATGACAATTTTCACAAATCACAAATGTTTAACACGTTTACAGGATCAAACAATATGTACTGTACATTTACTAATGATCTTAAACATATTTAGACAATGTAGTAATGGATCACACTGAGACTTTTCCGATCACATGTACATCACTATAACCTTGACAAATTTTACAAGTACAAGAATTATAGTTTTAAATCACAAAGATGAACAACACACGTCTAAATATATTAGGTTCTTAAATAAAGACGAGCAACCCACGTCCACACATGTCAGGATCTTCTATTAGGCTCGTTGGCTAACACATGTGAGACAGTACAAGTACAACGTAATTCGACGTAAGACATAGCAACACAAGTTCAATGGATTTATTACCACATTAAATACATAACAATAGTTACAGCAATGTACAACATATAACTCACAACCACAATACAGCTCATAGGTCTGACGCTCACGATATCAGTCGTTCAGCTCACAACCACGGAGATTCACACAAACGCCTTGCTCTCGACACACACGTCCGTTCAGATGTCCAGTCCCAGCTTGGTCTGAGATTAACACACACCCTGTCCACTGCCTCTCGTGGGGTCACGTGGCTTTGCGTGCGTCTGTCGTCAGCGCTGGTCGCGTGTCAGGTAAGAATCTTGCCAGCCGACAACTCTTGTCCGCCGGGTGCCGTAACGATGTTGCTGCACACTTAGGCTCTGACAGACTATTTGTAATATTTGTCAACAGAAGCCCCATAAGCTTGTACGGCCTTTCGCCAGTGCGAAAATAAGTGCATGCAGGCCTTGATTGTGCCAGACCAGGTCTTGTCATACTCACTTCGCCTGTTAATCGTCATCTCTCTCATTTCTATCACCTAGGCCATAGTCACCAGTCAAACCACACACCTTCTCGTTGCTACTTTTTCGTTGAAATCTCCGAGAATGACGGCCATTTCAAAATTTTTACTCTGGTCCTCGGCCATGTCTAATTCGTTATATCATTCAAGAAGCCCTGGGCATGAAAACGTGAGGCAAAGAAATTCATTGGCATTGAGAATATGTCGCATTTACTGATCCCTTGCCTTCTTAAAACCCACATTGTTCTTCTCCTATTTATATATCCACTAGCTGACCCGGCCCGGCTTCGCCCAGGCCCTGGAGGGGATCTATCTATCTATCAGTCTGTCTGTCTGCTTGTTTGTCTGTCTGTCTGTCTGTCTGGCTGACCCGGCCCGGCTTCACCCAGTCCCTGGTGGGGAGCATCTCATTTAATTCATATAAGTAGTCATATAAGCTCTCCCGTTCCCGACTATCTGTCTGTCTGTCTATCTGTCTGTCTGTCTGTCTGTCTGACCCGGCTTCACCCAGTCCCTGGTGGGGAGTATCTCATTTAATTTATATACGTAGTCATATAAGCTCTCCCGTTCCCGACTATCTGTTTGTCTGTCTATCTGTCTGTCTGTCTGTCCCGGCCCGGCTTCACCCAGTCCCTGGTGGGGAGCATCTCATTTAATTCATATACGTAGTCATATAAGCTCTCCCGTTCCCGACTGTCTGTTTATCTGTCTGTCTGTCTGACCCGGCCCGGCTACACCCAGTCCCTGGTGGGGAGCATGCCATTTAATTAATTCATTTAAGTAGTCAAATAAGCTTCTGTTCCCTACTATCTGTCTGTCTGTCTATCTATCTGACCCGGCGTGGTTTCGCCCAGCTCCTGGCGCACAGTAACTTAAAAGAATGTCCTTCCACACACCATTCATTATTTTTAATGAAAACTGTTTTTAATCACCGACATGATAGTTGATAAGTTCAACAATATGACTATAAAGTATATAGAAATGTTATTAAAAGTTATGCCCCTTGAAATAACTTTTCTAGAGTGAAGTCCCCCTGCTATATAGACATTATATAATGAAAATGAAAAAGTAAATGTTATTAAATAAGTAGAAGATTTTACACTATGAAACTATTATAGTCGGTTGCACAGGAATGAAAGGAAGACGTGTAGAAAATTTCATCTCAATCGGATGTACCGTTATCGAACCCATCCAATACAAACATAACCACGAACAAAGTCAGTCACATACACTCTGTTTTATAGATATAGATTGTAATTGATGCCCCTATATTTTTCTTCTCTCCACCAGAATGGTTGATGCTGTATTCCTCGGAAGTTATACTGCCCTTTGGTCTCACATGTACCTAATATGTTAATATTCAGTCTTCTCATCTCCTTCTTAATGTTATCAAAGTTTGGGATGGGCGTTGTTAATTTTCGTTCTTTTTTTTATTTTTTTATAATCGTTTATTATGTACAAAAGCATTTACAAAAAGCTAATGGTCGACGTTTGGTGCAGGAGAGCCTGGCATATGATACCACAACATCTAGCTTTAGAATGGAGGCAGAGGCGGTCAGTGCAGCTTTCCGCTGGATGGAGAATACAATACACACGCACACATCGTGATTGTAACTGACTCAAAAAGCTTGCTGAGGAAGGTGAGGACAGGCAAGCTTCGGTTAAAGTGGCTTGCTTCGCTTCGGAGGTCACAGGTGGCAAGCATCGCCTGGATCTTTTCTCCGGGGTCTGCCGATGTGCTGAGGAATGAACAGGCGGACAGACTGGCTGGCTCTGCAAAACTTGGTGGAGTATTGATGCATTACAAGGCAGACGTGGTTGCGGCCATGTGGGAGCACGTGTACACCTCGGAGGAGCAAATGGATCACCATAGTCTGGTAAGAATGAGACAGCGAGGAGTGACGGGGGGATCTGGCTCTACCCTCAGAGGAAAGGCGAGACGGACATATAATCAGATTGCTGCCGGTACTATTGGTGTTGGAACTCTTTGCTGGCTGCTGAGGATGGGGACGAAGCGCTTATGGCAATGCTCCGAATACTTTGATGTCCATTTCTAAATCAATCAATCAATCAATGTACAAAAGCAGTGTCTTTTTTACATTTGCGAATATACTATATACATTCATACACATGTGACAACATTATATTCGTGGCATGGTGTAACTACCTACATAATTCCTGTTAATGATGACGGTTGAGTAATCATTTACTCCGAAGCACACCATAACATTTAATAGAAACTCTTTCACACTCCAGGTATACTCATTCACACTTAGTTTCGTGTAAAGAAATTCAAACATATTCCTGAATGACTATGTTTCCGAAAATGATACCCTTGTATGTATCTACACAATTCCCCCACATTAAAACCTGCAGCAAAAATCCCATTTTACCAAGCAAAACGCGAAAGCTGTGAAAATGGTGTCTGCTGAGAGAGAGAGAGAGAGAGAGAGAGAGAGAGAGAGAGAGAGAGAGAGAGAGAGAGAGAGAGAGACAGTGAGAGACAGACAGACAGACAGACAGAGACAGAGAGAGAGAGACAGAGAGAGAGACAGAGAGAGAGAGAGAGAGAGAGAGAGAGAGAGAGAGAGAGAGAATAAATTTTCTTTACAATGTGGGTGGCCTTAAGAGGCCAGTAAAAAAATGTTTGGATTATTATTATTATATATGTAATATGTATCATTAAAAGAACAGTTTTAAGAATTTAACATAAACGTAGAATTCAAAAAGTCGGTTATAAAATGTAAGTAAATAAAGATTAAACAAATGTTGTATAAAAACTTTAAAAGCTTTATTTTCAGGATTGCAAGCATTGACTGGAGTATTGACTCTTTGATTTCTCAACCATAAGAAAAAGATTTAGATGTAAATTAATGGTATTATAGCTAGGTATACAATTTTCTTTTTCAAATTCTAGTACTCTCCCTTATAACAATATTAGATAATTATGTCCCACTACCAAGACCAGACTGCTACTGCAACCATCTTAGACAATTTACATATAAACTAAAGAAAGTCAAATATACAAATAGAAACGCAAAATTTGATCTACAGGCACTGAAGAGTGAGGAGATAAAATATAAATTCAATGTAGAGGTAAAGAACAGATTCGATGCATTGTCCGATATGGAAATATTATTTCAAGACGTCAGTGACCAAGTGGAAACATAAAATAAATCAGTCACGAAGCTGTACTAACAACAATGATAATCCCAAAAATAAAGATAATAGGGCGCAAGAAATGGATGATGGAAGACATCTTAAAACACATGGAAATAAGAAGAAATAACATAAATAACAAGGAAATATACGAAGAAATTCACAGGAAAATTAGGAAGCTATGCAAAGAGGCAAAAGAAACATGGCTTGAGGAAAATTGCAAGGAAATTGAAAACCAACACTACACAGAATACCAAATTAATGCACACAAGAATTAATGACATCACTAACAAAAGAACACACACACATCAACAGGTTGCCTAAATACCAAAGATGGCAAAATCATAATAGAAAAAGATCAGATTTTACATGCGTGGTCAGATTATGTGAAAGACCTTCATGATGATACAAGAGAAGAACAATATGATCATCAAAATAATAATGAAGGAACATCAATTTTATTTGTCGGGGTGTTTTTCTTTTACATATCTAGCAATTCCGCAGAGCCGGTCTCCCTGGCGAGGAGATTAACTATTTTCTCCGAAATCCCGTATATCCACGTGTGGGGACATAGCTGCGCGAGATTCGGCAAGGAACCGGGTTGTGTTCGTTACTTACAGGGGTATCTGAGATATCTGAGATTGTCGCTCAGTAAGCAAAGCAAAATACTCTGCGTAATCTTGCAAAGACATCAACAACAGTGGTAAAATGCTTTTATTAATGCGTTAGTTAGTTAGTTAGTTAGTTAGTTAGTTAGTTAGTTAGTTAGTTAGTTAGTTAGTTAGTTAGTTAGTTAGTTAGTTAGTTAGTCGCATTTCCAACTTCACAGCAACGGGTCGTCCCCATTATGCTCCGTTCCTGTGCCAGTGAATATCACACAAAACGCTCCCCACTGCCCAATATGAAAAGTGGAAAAGACAGGAGTCTCGACAAACAACAGCCCGCACAGATACAATGTGCATAATGCTGCCGCCAGAATGTCAACACACCAGTCCCCCACGAAACACCCAATTCATCTCTGATGGAATCGGCAGTAATTTTCCTATCTGAATGTTTCCTAGATGTTCACCTACACAGTCCACGAACATACAGTTCATCACCGACGGCAGTGGCAGTCAACCAGAAGCCCAGCAGCCACGCATTTCTGCATAATGCAAAAACTGGTCAACTCTGGGACATAGCCACATGCCATCGCTCTGAACATGCAGTCACGTTCCAAAAATAAAAACTTGGACAGATTCAAAAGCACTTCACACGAAACTCACAGCTCACAGTGTCGCGCCACACACTCACTCAGTAGCAGGGCGACAGAACCATCAAGCCTCCTTTGTCGCCTCTTACGACATGCGTGGTAGGCTACTGTGTTGCTATTCTTTGCTTCCCTTATGGGCCCCGGCAACACACGGGAGGGTAAAATGTTGTTGCTGACAGCGATGTAAATAGGATATGCGAAAAAAATAAAATTCGGCAGAATGCTTGAACATAAGTATAGTGATCAATCAAGGCATTACTATAATGTTATTACGATATTTGAAATATTCTCCAAGCAAACGTAATTGCACCAGCATTTAGCAGAGAGAGAGAGAGAGAGAGAGAGAGAGAGAGAGAGAGAGAGAGAGAGAGAGAGAGAGAGAGAGAGAGAGAGAGAGAGAGAGAGAGAGAGAGAGAGAGAGAGAGAGAGAGAAGAGGGAGGAAGAGTGGGGGGGGGAAGAACTATTTGTAATATTTGTCAACATAAGCCCCATAAGCTTGCACGGCCTTTCGCCAGTGCGAAAATAAGTGCATGCAGGCCTTGATTGTGCCAGATCAGGTTTTGTCCTACTCACTACGCATGTTAGTCGTCATCGCTCTCAATCCTATCACCTAGGCCATAGTCACCAGTCAAACCACTCACCTTCTCGTTGCTACTTTTTCGTTGAAATCTCCGAGGTTGACGGTCATTTCAAAATTGTTACTCTGGTCCTCGGCCATGTCTAATTCGTTATATCATTCAAGAAGCCCTGGGCATGAAAACGTGAGGCGAAGAAATTCATTGGCATTGAGAATATTTCGCATTTACTGAACCCTTGCCTTCTACAAATCCACATTGTTCTTCTTCTAGTTATATATCCATTGTAATTGATGCCCCTATATTTTTTTTTCTCTCCACCAGAATGGTTTATGCTGTATTCCTTGGAAGTTATACTGCCCTCTGGTCTCACATATACCTAATATGTTAATATTCAGTCTTCTCATTTCTTTCTTAATGTTATCAAAGGTTAGGATGGGTGTGATTAATTTTCTTTCTTTCTTTCTTCTTGTTTCTTTTTTTAAATAATCGTTTATTATGTACAAAAGCATTTACAAAAAGCTAATGGTCGACGTTTGGTGCAGGAGAGCCTGGCAAATGATGCCACAATATCTAGCTTAAGACTGGAAATGGAGGCGATCAGTGCAGCTTTCCGCTGGATGGAGAATACGACACAACACACACACACACACATCGTGATTGTAACTGACTCAGAAAGCATGCTGAGGAATGTGAGGACAGGCAAGCTTCGGGCAGAGTGGCTTGCTTCGCTTCGGAGGTCACGTGTGGCAAGCATCGCCTGGATCTTTTCTCCGGGGCATGCCGGTGTGCTGGGGAATGAACAGGCGGACAGATTGGCTGGCTCTGCAAAACTTGGTGGAGTATTGATGCATGACAAGGCAGACGTGGTTGCGGCCTTGTGGGAGCACGTGTACACCTCGGAGGAGTAAATGGATCACCATAGTCTGGTAAGAATGAGACAGCGAAGAGTGACGGGGGGATCTGGCTCTACCCTCAGAGGAAAGGCGAGACGGATATATAATCAGATTGCTACTGGTACCATTGGTGTTGGAACTCTTCGCTGGCTGCTGAGGATGGGGACGGAGCGCTTATGGGAATGCTCCGAATGCTATGATGTCGGTTCCTAAATCAATCAATCAATCAATCAATCAATGTACAAAAGCAGTGTCTTTTTTACATTTGCGAATACACCATATACATTCATACACATGTGACAACATTATATTCGTGGCATGGTGTAACTACCTACATAATACCTGTTAAAGATAATGGTTGGGTAATCATTTACTCCCATGCACACCATAACATTTAATAGAAACTCTTTCACACTCCAGGTATACTCATTCACACTTAGTTTCGTGTAAAGAAATTCAAAAATATTCCTGATTCACCATGTTTCCGAAAATGATACTCTTGTATGTATCTACACAATTTCCCCACATTAAACCTAGCAGCAAAGATCCCATTTTACCAAGCAAAACGCGAAAGCTATGAAAATGGTGTCTGTTTGAGGAGAGAGAGAGAGAGAGAGAGAGAGAGAGAGAGAGAGAGAGAGAGAGAGAGAGAGAGAGAGAGAGAGAGAGAGAGAGAGAGAGAGAGAGAGAGAGAGAGAGAGAGAGAGAGAGAGAGAGAGAGAGAGAGAGAGAGAGCTATTTGTTCAAACTGAATGAAATTTACAAACATAAATGACATTTCCTCTAAACATATTTATCAACATAAACCCTATAGACTTCAAAAGTCTTTCGCCGTTAATGTAAGTAAATTTTCTTTAAATTGTGGGTGGCCTTAAGAGGCCAGTAAAATAATGTTGTTTCCCCACAGAGGGGAAGCGTAATATAATACTTCCGGAGGCTTTCATTAAAAGTACAATTTTAGAAATTAATCATAAGTATAGAATTGAAAAAGTTGATCATAAAATGTAAGTAAATAAAGATTACACATATGTGTATAAAGACTTTAATAGCTTTCTTTTCATAATTGCAAAGAATGACTGATGGACTGAATGTTAAATTTCTCCAAAAAAAAGTACAAGATATTGATGTAAGTTAGTGGTATTATAGCTAGTATCCCATTTTTTTTTTCAAATTCTAGTACTCTCCCTTGTAACAATATTAGATGTTTATGTCCCCCTACCAAGCGCGTCTGCTACTGCAACCATCTTAGACAATTTACATATAAACTTAAAGAAAGTCAAATATACAAATAGAAACGCAAAATTTGATCTACAGGCACTGAAGAGTGAGGAGATAAAAGATAAATTCAACGTAGAGGTAAAGAACAGATTCGATTGCATTGTCCGATATGGAAATATTATTTCAAGACGTCAGTGACCAATTGGAAAAATAAAAGAAATCAGTCAAGAAGCTGCACTAACAACAATGATAATCCCAAAAATAAAGAAAATAGGACGCAAGAAATGGATGATGGAAGACATCTTAAAACACATGGAAATAAGAAGAAATAACATAAATAACAAGGAAATATACGAAGAAATTCACAGGAAAATTAGGAAGCTATGCAAAGAGGCAAAAGAAACATGGCTTGAGGAAAATTGCAAGGAAATTGAAAACCAACACTACACGGTTCAACACCCAGAATACCAAATTAATGCACACAAGAATTAATGACATCACTAACAAAAGAACACACACACATCAACAGGTTGCCTAAATACCAAAGATGGCAAAATCATAATAGAAAAAGATCAGATTTTACATGCGTGGTCAGATTATGTGAAAGACCTTCATGATGGTACAAGAGAAGAACAATATGATCATCAGAATAATAATGAAGGAAGCAATGCAAAATACTCTGCGTAATCTTGCAAAGACATCAACAACAGCGGTAAAATGCTGTTTCGACAGAATGCTTGAACATAAGTGTAGTGATCAATCAAGGCATTACTATCATGTTATTATGATGTTTGAAATATTCTCTAAGCAAACGTAATTACACCAGCATTTAGCAGAGAGAGAGAGAGAGAGAGAGAGAGAGAGAGAGAGAGAGAGGGGGGGAGAGAGAGAGACGAGAGAGGAAGAGTTGGGGGGGGGGGGGACTATTTGTAATATTTGTCAACAGAAGCCCCATAAGCTTGTACGGCCTTTCGCCAGTGCGAAAATAAGTGCATGCAGGCCTTGATTGTGCCAGACCAGGTCTTGTCATACTCACTTCGCCTGTTAATCGTCATCTCTCTCATTTCTATCACCTAGGCCATAGTCACCAGTCAAACCACACACCTTCTCGTTGCTACTTTTTCGTTGAAATCTCCGAGAATGACGGCCATTTCAAAATTTTTACTCTGGTCCTCGGCCATGTCTAATTCGTTATATCATTCAAGAAGCCCTGGGCATGAAAACGTGAGGCAAAGAAATTCATTGGCATTGAGAATATGTCGCATTTACTGATCCCTTGCCTTCTACAAACCCACATTGTGATCAATCAAGGCATTACTATCATGTTATTATGATGTTTGAAATATTCTCTAAGCAAACGTAATTACACCAGCATTTAGCAGAGAGAGAGAGAGAGAGAGAGAGAGAGAGAGAGAGAGAGAGAGAGGGGGGGGGGAGGGAGAGAGAGACGAGAGAGGAAGAGTTGGGGGGGGGGGGGGGACTATTTGTAATATTTGTCAACAGAAGCCCCATAAGCTTGTACGGCCTTTCGCCAGTGCGAAAATAAGTGCATGCAGGCCTTGATTGTGCCAGACCAGGTCTTGTCATACTCACTTCGCCTGTTAATCGTCATCTCTCTCATTTCTATCACCTAGGCCATAGTCACCAGTCAAACCACACACCTTCTCGTTGCTACTTTTTCGTTGAAATCTCCGAGAATGACGGCCATTTCAAAATTTTTACTCTGGTCCTCGGCCATGTCTAATTCGTTATATCATTCAAGAAGCCCTGGGCATGAAAACGTGAGGCAAAGAAATTCATTGGCATTGAGAATATGTCGCATTTACTGATCCCTTGCCTTCTTAAAACCCACATTGTTCTTCTCCTATTTATATATCCACTAGCTGACCCGGCCCGGCTTCGCCCAGGCCCTGGAGGGGATCTATCTATCTATCAGTCTGTCTGTCTGCTTGTTTGTCTGTCTGTCTGTCTGTCTGGCTGACCCGGCCCGGCTTCACCCAGTCCCTGGTGGGGAGCATCTCATTTAATTCATATAAGTAGTCATATAAGCTCTCCCGTTCCCGACTATCTGTCTGTCTGTCTATCTGTCTGTCTGTCTGTCTGTCTGACCCGGCTTCACCCAGTCCCTGGTGGGGAGTATCTCATTTAATTTATATACGTAGTCATATAAGCTCTCCCGTTCCCGACTATCTGTTTGTCTGTCTATCTGTCTGTCTGTCTGTCCCGGCCCGGCTTCACCCAGTCCCTGGTTGGGAGCATCTCATTTAATTCATATACGTA
Organism: Cepaea nemoralis; assembly: GCA_014155875.1. Taxonomy (NCBI): domain Eukaryota; kingdom Metazoa; phylum Mollusca; class Gastropoda; order Stylommatophora; family Helicidae; genus Cepaea; species Cepaea nemoralis. Next base: position 125,095 of record JACEFZ010013123.1, read on the forward strand.
GTCATATAAGCTCTCCCGTTCCCGACTGTCTGTTTATCTGTCTGTCTGTCTGACCCGGCCCGGCTACACCCAGTCCCTGGTGGGGAGCATGCCATTTAATTAATTCATTTAAGTAGTCAAATAAGCTTCTGTTCCCTACTATCTGTCTGTCTGTCTATCTATCTGACCCGGCGTGGTTTCGCCCAGCTCCTGGCGCACAGTAACTTAAAAGAATGTCCTTCCACACACCATTCATTATTTTTAATGAAAACTGTTTTTAATCACCGACATGATAGTTGATAAGTTCAACAATATGACTATAAAGTATATAGAAATGTTATTAAAAGTTATGCCCCTTGAAATAACTTTTCTAGAGTGAAGTCCCCCTGCTATATAGACATTATATAATGAAAATGAAAAAGTAAATGTTATTAAATAAGTAGAAGATTTTACACTATGAAACTATTATAGTCGGTTGCACAGGAATGAAAGGAAGACGTGTAGAAAATTTCATCTCAATCGGATGTACCGTTATCGAACCCATCCAATACAAACATAACCACGAACAAAGTCAGTCACATACACTCTGTTTTATAGATATAGATTGTAATTGATGCCCCTATATTTTTCTTCTCTCCACCAGAATGGTTGATGCTGTATTCCTCGGAAGTTATACTGCCCTTTGGTCTCACATGTACCTAATATGTTAATATTCAGTCTTCTCATCTCCTTCTTAATGTTATCAAAGTTTGGGATGGGCGTTGTTAATTTTCGTTCTTTCTTTTTTTTTTTTTTATAATCGTTTATTATGTACAAAAGCATTTACAAAAAGCTAATGGTCGACGTTTGGTGCAGGAGAGCCTGGCATATGATACCACAACATCAAGCTTAAGAATGGAGGTGGAGGCAGTCAGTGCAGCTTTCCGCTGGATGGAGAATACGATACACACGCACACATCGTGATTGTAACTGACTCAAAAAGCTAGCTCAGGAAGGTGAGGACAGGCAAGCTTCGGGTAAACTGGCTTGCTTCGCTTCGGAGGTCACGGGTGGCAAGCATCGCCTGGATCTTTTCTCCGGGGCATGCCGGTGTTCTGGGGAATGAACAGGCGGACAGATTGGCTGGCTCTGCAAAATTTGGTGGAGTATTGATGCATGACAAGGCAGACGTGGTTGCGGTCTTGTGGGAGCACGTGTACACCGCGGAGGAGCAAATGGATCACCATAGTCTGGTAAGAATGAGACAGCGAGGAGTGACGGAGGGATCTGGCTCTACCCTCAGAGGAAAGGCGAGACGGACATATAATCAGATTGCTACTGGTACCATTGGTGTTGGAACTCTTCGCTGGCTGCTGAGGATGGGGACGAAGCGCTTATGGGAATGCTCCGAATACTTTGATGTCCGTTCCTAAATCAATCAATCAATCAATGTACAAAAGCAGTGTCTTTTTTACATTTGCGAATATACCATATACATTAATACACATGTGACAACATTATATTCGTGGCATGGTGTAACTACCTACATAATTCCTGTTAATGATGATGGTTGAGTAATCATTTACTCCCAAGCACACCATAACATTTAATAGAAACTCTTTCACACTCCGGGTATACTCATTCACACTTAGTTTCATGTAAAGAAATTCAAACATATTCCTGAATGACTATGTTTCCGAAAATGATACCCTTGTATGTATCTACACAATTCCCCCACATTAAACCCTGTAGCAAAAATCCCATTTTACCAAGCAAAACGTGAAAGCTGTGAAAATGGTGTCTGCTTGAGAGAGAGAGAGAGAGAGAGAGAGAGAGAGAGAGAGAGAGAGAGAGAGAGAGAGAGAGAGAGAGAGAGAGAGACAGACAGACAGACAGACAGACAGACAGACAGACAGACAGAGACAGAGAGAGACAGACAGAGAGAGAGACAGAGAGAGAGAGAGAGAGAGACAAAGAGAGAGAGAGACAAAGAGAGAGAGACAGAGAGACAGAGACAGAGAGAGAGAGAGAGAGAGAGAGAGAGAGAGAGAGAGAGAGAGAGAGAGAGAGAGAGAGAGAGAGAGTAAATTTTCTTTACATTGTGGGTGGCCTTAATTTTTTTTTTTTTTTTTTTTTTTTTTTTTTTTTTTTTTCAACCGTTCGTAACATTTATTCAAATATACCCTACGGTGTAGGGTCTGAAAAATAGTCTTTAGACTCATTATATTGCTCCTCTCCACGGAAATCTTTAGTAAAATTTTTTTTTTTTTTTTTTTTTTTAAACTTTTATTGAGTGTTAAGAAACATTTGCATTTGTATTGTTCGTGTTGTTACAGAGCGTTGCATGTGGAAGTGTAGGTGACATATGCGCAAATTTTTACAACATTTGTTTCAACCTTTTTACATTTGAAATGGGGGGTAAAGAAAAACGAGTACAAACAACAACAGGACGGTAGTATACCATTTTTTTCCCTCTGCCACCTTTTCACCTGTCAGCTCCAACCCCACCAATACCATCATCACCACTTGGTAATGAGGCAAATGGCAGTAAAACTTGTTAGAACCGACCGGTGAAGGCAGCAGCAGCATCAAAACCAAACATTATCGAAAAGGTGGGGGGGGGGGGGGTTGTCAAGGAGTATCCTAGTTTACAATGCAGGAGGGGTAGTTGTTGCATTTGTATTGTTTGTGTTGTTACATGCGTACTGTGTGTTCAGTATTTGTGTGCGTGTTTTTACAGAGCGTTGCATGTGGGCGTGTAGGTGACATATGCGCAAAAATTACAAATATTTTATACATTTAAACATTTCTCCATTGACATTGTTGTAAGGAATATTTTAAATCCAAAGCATGATGGTATCGGGCTGTTATTTTTCCCCTGCCTGCCCCGCTCTCCTGTCAGCTCCAAAAACTCCTACCAAGTACCATCACCCTCGGTGATGATAAACATGGCGGTGCAGAACTGAAACAAAACGGTGAGGGTGGCAGCAGAGACAACAATCACAGTATCAAAAGGGTGGGAGAGGGGGATGTGTTTGTATACGCGTTTACAAAGCCATATATATTAATAGTGATTACAATGATAATAATGCAAAGTAACAACCAAATACATAAATAAATATCATAGTGACAAGGAATAACAACAGTGCTGAGACTAGTGATAGACTCAATGATAATAAATAATAGTTTTAACATGTGATTTTATGTGCTAAATTGATTACCTTAAGAATGGTGTTTACATGAAATACATCTTATAATAATAATGACAAGGAATAAAAACTACTAAGGGTGATGACAGCGATGCTAATGTTAATAAAACACAATGGTAGGATTTGTTTTGATAATGATCACATTTTCCAAAACTGTGATTCCATTTGCTAAAAAGGTTTTCTTAGAAATGGTGTTAAAATATGGCTGGTACATACAATAACAATTGCATCCTGCACTGTTTAATAATATAGTAGGTGTAAAAAGGAGTTGATAATCTTTTTTGTTTCTCCTTGCTTATATATATTTTTTTTTTTACATATACTTGCAACATGCATGTTCAATAATAGTAGAATTAAAAGGAGTTGGTTATCTTTTTCTCCTTGTTTCTTTTTTTTTCCTTTTGGTCTTATTTGTAAGAGTTCATTCATTTTTTTCCCTTCCTCTTTTTTTTTTTTTTTAAAACTTATTGTAGAAAGTAAACAAGCATCAGTATTTGCACAAATTTTTCCAATCTTTACATCTTTGTTTCCCTTGCCACCCTCTCACCAATTTGGTTCCACTCCACCCATGCCATTTCCCCCTCTCTGGGCGATGATGGTAAAGGCAGGATGAATATTTGAACCAAACCGGTGTGGGTACCAGCAAAGGCAACAACAACCATGAGCGAGGGGAGGGGGGTACATGGGAAAGGGGTTTTTGTTTTATTACTAATGATGGCAATAGTAGTAATGACAAGAAGAGACATACTGGGGGTAGTGACAGCAATTATTAAAAAAAAAACAGCAATGGTGATAATAGTTATGAAAATTATAACATATTTACAATATGTGATTCCATTTGCTAGGATGATTTTCTTTGTAATGGTGTTAAACATAGCCTAGCAGGTACATACACATGCAAACTGCAGTTTTTAATAATACTTGGAGTAAAGGAGTGGGTTATATTTTCCTCCTTGTTTTTTTTTTCCTAAATGTAGGGGTTCATTCATATTTCCCTCTTTGCTCTCTCTTTCTTTTTTTTTAAAATGAAAATTAACCAAATATTTGTATTTGCATGAGTTTTTAAAGATGAAAAAAGACAGCCCCACCCCAGCCCCCAAGGTCAGCTCCGGAAAAGAAGACATCAAACGAGAGGGATGGGCAAACCGATAATGATAGCAGACACACCAGCAACAACGACAAAAGCAAAAAGGATGGCAAAAAAGAGGAAATCGGCCAGACAGGCAGTAATAGAAGCTGTCTAACGCACAAAAGACCATAAAACCTATACCGCACTATGAACCACCACAACTATAACCAACGTCATTGAGACGGGTTGAACGAGGTGGAAAGTTTCTTTTTTTTTCGACAAATCGGAATCGGAAATCGGATGTTGTGGCCTATGTAGTATAGTGCTAGTCTGTTCTGTTCTGGGTGTCTGATGATTTTACCTATGTATTTGCAGCAAAGAACCTCAATGGCTCGGAATGCTGAAGAAGAAGAACTAATCCTAAGTGACAGTATTTTTGTCTGGATGTCTTGTAATCCAATGCCGCCTTGTTTCCTGTCTTGTATGAGAGTTTTGTGTTTAATGCTGTGTATCGTGTTGGTGAAGATGAAGCGTCTGATTTGTTTGTTTATGTTTGTGACGGTCTGTTTAGGAGGGTCCAGTACTGTCGCTAAATATATTATTTTGGGTAATATGTATGTGTTGACTATTGTGCTTCTACCAAATATTGTGGATGTCTTGTACCTATACCTGTGTAACATGTCTGTGATCTGTTCGGTCAGTGCGTGCCATGTCTGTCTGTGTGTTTCTGTGGGATCGCATGGAAATGTGATCCCATACAGCTTCATGGTGTCTATGTGTTTCAGATCTGGAGGGAAATCAGCCTTTTGTTTCCACTTTCCCAGGCCCATTATCTGTGATTTCTGTACATTAATTTTGGCTCCACTGCCTTTTCCAAAATGGGTAAAGGTGTGGAGTATATTCCTTATTGATGTGTTGCTGGTTGGAAAGAAGGCAGTGTCATCTGCATAGGCGATGAGCTTCTGCTCTCCTATCCCATGCAGGAAGGTTCCTTTAATACTAGTGTCTTGCCTTATCTTCTCTAATAAAGGTTCTAGAGTGAGCACATACAGGAGTGGTGATAAGGGACATCCTTGTCTTACAGATCTCGTGAGCCTGAAGCTAGCTGTCAGTGAATGGTTCACCAACACTCTGCTCTCAGGATTTTTGTACAAGATCTGTATCCACTGCCTGTAGTACTCTCCTATGTTACAGTGTTCTAGTGTCCTATGTAGGTAAGTGTGGGAAATTCTGTCGAAGGCCTTCTCTTGATCCAAGGATAAGATGGAGGATGGACAGTCTTTTCCATGTGTATAGTTAATAATGTCTCTAATGAGGTGTGTGTGATTGTGTATATTTCTGTCTTTGACACTGCACTGTTGGTCTGGGTGTATTAGTGTTGGCATGAAAGGTTTAAGTTTGTTGGTGAGTGATTTGGCGAGTATCTTGTAGTCTGTGTTGAGTAAGGAAATTGGTCTGTAGTTCTTCAGTTGTGTTTTGTCAGTTTTATCCTTGCATATGAGTGTAATGTAAGACATGTTGCAGCTGTCCGGAAGATTTTTTTTGTCAAAGGCTTCCTGATAGACTTTGAGGAGAAGATTGCCTAGAATAGGAAAGAAGTGTTGGTAGAATTCTACTGTCAAACCGTCTGGTCCTGGAGTTTTGTCTTTGTTTAGTGTGCTTAGTGCCTGTGCTATGTCTGTCAGTGTCAGTTCTGTGTCCAGTGTGTCTTTGTCTGTGTCAGATAATTTCTTTGTGTACTGTAAGAAGTTGTCTTGTATCTGTGTGTCGACTGTCTCTGCTGTGAATAGTTGTGTGTAGTGTTGTTGGAAAGCAGTCTCTATGTGTGGTGTTTCTGTCTGCATGTTTCCTTGCATGTCTGATATTTTGCTTATTTGTTTGTTACGTTGTACGTTCTGTTCTATTGCTAAATATTGCCTCGTAGCTGACTCTTGTGTAATTGTGTTGAGTTTTGTTCTGAGAAGAGCACCCAGATATCTGTGTTGTTGGTGTTCTTCTAGTTGTGCTTCTAATGTGTGTAAGTGATGTGCGTCTCTGTCTGTTTGTTTTGTTAGTCGTATGGCTGTCTGTATGATGCGCTCCTGTCTTAGTCTGTCTTTGTGGATCATGGTTGCTAGATGTTGTGTTCTGCTTCGTATGGTGTTTTTCAATAAGTCCCAGTATTGTGTGATGTTCTCAGTCGGTATATTGTCTGTGTACGTGTGTATGAGCTGTGTCATATATTTTACATATTCTGAGTGTTCCAATAGTGAATTATTGTACTTCCAGTGAGGTGACCTTTTGTTTGGCTGCGTGTTTGTGCTGTTTGTGCTGATGTGTGCTAGTATTGCTTTGTGGTCTGTGTAATCTAAAGTTTCCCGTAGGTGTTTGGTTTGTATGATGTGATGTGTTGCGGGCGTATAAATCCGGTCTAATCTAGATGATCTGTTGTGTGTTTTGTTTGTGTATGTCGTTTCTCTACTGTCGGGGTGTGTATGCCTGAATGCGTCTGTGAGGTTGTGTGTGTCGATGATGTTTCGTAGTGTGTCAAGTTGATGTAAGCTGTCCCTGCCGGCTCTCCTCAGCTGTTTTTTCACCTCCCCACCCACCAAGTCTAAATCTTCAAGAACACAATTGTAATCACCGGCAAGAACAATATTTTGTCCTCTGTATGTCTGTGTTAGTAAGTCGTCTAAATGTTCATAAAAAAGAGGTTGATAATTGTAGTTAGGTGGTGCGTGTATGTTGACTATGACAAAGGAGTGTGTGTCGTTTTTAACTTGAACTGCGGAAATTCTACCATGTGGGTCTGTGTGTGTTCTAAAAATATTCCACGTGTCGGAAATTTGAAGAATGGCTGTCCCTGATCCTACGTTATGTTTGGCCAAACTGAAACACGAATTTCTTAAACCTAGACGTGTTACAAGTTCTGCTGCTTGAAAGTCTGTTTTAATGTTTGTTTCTTGTAGTAAAATAAAATCGGGTTTGTGTTTGTGTATGAGTGTGACTATATGTTGTAATTTCATTGTCATTCCACGAATATTCAAACTAATTAAACATAAGTTGTCTGCCATTTCTAAAATAAAAGTAAACAACATGGTGGTTAAATTAAGTGATTACCTTTATCTTTCTTGTAGTAATTTAATTCTGGGTTGCGTCTTCGGGTTTGATGGTATGTTTGTGGTCTTCGTTTTCCTCGTGTTCTTCGTCGGTGTCTTCGTCAGTGTTTATAAAAAGTGGTCCTTCGTTGTCGCTGTTTTCATCCTGCTTGGTAGCAGGTTTCTTGCATGGTTTAGAAGGAGAAGGGGAAAGTCTTCCTTCCTCTTCTCTCATGTCTTTGTTGCCTGAGGAAATTCTCCTCTCTGCCCTCTGTCTTTTTCTGCCGTAGAGGACGGTTTGGAAATCTTCGTCGTTGGTTTCTTGAGAAATTGTTTTTGCTTGAGATTCTGCGTCTGTCTCCGTGGTCACCGGTCCACCAGCTACCTCGGCGTCATCTTGGGCGGCGTTGTCCTCGTCTGGCCTCGTGGTTTCTTTTTGGCCGGCTGTCTCGGCGACATCTTGTTTTTTGTTGTTCGAAATTGTTTGAGGTTTTCCCCCGAGTGAGGGGAAATCTTCTTGCGATCTTTCAGTTGGTTGTTGGTTATTGTCTTTCTTCTGCCTCCGGCTCGGGCATTTGTTGGCCCAGTGTGAGTCCAGGCCACAAGTAGGGCATTCGGTGCGACGGCCCACTATTGTGAACATAATACGGTGGTCTCCTGTGATTTTCCCAGGAGCTGTAATCTTGGCGTAATGAGGTATTGGTTTTTTGGGGGTACAAAGAACTCCCCATTTTCCGCCACCGTACTTGATGCGGAATACTTCCGCATTTTCGTCACCCATTGTCTGTGTTACGATGAACTTGACTCCCTCTGGAGGAATCGTGTTGGGGAGCCAATGGATCGTCACCCGTTCTCGTTCCTTTTCAAAGTGTTCAATCGACACTTCGAGTCCCTCGGTCGGCAGTTTTATCTTTTTGCCATGCAGGCCTTTGTAAACTGCCACATGGGCAGCTTGGGTCAGATTTACAAACCACCGCGTGGGTGTCTCATATCTGTAGATGTCTGCTACTCCGCCAGCAGGCACCCCGCATGGGCCGAGCAACGTGCTGGCAATTAAATGGGGCGTGCCTTTGGCCGCCGCGCCATGTCCGGAAATAGTGAGAGCCAACGTACCTTTTTTATGAAGCGGTGTCCCCTCTAGAAAACGGTCGATGTCCACAGATTCCATGTTGTTGAATGAAGCCATGTCTGCTGTTGATGAAGTTCCGGAAATATCACCACAATGAAAAATCTAAAAGGCGAAAGATTTATTCGTTTGTGAAGAGAAACCAGAGTGGTGGCCTTAAGAGGCCAGTAAAAAATGTTTAGAATGATTGTAGTATACATAGTAAAAGTATCATTAAAAGAACAGTTTTAAGAATTTAACATAAACGTAGAATTCAAAAAGTCGGTCATAAAATGTATGTAAATAAAGATTAAACAAATGTTGTATAAAGACTTTGAAAGCTTTCTTTTCAGGATTGCAATGAATGACTGTAGTATTGACTCCTTGATTTCTCAAACAAAAGTAAAAGATTTAGATGTAAATTGATGGTATTACAGCTAGGTATACAATTTTCTTTTTCAAATTCTAGTACTCTCCCTTTTAACAATATTAGATGTTTATGTCCCCCTACAAGACCAGACTGCTACTGCAACCATCTTAGACAATTTACATATAAACTTAAAGAAAGTCAAATATACAAATAGAAACGCAAAATTTGATCTACAAGGCACTGAAGAGTGAGGAGATAAAAGATAAATTCAACGTAGAGGTAAAGAACAGATTCGATGCATTGTCCGATATGGAAATATTATTTCAAGACGTCAGTGACCAATTGGAAAATAAAAGAAATCAGTCAAGAAGCTGCACTAACAACAATGATAATCCCAAAAATAAAGATAATAGGACGCAAGAAATGGATGATGGAAGACATCTTAAAACTCATGGAAATAAGAAGAAATAACAAAAATAACAAGGAAATATACGAAGAAATTCACAGGAAAATTAGGAAGCTATGCAAAGAGGCAAAAGAAACATGGCTTGAGGAAAATTGCAAGGAAATTGAAAACCAACACAACACCCAGAATACCAAATTAATGCACACAAGAATTAATGACATCACTAACAAAAGAACACACGCATCAACAGGTTGCCTAAAAACCAAAGATGGCAAAATCATAATAGAAAAAAATCAGATTTTACATGCGTGGTCAGATTATGTGAAAGACCTTTATGATGATACAAGTGAAGAACAATATGATCATCAGAATAATATTGAAGGACCATCAATTTTGCTTGCCGGGGTGTTTTTCTTTTAGATATCTAGTAATTCCGCAGAGCCGTCTCCCTGGCGAAGAGGTTGACGATGCTCTCCGTAATCCCGTATATCAACGTGCGGGGACACGGGTCACAGCTGCGCGATATTCGGTAGGGAATCATGTAGCGTTGGTTACTTACAGGGGTATCTGAGATTGTCGCTCAGTAAGCAATGCTAAATACTGTGCGTAATCTTGCAAAGACATCAACAACAACGGTAAAATGCTGTTGTTGACAGCGATGTAATAAAGGACATGCGAAAAAAAATAATAAATTTCCGCAGAATGCTTGAAGACAAATGTAGTGATCAATCAAGCAATTACTACCACGTTATTATGATATTTGAAATATTCTCTAAGCAAAACGTAATTGCACCTGCATTTAGCAGAGAGAGAGAGAGAGAGAGAGAGAGAGAGAGAGAGAGAGAGAGAGAGAGAGAGAGAGAGAGAGAGAGAGAGAGAGAGAGAGAGAGAGAGAGAGAGAGAGAGGAGGAAGAGTGGGGGGGGGGGGGGAGAGAACTATTTGTAATATTTGTCAACATAAGCCCCATAAGCTTGCACGGCCTTTCGCCAGTGCGAAAATAAGTGCATGCAGGCCTTGATTGTGCCAGACCAGGTTTTGTCCTACTCACTTCGCCTGTTAATCGTCATCTCTCTCATTCCTATCACCTAGGCCATAGTCACCAGTCAAACCACTCACCTTCTCGTTGCTACTTTTTCGTTGAAATCTCCGAGGATGACGGTCATTTCAAAATTTTTACTCTGGTCCTCGGCCATGTCTAATTCGTTATATCATTCAAGAAGCCCTGGGCATGAAAACGTGAGGCGAAGAAATTCATTGGCATTGAGAATATTTCGCATTTACTGAACCCTTGCCTTCTACAAATCAACATTGTTCTTCTCCTATTTATATATCCATTGTAATTGATGCCCCTATATTTTGTTTCTCTCCACCAGAATGGTTTATGCTGTATTCCTCGGAAGTTATACTGCCCACTGGTCTCACATGTACCTAATATGTTAATATTCAGTCTTCTCATTTCTTTCTTAATATTATCAAAGTTTGGGATGGGCGTTATTAATTGTCTTTCTTTCTTTCTTTTTTTATAATCGTTTATTATGTACAAAAGCATTTACAAAAATCTAATGGTCGACGTTTGGTGCAGGAGAGCCTGGCATATGATACCACAACATCTAGCTTAAGAATGAGGCAGAGGCGGTCAGTGCAGCTTTCCGCTGGATGGAGAATACGATACACACGCACACATCGTGATTGTAACTGACTCAAAAAGCTTGCTGAGGAAGGTGAGGACAGGCAAGCTTCGGGTAAAGTGGCTTGCTTCGCTTCGGAGGTCACGGGTGGCAAGCATTGCCTGGATCTTTTCTCCGGGGCATGCCGGTGTGCTGGGGAATGAACAGGAGGACAGATTGCCTGGCTCTGCAAAATTTGGTGGAGTATTGATGCATGACAAGGCAGACGTGGTTGCGGCCTTGTGGGAGCACGTGTACACCTTGGAGGAGCAAATGGATCACCATAGTCTGGTAAGAATGAGACAGCGAGGAGTGACGGGGGGATCTGGCTCTACCCTCAGAGGAAAGGCGAGACGGACATATAATGAGATTGCTGCCGGTACTATTGGTGTTGGAACTCTTCGCTGGCTGCTGAGGATGGGGACGAAGCCCTTATGGCAATGCTCCGAATACTTTGATGTCGGTTCTAAATCAATCAATCAATCAATCAATCAATGTACAAAAGCAGTGTCTTGTTTACATTTGCGAATACACCATATACATTCATACACATGTGACAACATTATATTCGTGGCATGGTGTAACTACCTACATAATTCCTGTTAATGATGATGGTTGAGTAATCATTTACTCCCAAGCTCACCATAACATTTAATAGAAACTCTTTCACACTCCAGGTATACTCATTCACACTTAGTTTCGTGTAAAGAAATTCAAACATATTCCTGAATGACTATGTTTCCGAAAATGATACCCTTGTATGTATCTACACAATTCCCCCACATTAAACCCTGCAGCAAAAATCCCATTTTACCAAGCAAAACGCGAAAGCTGTGAAAATGGTGTCTGCTTGAGAGAGAGAGAGAGAGAGAGAGAGAGAGAGAGAGAGAGAGAGAGAGAGAGAGAGAGAGAGAGAGAGAGAGAGAGAGTGAGAGACAGACAGACAGACAGACAGACAGAGACAGAGAGAGACAGACAGAGACAGACAGAGAGAGAGACAGAGAGAGAGAGAGAGAGAGAGAGAGAGAGAGAGAGAGAGAGAGAGACAGAGACAGAGACAGACAGAGACAGAGACAGAGAGAGAGAATAAATTTTCTTTACAATGTGGGTGGCCTTAAGAGGCCAGTAAAAAAATGTTTGGATTATTGATATCATATATGTTATATGTATCATTAAAAGAACAGTTTTAAGAATATAACATAAACGTAGAATTCAAAAAGTGGGTTATAAAATGTAAGTAATTAAAGATTAAACAAATGTTATATAAAGACTTTAAATAGCTTTCTTTTCAGGATTGCAAGCATTGACTGGAGTCTTGACTCTTTGATTTCTCAAGCAAAAAAAAAGATTTAGATGTAAATTAATGGTATTATAGCTAGGTATACAATTTTCTTTTTCAAATTCTAGTACACTCCCTTATAACAATATTAGATGATTATGTCCCCGTACCAAGACCAGACTGCTACTGCAACCATCTTAGACAATTTACATATAAACTAAAGAAAGTCAAATATACAAATAGAAACGCAAAATTTGATCTACAGGCACTGAAGAGTGAGGAGATAAAATATAAATTCAATGTAGAGGTAAAGAACAAATTCGATGCATTGTCCGATATGGAAATATTATTTCAAGACGTCAGTGACCAAGTGGAAACATAAAATAAATCAGTCAAGAAGCTGCACTAACAACAATGATAATCCCAAAAATAAAGATAATAGGACGCAAGAAATGGATGATGGAAGACATCTTAAAACACATGGAAATAAGAAGAAATAACAAAATAACAAGGAAATATACGAAGAAATTCACAGGAAAATTAGGAAGCTATGCAAAGAGGCAAAAGAAACATGGCTTGAGGAAAATTGCAAGGAAATTGAAAACCAACACAACACCCAGAATACCAAATTAATGCACACAAGAATTAATGACATCACTAACAAAAGAACACACACATCAACAGGTTGCCTAAATACCAAAGATGGCAAAATCATAATAGAAAAAAGATCAGATTTTACATGCGTGGTCAGATTATGTGAAAGACCTTTATGATGATACAAGAGAAGAACAGTATGATCATCAGAATAATAATGAAGGACCATCAATTTTGCTTGTCGGGGTGTTTTTCTTTTAGATATCTAGCAATTCCGCAGAGCCGGTCTCCCTGGCGAGGAGATTAACTATTTTCTCCGAAATCCCGTATATCCACGTGTGGGGACATAGCTGCGCGAGATTCGGTAAGGGACCGGGTTATGTTCATTACTTACAGGGGTATCTGAGATTGTCGCTCAGTAAGCAATGCAAAATACTCTGCGTAATCTTCCAAAGACATCAACAACAGCGGTAAAATGTTGTTAGTTAGTTAGTTAGTTAGTTAGTTAGTCGCATTTCCAACTTCACTGCAACGGGTCGTCCCCATTATGCTCCGTTCCTGTGCCAGTGAATATCACACAAAACGCTCCCCACTGCCCAATGTGAAAAGTGGAAAAGACAGGAGTCTCGACAAACATCAGCCCGCACAGATACAATGTGCATAATGCTGCCGCCAGAATGTCAACACACCAGTCCCCCACGAAACACCCAATTCATCTCTGATGGAATCGGCAGTCATTTTCCTATCTGAATGTTTCCTAGATGTTCACCTACACAGTCCACGAACATACAGTTCATCACCGACGGCAGTGGCAGTCAACCAGAAGCCCAGCAGCCACGCATTTCTGCATAATGCAAAAACTGGTCAACTCTGGGACATAGCCACATGCCATCGCTCTGAACATGCAGTCACGTTCCAAAAATAAAAACTTGGACAGATTCAAAAGCACTTCACACGAAACTCACAGCTCACAGTGCCGCGCCACACACTCACTCAGTAGCAGGGCGACAGAACCATCAAGCCTCCTTTGTCGCCTCTTACGACATGCGTGGTAGGCTACTGTGTTGCTATTCTTTGCTTCCCTTATGGGCCCCGGCAACACACGGGAGGGTAAAATGTTGTTGCTGACAGCGATGTAAATAGGATATGCGAAAAAAATAAAATTCGGCAGAATGCTTGAACATAAGTATAGTGATCAATCAAGGCATTACTATAATGTTATTATGATATTTGAAATATTCTCCAAGCAAACGTAATTGCACCAGCATTTAGCAGAGAGAGAGAGAGAGAGAGAGAGAGAGAGAGAGAGAGAGAGAGAGAGAGAGAGAGAGAGAGAGAGAGAGAGAGAGAGAGAGAGAGAGAGAGAGAGAGAGAGAGAAGAGAGAGGAAGAGTGGGGGGGGGGGGAAGAACTATTTGTAATATTTGTCAACATAAGCCCCATAAGCTTGCACGGCCTTTCGCCAGTGCGAAAATAAGTGCATGCAGGCCTTGATTGTGCCAGATCAGGTTTTGTCCTACTCACTTACGCCTGTTAATCGTCATCTCTCTCATTCCTATCACCTAGGCCATAGTCACCAGTCAAACCACTCACCTTCTCGTTGCTACTTTTTCGTTGAAATCTCCGAGGATGACGGTCATTTCAAAATTGTTACTCTGGTCCTCGGCCATGTCTAATTCGTTATATCATTCAAGAAGCCCTGGGCATGAAAACGTGAGGCGAAGAAATTCATTGGCATTGAGAATATTTCGCATTTACTGAACCCTTGCCTTCTACAAATCCAATTGTTCTTCTCCTAGTTATATATCCATTGTAATTGATGCCCCTATATTTTTTTCTCTCCACCAGAATGGTTGATGCTGTATTCCTCGGAAGTTATACTGCCCTCTGGTCTCACATGTACCTAATATGTTAATACTCAGTCTTCTCATTTCTTTCTTAATGTTATCAAAGTTTGGGATGGGCGTTATTAATTTTCTTTCTTTCTTTTTTTATAATCGTTTATTATGTACAAAAGCATTTACAAAAAGCTAATGGTCGACGTTTGGTGCAGGAGAGCCTGGCATATGATACCACAACATCTAGCTTAAGAATGGAGGTAGAGGCGGTCAGTGCAGCTTTCCGCTGGATGGAGAATACGATACACACAGCACACATCGTGATTGTAACTGACTCAAAAAGCATGCTGAGGAAGGTGAGGACAGGCAAGCTTCGGGTAAGTGGCTTGCTTCGCTTCGGAGGTCACGGGTGGCAAGCATCGCCTGGATCTTTTCTCCGGGGCATGCCGGTGTACCGGGGAATGAACAGGCGGACAGATTGGCTGGCTCTGCAAAACTTGGTGGAGTATTGATGCATGACAAGGCAGACGTGGTTGCGGCCTTGTGGGAGCACGTGTACACCTCGGAGGAGCAAATGGATCACCATAGTCTGGTAAGAATGAGACAGCGAAGGAGTGACGGGGGATCTGGCTCTACCCTCAGAGGAAAGGCGAGACGGACTATATAATCAGATTGCTACTGGTACCATTGGTGTTGGAACTCTTCGCTGGCTGCTGAGGATGGGGACGGAGCGCTTATGGGAATGCTCCGAATGCTATGATGTCGGTTCCTAAATCAATCAATCAATCAATCAATGTACAAAAGCAGTGTCTTTTTTACATTTGCGAATACACCATATACATTCATACACATGTGACAACATTATATTCGTGGCATGGTGTAACTACCTACATAATTACCTGTTAATGATAATGGTTGAGTAATCATTTACTCCCATGCACACCATAACATTTAATAGAAACTCTTTCAAACTCCAGGTATACTCATTCACACTTAGTTTCGTGTAAAGAAATTCAAAAATATTCCTGAATCACTATGTTTCCGAAAATGATACTCTTGTATGTATCTACACAATTTCCCCACATTAAACCTCCCAGCAAAAATCCCATTTTACTAAGCAAAACGCGAAAGCTGTGAAAATGGTGTCTGCTTGAGAGAGAGAGAGAGAGAGAGAGAGAGAGAGAGAGAGAGAGAGAGAGAGAGAGAGAGAGAGAGAGAGAGAGAGAGAGAGAGAGAGAGAGAGAGAGAGAGAGAGAGAGAGAGAGAGAGAGAGAGAGAGAGAGAGAGAGCTATTTGTTCGAATTGAATGAAATTTACAAACATAAATGACATTTCCTCTAAACATATTTATCAACATAAACCCCATAGACTTCCAAGGTCTTTCGCCGTTAATGTAAGTAAATTTTCTTTAAATTGTGGGTGGCCTTAAGAGGCCAGTAAAAAAATGTTGTTTCCCCACAAAGGGGAACCAGAAGAACAATAGGATAAGTTGAACATTAAAAGTACAGTTTTAAAAATTAAACATAAACGTAGAATTGAAAAAGTTGATCATAAAATGTAAGTAAATAAAGATTAAACAGATGTTGTATAAAGATTTTAATAGCTTTCTTTTCATGATTGCAAAGAATGACTACGGTATTGAGTGTTTTATTTCTCAAAGAAAAATAAAAGATTTTGATGTTAGTTAGTGGCATTATAGCTAGGTATACCAGTTTCTCATTCAAATTCTAGTACTCTCCCTTGTAACAATATTAGATGTGTATGTCCCCCTACCAAGCGCAGACTGCTACTGCAACTATAGATTAATCTTAGGCAATTTACATATAAACTTAAAGAAAGTCAAATATACAAATAGAAACGCAGAATTTGATCGACAGGCACTGAAGAGTGAGGAGATAAAAGATAAATTCAACGTAGAGGTAAAGAACAGATTCGATGCATTGTCCGATATGGAAATATTATTTCAAGACGTCAGTGACCAATTGGAAATATAAAAGAAATCAGTCAAGAAGCTGCACTAACAACAATGATAATCCCAAAAATAAAGATAATAGGACGCAAGAAATGGATGATCGAAGACATCTTAAAACTCATGGAAATAAGAAGAAATAACAAAAATAACAAGGAAATATACGAAGAAATTCACAGGAAAATTAGGAAGCTATGCAAAGAGGCAAAAGAAACATGGCTTGAGGAAAATTGCAAGGAAACTGAAAACCAACACAACATCCCAGAATACCAAATTAATGCACACAAGAATTAATGACATCACTAACAAAAGAACACACACACATCAACAGGTTGCCTAAATACCAAAGATGGCAAAATCATAATAGAAAAAGATCAGATTTTACATGCGTGGTCAGATTATGTGAAAGACCTTTATGATGATACAAGAGAAGAACAATATGATCATCAGAATAATAATGAAGGACCATCAATTTTGTTTGTCGGGGTGTTTTTCTTTTAGATATCTAGCAATTCCGCAGAGCCGGTCTCCCTGGCGAAGAGGTTAACGATTTTCTCCGTAATCCCGTATATCCACGTGTGGGGACATAGCTGCGCGAGATTCGGTAAGGAATCGGGTTGCGTTGGTTACTTACAGGGGTATCTGAGATTGTCGCTCAGTAAGCAATGCAAAATACTCTGCGTAATCTTGCAAAGACATCAACAACAGCGGTAAAATGCTGTTGTTGACAGCGATGTAAATAGGATATGCGAAAAATAAAATTCGGCAGAATGCTTGAACATAAGTAGTAGTGATCAATCAAGGCATTACTATCATGTTATTATGATATTTGAAATATTCTCTAAGCAAACGTAATTGCACCAGCATTTAGCAGAGAGAGAGAGAGAGATAGATAGATAGATAGATAGAGAGAGAGAGAGAGAGAGAGAGAGAGAGAGAGAGAGAGAGAGAGAGAGAGAGAGAGAGAGAGAGAGAGAAGAGAGAGGAAGAGGGGGGGGGAGAACTATTTGTAATATTTGTCAACATAAGCCCCATAAGCTTGCACGGCCTTTCGCCAGTGCGAAAATAAGTGCATGCAGGCCTTGATTGTGCCAGACCAGGTCTTGTCATACTCACTTCGCCTGTTAATCGTCATCTCTCTCATTCCTATCACCTAGGCCATAGTCACCAGTCAAACCACATCACCTTCTCGTTGCTACTTTTTCGTTGAAATCTCCGAGAATGACGGCCATTTCAAAATTTTTACTCTGGTCCTCGGCCATGTCTAATTCATTATATCATTCAAGAAGCCCTGGGCATGAAAACGTGAGGCAAAGAAATTCATTGGCATTGAGAATATGTCGCATTTACTGATCCCTTGCCTTCTACAAACCCACATTGTTCTTCTCCTATTTATATATCCACTAGCTGACCCGGCCCGGCTTCGCCCAGGCCCTGGAGGGGATCTATCTATCTATCAGTCTGTCTGTCTGCTTGTTTGTCTGTCTGTCTGTCTGGCTGACCCGGCCCGGCTTCACCCAGTCCCTGGTGGGGAGCATCTCATTTAATTCATATAAGTAGTCATATAAGCTCTCCCGTTCCCGACTATCTGTCTGTCTGTCTATCTGTCTGTCTGTCTGTCTGACCCGGCTTCACCCAGTCCCTGGTGGCGAGCATTTCATTTAATTCATATACGTAGTCATATAAGCTCTCCCGTTCCCGACTATCTGTTTGTCTGTCTATCTGTCTGTCTGTCTGTCCCGGCCCGGCTTCACCCAGTCCCTGGTTGGGAGCATCTCATTTAATTCATATACGTAGTCATATAAGCTCTCCCGTTCCCGACTGTCTGTTTATCTGTCTGTCTGTCTGACCCGGCCCGGCTTCACCCAGTCCCTGGTGGGGAGCATGTCATTTAATTAATTCATATAAGTAGTCAAATAAGCTTCTGTTCCCTACTATCTGTCTGTCTGTCTATCTATCTGACCCGGCGTGGTTTCGCCCAGCTCCTGGCGCACAGTAACTTAAAAGAATGTCCTTCCACACACCATTCATTATTTTTAATGAAAACTGTTTTTAATCACCGACATGATAGTTGATAAGTTCTTTAAGCAGAAAAAGATGGGTTACAATGTTATGCATTATGCATTATTTTTATGCAAACTTTGAAAATGCCTTAAAGATTATATCATTATTTATTATAACTCATATGCCTAAAAATAACTATAGACAAAGAGTTTAACAATAGTGCAAGTAAGTCCAACAATATGACTATAAAGTATATAGAAATGTTATTAAAAGTTATGCCCCTTGAAATAACTTTTCTAGAGTGAAGTCCCCCTGCTATATAGACATTATATAATGAAAATGAAAAAGTAAATGTTATTAAATAAGTAGAAGATTTTACACTATGAAACTATTATAGTCGGTTGCACAGGAATGAAAGGAAGACGTGTAGAAAATTTCATCTCAATCGGATGTACCGTTATCGAACCCATCCAATACAAACATAACCACGAACAAAGTCAGTCACATACACTCTGTTTTATAGATATAGATTGTAATTGATGCCCCTATATTTTTCTTCTCTCCACCAGAATGGTTGATGCTGTATTCCTCGGAAGTTATACTGCCCTTTGGTCTCACATGTACCTAATATGTTAATATTCAGTCTTCTCATCTCCTTCTTAATGTTATCAAAGTTTGGGATGGGCGTTGTTAATTTTCGTTCTTTCTTTTTTTTTTTTATAATCGTTTATTATGTGCAAAAGCATTTACAAAAAGCTAATGGTCGACGTTTGGTGCAGGAGAGCCTGGCATATGATACCACAACATCAAGCTTAAGAATGGAGGTGGAGGCAGTCAATGCAGCTTTCCGCTGGATGGAGAATACGATACACACGCACACATCGTGATTGTAACTGACTCAAAAAGCTAGCTCAGGAAGATGAGGACAGGCAAGCTTCGGGTAAACTGGTTTGCTTCGCTTCGGAGGTCACGGGTGGCAAGCATCGCCTGGATCTTTTCTCCGGGGCATGCCGGTGTTCTGGGGAATGAACAGGCGGACAGATTGGCTGGCTCTGCAAAATTTGGTGGAGTATTGATGCATGACAAGGCAGACGTGGTTGCGGCCTTGTGGGAGCACGTGTACACCGCGGAGGAGCAAATGGATCACCATAGTCTGGTAAGAATGAGACAGCGAGGAGTGACGGAGGGATCTGGCTCTACCCTCAGAGGAAAGGCGAGACGGACATATAATCAGATTGCTACTGGTACCATTGGTGTTGGAACTCTTCGCTGGCTGCTGAGGATGGGGACGAAGCGCTTATGGGAATGCTCCGAATACTTTGATGTCCGTTCCTAAATCAATCAATCAATCAATGTACAAAAGCAGTGTCTTTTTTACATTTGCGAATATACCATATACATTAATACACATGTGACAACATTATATTCGTTTCATGGTGTAACTACCTACATAATTCCTGTTAATGATGATGGTTGAGTAATCATTTACTCCCAAGCACACCATAACATTTAATAGAAACTCTTTCACACTCCAGGTATACTCATTCACACTTAGTTTCATGTAAAGAAATTCAAACATATTCCTGAATGACTATGTTTCCGAAAATGATACCCTTGTATGTATCTACACAATTCCCCCACATTAAACCCTGTAGCAAAAATCCCATTTTACCAAGCAAAACGTGAAAGCTGTGAAAATGGTGTCTGCTTGAGAGAGAGAGAGAGAGAGAGAGAGAGAGAGAGAGAGAGAGAGAGAGAGAGAGAGAGAGAGAGAGAGAGAGAGAGAGAGACAGACAGACAGACAGACAGACAGACAGACAGAGACAGAGAGAGACAGACAGAGAGAGAGACAGAGAGAGAGAGACAAAGAGAGAGAGAGACAAAGAGAGAGAGACAGAGAGACAGAGACAGAGAGAGAGAGAGAGAGAGAGAGAGAGAGAGTAAATTTTCTTTACATTGTGGGTGGCCTTAAGAGGCCAGTAAAAATTTTTTTTTTTTTTTTTTTTTAAAATTTTTTTTTTAAAACTTTTATTGAGTGTTAAGAGACATTTGCATTTGTATTGTTCGTGTTGTTACAGAGCGTTGCATGTGGAAGTGTAGGTGACATATGCGCAAATTTTTACAACATTTATTTCAACATTTTTACATTTGATATGGGGGGTAACGAAGAACGAGTACAAACAACAACAAGGCGATAGTATACCATTATTTTCCCTCTGCCACCCTTCACCTGTCAGCTCCAACCCCACCAATACCATCATCACCACTTGGTAATGAGGAAAATGGAAGATATATCAAAACCAACAGTGTCGAAAGGGTGGGGGAAAAGGGGAGGGGGTGGTTGTCAAGGGGTATACTAGTTTACCATGCAGAAAGGTAGTTGTTGCATTTGTATTGTTCGTGTTGTTACATGCGTACTGTGTGTTCAGTATTTGTGTGCGTGTTTTTACAGAGCGTTGCATGTGGGCGTGTAGGTGACATATGCTCAAAAATTACAAATATGTTATACATTTAAACATTTCTCCATTGACATTGTTGTAAGGAAATATTTTAAATCAAAAGCGTGATGGTAGCAGGCTGTTATTATTTCCCCTGCCGCCCCGCTTTCCTGTCAGCTCTAAAAACTCCTACCAAGTACCATCACCCTCGGTGATGATAAACATGGCGGTGCAGAACTGAAACAAAACGGTGAGGGTGGCAGCAGAGACAACAATCACAGTATCAAAAGGGTGGGAAAGGGGGATGTGATAGTATACGCGTTTACAAAGCCGTATATATTAATAGTAATAATAGTGATTACAATGATAATAATGCAAAGTAACAACCAAATACATAAATAAATATCATAGTGACAAGGAATAAGCGTGCTGGGACTAGTGATAGACTCAATGATAATAAATAATAGTTTTAACATGTGATTTTATGTGCTAAATTGATTACCTTAGGAATGGTGTTTACATGAAATACATCTTATAATAATAATGACAAGGAATAAAAACTACTAAGGGTGATAACAGCAATGCTAATAAACACAATGATAGAATTTGTTATGATAATGATCACATTTTCCAAAACTGTGATTCCATTTGCTAAATGATTTCCTTAGGAATGGTGTTAAAACATGGCAGGTACATACAATAACAATTGCATCCTGCACTGTTAAATAATATAGTAGGTGTAAAAAGGAGTTGGTTATCTTTTTTCTCCTTGCTTATTGTTTCTTTTTTTTTTTTTTTTTTTTACATATGCATGCAATGTTCAATAATAGTAGAAGTAAAAGGAGTTGGTTTTCTTTTTCTCCCTGCTTATTTTTTTGTCATATTTGTAAGGGTTCATTCATTTTTTTCCCTTCCTCTTTTTTTTTAAAAACTTTTTGTAAAAAGTAAAACAAGCATCAGTATTAGCACAAACTTTTTTACAATCTTTACATTTTTGTTTCCCTTGCCATCTCCTCACCAATTTGTTTCATTCCACCAATGCCTTCATCACCCTTATCTGGGCAATGATGGTAAAGGCAGGATAATTATTTGAACCAAACCGGTGTGGGTATCAGCAAAGGCAAACACAAACCATGAGCAAGGGGAGGGGGGCACATGGGAAAGGGTTTTTTGTTTATTACTAATGATGACAATAATAATAATGGCAAGAAGAGGCATACTGAGGGTAATAACAGCAATTATAAAAAACAGCAAGGGTACTAATAGTTATGAAAATGATAACATTTTTACAATATGTGATTCCATTTGCTAGGATGATTTTCTTTGGAATGGTGTTAACATAGCCTAGCAGGTACATACACTTGCAAACTGCAGCTTTTAGTAATACTTGGAGTAAAGGAGTTGGTTATATTTTCCTACTTGTTTTTTTTCCCTAAATGTAGGGGTTCATTCATATTTTCCTCTGTGTTCTCTCTTTCTTTTGTTTTTTTAATAAAAATTTAGCCAAGCATTTGTATTGACACAAGTGTTTACAGTATCATTGGTTTGGTAACCATTTGTGATTTTGTTTTCATTCATTCAACACTCAATCACATGATTCAAAGGGGGTGACAAAGAGAGGAAGGGACATGACCACTCTTTATGATGGTACAGGCTGGACAAATGTTTGAAACAAAATAGTGGGGGTAGTAGCAAAAGCAACAAACCTTAAGCAAAGGTGGGGGGGGGGGGGCATGGGAGATGAAGTTGTAAATTAATAATGATGATATCCTTAATACTTTTCAAATTAATGATACTAAAGATAATAAGGGTAAGATAATGATAGTAATAATAATAATGATCACAATAATAGTAGACATTTTCATAATAATAAAAATAGTAAACAACAACAAACATATATTAATAATAATAGTAATAATAAAAATAATAATAATAATAATAATAATAAATAGTATAATAGATATGTGATTCTATTTACTAAGGTGATAATTTTAGTAGTGGTGGTAGTATAGCACAACAAGTGCATTTAAAGCAAAACATTCCATAAATAGTAATTTGGAATGGGAGGAGTTGATTTTCTTTTCTCCTTTTTTCTTTTCCCCTTATCTATAAGTGTTAAAACCATCATTTTGAAACAAATAAAACAAGCATTTATATTTCCACTATTCTTTACATAAGGGATTGTCATTTGTCTTTTGACCATATGTGATCTTTTAAATGATTTACTCATCATTCACTCACAGTTTCTTCTTTCTTTCTCGCGCTCATGTATACCAAATTTGTAATACAATAAGGAATACATGTGGTTTAATCTGGAAATAGTTGTGATATTTTGCGCGTGTACATAAATGATATTAAGTGTGTGTTATATGTGTAGTGCTTGTGTCTGGCTGAGTTTCTGCATGTCCATATGAGATGTCTATAGTAAGAAAGAGCTATAAGTAGTTTTGTGTGTATGTCTTTTGCTGACTTTGGTAAAGTGTTGAGAAATATTGCTTTATATATGTCGGTTTGTTTGCCTGTGTGTGTTTGTATGAGGTGTTGGAGTGTTGCGCGTGTGGCAGTAATTGTTGGACATGTAAAATAAATGTGTTCCTCTGTCTCTTGTGTGTTGTTTCTACATAGCTGGCATTGTTTGTCTATGTATTGTCCCTGTGTTGTTGGAGTCATGCTGTATAATAACCTATATGTGATTTCTCTAGCTGTTGGTGTTATGTGTTTGTTGTGTAGGTTTGAAAAGGTGCATGTGAAGTCAGACATGAAGTATTTGTATCCTCTTTTGATTCTAAGTTTGAGTGGTGGTGCTTGCTCTCTAACTAACTGTTTGTATATTGTGTGTGTTGTTTGCTGTATTAACTGTTCATGTCCTTGTATTGCCTGTATGCATGTCTGATAGAATGTTGGCAGTGTTCCCTGATAGTGGGCAGTTGCATTGTTAAGTGGTGTGAGGTGTTTGATGTTGTGGGCTATGTAGTATAGTGCTAGTCTGTGCTGTTCTGGGTGTCTGATGATTTTACCTATGTAACTAATCCTAAGTGACAGTATTTTTGTGTGGATGTCTTGTAATCCAATACCCCCCTGTTTCCTGTCTTGTATGAGAGTTTTGTGTTTAATGCTGTGAATTGTGTTGGTGAAGATAAAGCATCTGATTTGTTTGTTTATGTTTGTGATGGTCTGTTTGGGAGGGTCCAGTACTGTCGCTAAGTATATTATTTTGGGTATTATGAATGTGTTGACTACTATGCTTCTACCAAATATTGTGGATGTTTTATACCTATACCTATGTAACATGTCTGTGATCTTTTGGGTCAGTGCGTGCCATGTCTGTGTGTGTGTTTTTGTGGGATCACATGGAAATGTGATCCCATACAGTTTCATGGTGTCTGTGTGTCTCAGATCTGGAGGGAAATCAGACTTTTGTTTCCACTTTCCCAGTCCCATTATATATGATTTCTGTACATTTACTTTGGCTCCACTGCCTTTTCCAAAATAAGTAAAGGTGTGGAGTATGTTCCTTATTGATGTGTTGCTAGTGGGAAAGAAAGCAGTGTCATCTGCATAAGCGATGAGCTTCTGCTCTCCTATCCCATGCAGGAAGGTGCCTTTAATACTAGTGTCTTGTCTTATCTTCTCTAATAAAGGCTCTAGGGTGAGCACATACAGTAGTGGTGATAGGGGACATCCCTGCCTTACAGATCTCGTGAGCCTGAAGCTGGCTGTCAGTGAATGGTTCACCAACACTTTGCTCTCAGGGTTTTTGTACAGGATCTGTATCCACTGCCTGTAATACTGTCCTATATTACAGTGTTCTAGTGTTCTATGCAGGTATGTGTGGGAAATTCTGTCGAAGGCCTTCTCTTGATCCAGGGACAAGATGGAGGATGGACAGTCTTTCCCGTGCGTGTAGGTGATGATGTCTCTAATTAGATGGGTGTGTTTATGTATATTTCTGTCTTTGACACTGCACTGTTGGTCAGGGTGTATTAGTGTTTGCATGAAAGGTTTAAGTTTGTTGGTGAGTGTTTTGGCAAGTATCTTGTAGTCTGTGTTGAGTAAAGAGATTGGTCTGTAGTTCTTTAGTTGTGTCTTGTCAGTTTTGTCTTTGCATATGAGTTTAATGTAGGACATGTTGCAGCTATCTGGAAGTTGTTTTTTGTCAAAGGCTTCCTGATAGACTTTGAGGAGAAGATTGCCTAGGATAGGAAAGAAGTGTTGGTAGAATTCTACTGTCAAACCGTCTGGTCCTGGGGTTTTGTCTTTGTTCATTGTGCTCAGTGCCTGTGTTATGTCTGTCAGTGTCAGTTCTGTGTCCATTGTGTCTCTGTCTGTGTCAGATAATTTCTTTGTATACTGTAAGAAGTTATCTTGTATCTGTGTGTCAACTGTCTCTGCTGTGAATAGTTGTGTATAGTGTTGCTGGAAAGCAGTCTCTATGTGTGGTGTTTCTGTCTGCATGTTTCCTTGCATGTCTGATATTTTGCTTATTTGTCTGTTACGTTGTACACTCTGCTCCATTGCTAAATATTGTCTCGTAGGTGTCTCTTGTGTGATTGTGCCGAGCTTTGTTCTGAGAAGAGCACCCAGATATCTGTGTTGTTGGTGTTCTTCTAGTTGTGTTTCTAGTATGTGTAAGTGTGATGCATTTCTGTCTGTCTGTTTTGTTAGCCGTATGGCTGTCTGTATGATACGTTCCTGTCTTAGTCTGTCTTTGTGAATCATGGTTGCTAAGTGTTGTGTTCTGCTTCGTATGGTGCTTTTTAGCAAGTCCCAGTATTGTGCGATGTTCTCAGTCGGTATATTGTCTGTGTACGTGTGTATGAGCTGTGTCATATATTTTACATATTCTGTGTGTTTCAATAATGAATTATTGTATTTCCAGTGAGGTGACCGTTTGTATGTCTGCGTGTCTGTGCTGTTTGTGCTGATGTGTACTAGTATGCCTTTGTGATCTGTGTAATCTAATGTTTCCCGTAGATGTTTGGTTTGTATGATGTGGTGTGTTGCGGGTGTGTAAATCCTATCTAATCTAGATGATCTGTTGTGTGTTTTGTTTGTGTATGTCGTTTCTCTACTGTCGGGGTGTGTATGCCTGAATGCGTCTGTGAGGTTGTGAGTATCGATGATGTTTCAAAAATGTTTAGAATGATTGTAGTATGCATAGTAAAAGTATCATTAAAAGAACAGTTTTAAGAATTTAACATAAACGTAGAATTCAAAAAATCGGTCATAAAATGTATGTAAATAAAGATTAAACAAATGTTGTATAAAGACTTTGAAAGCTTTCTTTTCAGGATTGCAATGAATGACTGTAGTATTGACTCCTTGATTTCTCAAACAAAAGTAAAAGATTTAGATGTAAATTGATGGTATTACAGCTAGGTATACAATTTTCTTTTTCAAATTCTAGTACTCTCCCTTTTAACAATATTAGATGTTTATGTCCCCCTACAAAGACCAGACTGCTACTGCAACCATCTTAGACAATTTACATATAAACTTAAAGAAAGTCAAATATACAAATAGAAACGCAAAATTTGATTTACAAACACTGAAGAGTGAGGAGATAAAAGATAAATTCAACGTAGAGGTAAAGAACAGATTCGATGCATTGTCCGATATGGAAATATTATTTCAAGACGTCAGTGACCAATAAGAAAAATAAAAGAAATCAGTCAAGAAGCTGCACTAACAACAATGATAATCCCTAATATAAAGATAATAGGACGCAAGAAATGGATGATGGAAGACATCTTAAAACACATGGAAATAAGAAGAAATAACATAAATAACAAGCAAATATACGAAGAAATTCACAGGAAAATTAGGAAGCTATGCAAAGAGGCAAAAGAAACATGTCTTGAGGAAATTTGCAAGGAAATTGAAAACCATCACAACTCGGTTCAACACCACCCAGAATACCAAATTAATGCACACAAGAATTAATGACATCACTAACAAAAGAACACACACACATCAACAGGTTGCCTAAAAACCAAAGATGGCAAAATCATAATAGAAAAAAATCAGATTTTACATGCGTGGTCAGATTATGTGAAAGACCTTTATGATGATACAAGTGAAGAACAATATGATCATCGGAATAATATTGAAGGACCATCAATTTTGCTTGCCGGGGTGTTTTTCTTTTAGATATCTAGTAATTCCGCAGAGCCGGTCTCCCTGGCGAAGAAGTTGACGATGCTCTCCGTAATCCCGTATATCAACGTGCGGGGACACGGGTCACAGCTGCGCGATATTCGGTAGGGAATTGGGTCGCGTTGGTTACTTACAGGGGTATCTGAGATTGTCGCTCAGTAAGCAATGCTAAATACTGTGCGTAATCTTGCAAAGACATCAACAACAGCGGTACAATGCTGTTGGTGACAGCGATGTAAATAGGACATGCGAAAAAAAAATAATAAATTTCCGCAGAATGCTTGAAGACAAATGTAGTGATCAATCAAGCAATTACTATCACGTTATTATGATATTTGAAATATTCTCTAAGCAAAAGGTAATTGCACCTGCATTTAGCAGAGAGAGAGAGAGAGAGAGAGAGAGAGAGAGAGAGAGAGAGAGAGAGAGAGAGAGAGAGAGAGAGAGAGGAGGAAGGAAGATTGGGGGGGGGGCGGGGAGAGAGAACTATTTGTAATATTTGTCAACATAAGCCCCATAAGCTTGCACGGCCTTTCGCCAGTGCGAAAATAAGTGCATGCAGGCCTTGATTGTGCCAGACCAGGTTTTGTCCTACTCACTTCGCCTGTTAATCGTCATCTCTCTCATTCCTATCACCTAAGCCATAGTCACCAGTCAAACCACTCACCTTCTCGTTGCTACTTTTTCGTTGAAATCTCCGAGGATGACGGTCATTTCAAAATTTTTACTCTGGTCCTCGGCCATGTCTACTTCGTTATATCATTCAAGAAGCCCTGGGTATGAAAACGTGAGGCGAAGAAATTCATTGGCTTTGAGAATATTTCGCATTTACTGAACCCTTGCCTTCTACAAACTAACATTGTTCTTCTCCTATTTATATATCCATTGTAATTTATACCCCTATATTTTTTTCTCTCCACCAGAATGGTTGATGCTGTATTCCTCGGAAGTTATACTTCCCTCTGGTCTCACATGTACCTAATATGTTAATATTCAGTCTTCTCATTTCTTTCTTACTGTTATAAAAGTTTAGGATGGGCGTTATTAATTGTCTTTCTTTCTTTCTTTTTTTTAATAATCGTTTATTATATACAAAAGCATTTATTAAAAGCTAATGGTCGACGTTTGGTGCAGGAGAGCCTGGCATATGATACCACAACATCTAGCTTTAGAATGGAGGCAGAGGCGGTCAGTGCAGCTTTCCGCTGGATGGAGAATACAATACACACGCACACATCGTGATTGTAACTGACTCAAAAAGCTTGCTGAGGAAGGTGAGGACAGGCAAGCTTCGGGTAAAGTGGCTTGCTTCGCTTCGGAGGTCACAGGTGGCAAGCATCGCCTGGATCTTTTCTCCGGGGTCTGCCGATGTGCTGGGGAATGAACAGGCGGACAGACTGGCTGGCTCTGCAAAACTTGGTGGAGTATTGATGCATGACAAGGCAGACGTGGTTGCGGCCATGTGGGAGCACGTGTACACCTCGGAGGAGCAAATGGATCACCATAGTCTGGTAAGAATGAGACAGCGAGGAGTGACGGGGGGATCTGGCTCTACCCTCAGAGGAAAGGCGAGACGGACATATAATCAGATTGCTGCCCGTACTATTGGTGTTGGAACTCTTTGCTGGCTGCTGAGGATGGGGACGAAGCGCTTATGGCAATGCTCCGAATACTTTGATGTCCATTCCTAAATCAATCAATCAATCAATGTACAAAAGCAGTGTCTTTTTTACATTTGCGAATATACTATATACATTAATACACATGTGACAACATTATATTCGTGGCATGGTGTAACTACCTACATAATTCCTGTTAATGATGACGGTTGAGTAATCATTTACTCCCAAGCACACCATAACATTGAATAGAAACTCTTTCACACTCCAGGTATACTCATTCACACTTAGTTTCGTGTAAAGAAATTCAAACATATTCCTGAATGACTATGTTTCCGAAAATGATACCCTTGTATGTATCTACACAATTCCCCCACATTAAAACCTGCAGCAAAATTCCCATTTTACCAAGCACAACGCGAAAGCTGTGAAAATGGTGTCTGCTTGAGAGAGAGAGAGAGAGAGAGAGAGAGAGAGAGAGAGAGAGAGAGAGAGAGAGAGAGAGAGAGAGAGAGAGAGACAGAGAGAGAGAGACAGAGAGAGAGAGAGAGAGACAGACAGACAGACAGACAGAGACAGAGAGAGACAGACAGAGACAGACAGAGAGAGAGACAAAGAGAGAGAGAGAGAGAGAGAGAGAGAGAGAGAGAGACAGAGACAGAGACAGAGACAGAGAGAGAGAATAAATTTTCTTTACAATGTGGGTGGCCTTAATTTTTTTTTTTTTTTTTTTTTTTTTTTTTTTTTTTTTTACAACTTTTATTGAGTGTTAAAGAAAACTTTGCATTTGTATTGTTCGTGTTGTTACAGAGCGTTGCATGTGGAAGTGTAGGTGACATATGCGCAAATTTTTACAACATTTATTTCAACATATTTACATTTGAAATGAAAGGTAAACGGAAAACGGGTACAAACAACAACAAGACGGTAGTATACCATTTTTTTCCCTCTGCCACCCTTTCACCTGTCAGCTCCAACCCCACCAATACCATCATCACCACTTGGTAATGAGGAAAATGGCAGTAAAACTTGTTAGAACCGACCGGTGAAGGCAGCAGCAGCATCAAAACCAAACATTTTCGAAAGGGTGGGGGGGGGGGGGGGGTTGTCAAGGAGTATCCTAGTTTACAATGCAGGAGGGGTAGTTGTTGCATTTGTATTGTTTGTGTTGTTACATGCGTACTGTGTGTTCAGTATTTGTGTGCGTGTTTTTACAGAGCGTTGCATGTGGGCGTGTAGGTGACATATGCGCAAAAATTACAAATATTTTATACATTTAAACATTTCTCCATTGACATTGTTGTAAGGAAATATTTTAAATCCAAAGCATGATGGTATCGGGCTGTTATTTTTCCCCTGCCGCCCCGCTCTCCTGTCAGCTCCAAAAACTCCTACCAAGTACCATCACCCTCGGTGATGATAAACATGGCGGTGCAGAACTGAAACAAAACGGTGAGGGTGGCAGCAGAGACAACAATCACAGTATCAAAAGGGTGGGAGAGGGGGATGTGTTTGTATACGCGTTTACAAAGCCATATATATTAATAGTGATTACTAATGATAATAATGCAAAGTAACAACCAAATGCATAAATAAATATCATAGTGACAAGGAATAACAACAGTGCTGAGACTAGTGATAGAGTCATAGACTCAATGATAATAAATAATAGTTTTAACATGTGATTTTATGTGCTAAATTGATTACCTTAGGAATGGTGTTTACATGAAATACATCTTATAATAATAATGACAAGGAATAAAAACTACTAAGGGTGATGACAGCAATGCTAATGTTAATAAAACACAATGGTAGGATTTGTTTTGATAATGATCACATTTTCCAAAACTGTGATTCCATTTGCTAAAATGGTTTTCTTAGAAATGGTGTTAAATTATGGCTGGTACATACAATAACAATTGCATCCTGCACTGTTTAATAATATAGTAGGTGTAAAAAGGAGTTGATAATCTTTTTTGTT
Organism: Cepaea nemoralis; assembly: GCA_014155875.1. Classification (NCBI taxonomy): domain Eukaryota; kingdom Metazoa; phylum Mollusca; class Gastropoda; order Stylommatophora; family Helicidae; genus Cepaea; species Cepaea nemoralis. The sequence continues at coordinate 155,834 of JACEFZ010013123.1, forward strand.
TCTCCTTGCTTATATTTTTTTTTTTTACATATACTTGCAACATGCATGTTCAATAATAGTAGAATTAAAAGGAGTTGGTTATCTTTTTCTCCTTGTTTCTTTTTTTTTCCTTTTGGTCTTATTTGTAAGGGTTCATTCATTTTTTTCCCTTCCTCTTTTTTTTTTTTTTTTTTTTTAAAACTTATTGTAGAAAGTAAACAAGCATCAGTATTAGCACAAATTTTCAATCTTTACATCTTTGTTTCCCTTGCCACCCTCTCACCAATTTGGTTCCACTCCACCCATGCCATTTCCCCCTCTCTGGGCGATGATGGTAAAGGCAGGATGAATATTTGAACCAAACCGGTGTGGGTACCAGCAAAGGCAACAACAACCATGAGCGAGGGGAGGGGGGTACATGGGAAAGGGGTTTTTGTTTTATTACTAATGATGGCAATAGTAGTAATGACAAGAAGAGACATACTGGGGGTAATGACAGCAATTATTTAAAAAACAGCAATGGTGATAATAGTTATGAAAATGATAACATATTTACAATATGTGATTCCATTTGCTAGGATGATTTTCTTTGTAATGGTGTTAAACATAGCCTAGCAGGTACATACACATGCAAACTGCAGTTTTTAATAATACTTGGAGTAAAGGAGTGGGTTATATTTTCCTCCTTGTTTTTTTTTTTCCCCTAAATGTAGGGGTTCATTCATATTTCCCTCTTTGCTCTCTCTTTCTTTTTTTTTAAATGAAAATTAACCAAATATTTGTATTTGCATGAGTTTTTACAGTATTTTTGGTTTGATAACCATATGTGTTTTTATATTTATTCATTCATTTAACACTCACTCACATGATTCAAAGGGGGTGACTAAGCGAAAGGGAAATCCTTACATTTTTGTTTCCCGCGCTACCCTCCCACTAATTGTTCAATTCCATCAATGCTCTCCTGACCACTCTAGTAATGATGGCACAGGCAGGACAAAGGTTTGAACCAACCAGTGGGGTTAGTAGCAAAGGCAAACAAACTGTAAGCACAGGGGGGGGGGGGGGGGGGGAGATGAAATTGTAAAATGATAATGATGATATCAATAATACTTATAACATTAAAATTACTAAGGATAGTAAAGGTGGAATAAAGATAGTCATAATAATAATAATGATGATAATCATTTTAATAAACAATTATAATAAAATAATAATAATAATTATAATGATAATAATAATGATAATAGTATAACAAATATGTGAGTTTATTTACTAAAGTGATAATCTTAGTAGTAGTGGTAGTATAGTACAACAAGTGCATTCAAAGCCAAACATTCCATAAATGGTACATTGGAATGGGAGGAGTTTAATTTTCTTTTCTCCTTTTTTCTTTTCTCTCTTGTCTATAAGGGTGAAACCATCATTTTGTAACAAGTAAAACAAGCATTTATCCTTCCACTATTTTTTACATAAGGGATTTTCCATTGGTCTTTTGACCATATGTGATCTATTTAATCATCCACTCACCATTCATTCACAGTTTCTCCTTTTTTTTCTCTCACTCATGTATACCAAAATTTCCAAAAAAAATCCCAAAATTGCCAGAGTTGGTATACCATTTATACCAACTCTGGAAAGAGTTGTGATATTTTGTGCGTGTACATGAAGGAAACTAAATGTGTGTTATATGTGTGGTGTTTGTATCTGGCAAAGTTTCTGCAGGTCCATATAAGTTGTCTGTAGTAAGAAAGTGCTACAAGTAGTTTTGTATGTATGTCCTTAGATGTCATTGGTATAGTATTGAGAAAAATTGCTTTATATATGTCGGTTTGTTTGCCTGTGTGTGTTTGTATGAGGTGTTTGAGTGTTGCGCGTGTGGCAGTAATTGTTGGACACGTATAATAAATGTGTTCCTCTGTCTCTTGTGTGTTGTTTCTACATAATTGACATTGTTTGGATATGTATGCTTCTACCTGTGTTGTGGGGGTCATATTGTATAACAGTCTATATGTGATCTCTCTAGCTTTTGGTGTTATGTGTTTGTTGTGTAGGTTTGAAAAGGTGCATGTGAAGTCAGTCATGAAGTATTTGTGTCCTCTTTTAATCCTAAGTCTTAGTGATGGTGCTTGTTCTCTAACTAAATGTTTGTATATTGTGTGTGTTGTTTGCTGTATTAACTGTTCGTGTCCTTTTATTGCCTGTATGCATGTCTGATAGAATGTTGGCAGTCTTCCCTGGTAGTGTGCAGTTGCATTGTTAAGAGGTGTGAGATGTTTGATGTTGTGGCCTATGTAGTATAGTGCTAGTCTGTTCTGTTCTGGGTGTCTGATGATTTTACCTATGTAACTGATCCTAAGTGACAGTATTTTTGTCTGGATGTCTTGTAATCCAATGCCGCCTTGTTTCCTGTCTTGTATGAGAGTTTTGTGTTTAATGCTGTGTATCGTGTTGGTGAAGATGAAGCGTCTGATTTGTTTGTTTATGTTTGTGACGGTCTGTTTAGGAGGGTCCAGTACTGTCGCTAAATATATTATTTTGGGTAATATGTATGTGTTGACTATTGTGCTTCTACCAAATATTGTGGATGTCTTGTACCTATACCTGTGTAACATGTCTGTGATCTGTTCGGTCAGTGCGTGCCATGTCTGTCTGTGTGTTTCTGTGGGATCGCATGGAAATGTGATCCCATACAGCTTCATGGTGTCTATGTGTTTCAGATCTGGAGGGAAATCAGCCTTTTGTTTCCACTTTCCCAGGCCCATTATCTGTGATTTCTGTACATTAATTTTGGCTCCACTGCCTTTTCCAAAATGGGTAAAGGTGTGGAGTATATTCCTTATTGATGTGTTGCTGGTTGGAAAGAAGGCAGTGTCATCTGCATAGGCGATGAGCTTCTGCTCTCCTATCCCATGCAGGAAGGTTCCTTTAATACTAGTGTCTTGCCTTATCTTCTCTAATAAAGGTTCTAGAGTGAGCACATACAGGAGTGGTGATAAGGGACATCCTTAAGAGGCCAGTAAAAAAATGTTTGGATTATTGACATTATATATGTTATATGTATTATTAAAAGAACAGTTTTAAGAATTTAACATAAACGTAGAATTCAAAAAGTGGGTTATAAAATGTAAGTAAATAAAGATTAAACAAATGTTGTATAAAGACTTTAAAAACTTTCTTTTCAGGATTGCAAGCATTGACTGGAGTCTTGACTCTTTGATTTCTCAAGCAAAAGAAAAAGATTTAAATGTAAATTAATGGTATTATAGCTAGGTATACAATTTTCTTTTTCAAATTCCAGTACTCTCCCTTATAACAATATTAGATGATTATGTCCCCGTACCAAGACCAGACTGCTACTGCAACCATCTTAGACAATTTACATATAAACTAAAGAAAGTCAAATATACAAATAGAAACGCAAAATTTGATCTACAGGCACTGAAGAGTGAGGAGATAAAATATAACTTCAATGTAGAGGTAAAGAACAGATTCGATTCATTGTCCGATATGGAAATATTATTTCAAGACGTCAGTGACCAATAAGAAAAATAAAAGAAATCAGTCAAGAAGCTGCACTAACAACAATGATAATCCCAAAAATAAAGATAATAGGGCGCAAGAAATGGATGATGGAAGACATCTTAAAACTCATGAAAATAAGAAGAAATAACATAAATAACAAGGAAATATACGAAGAAATTCACAGGAAAATTAGGAAGCTATGCAAAGAGGCAAAAGAAACATGGCTTGAGGAAAATTGCAAGGAAAACCAACACGACACCCAGAATACCAAATTAATGCACACAAGAATTAATGACATCACTAACAAAAGAACACAAACACATCAACAATTTGCCTAAATACCAAAGATGGTAAAATCATAATAGAAAAAGATCAGATTTTACATGCGTGGTCAGATTATGTGAAAGACATTCTTGATGATACAAGAGAAGAACAATATGATCATCAAAATAATAATGAAGGAACATCAATTTTGTTTGTCGGGGTGTTTTTCTTTTAGATATCTAGCAATTCCGCAGAGCCGGTCTCCCTGGCGAGGAGATTAACTATTTTCTCCAAAATCCCGTATATCCACGTGTGGGGACATAGCTGCGCGAGATTCGGTAAGGAATCGGGTTGTGTTGGTTACTTACAGGGGTATCTGAGATTGTCGCTCAGTAAGCAATGCAAATTACTCTGCGTAATCTTGCAAAGACATCAACAACAGCGGTAAAATGTTGTTAGTTAGTTATTTAGTCGCAGTTCCAACTTCACAGCAACGGGTCGCCCCCATTATGCTCCGTTCCTGTGCCAGTGAATATCACACAAAACGCTCCCCACTGCCCAATGTGAAAAGTGGAAATAACAGGAGTCTCGACAAACAACAGCCCTCACAGATACACTGTGGATAATGCTGCCGCCAGAATGTCAACACAGCAGTCCCATACGAAACACCCAATTCATCTCTGATGGAATCGGCAGTGATTTTCCTATCTGGATGTTTCCTAGATGTTCACCTACACAGTCCACGAACATACAGTTCATCACCGACGGCAGTGGCAGTCAACCAGAAGCCCAGCAGCCACGCATTTCTGCATAAGGCAAAAACTGGTCAACTCTGGGACATAGCCACCTGCCATCGCTCTGAACATGCAGTCACGTTCCAAAAATAAAAACATGGGCAGATTCAAAAGCACTTCACACGAAACTCACAGCTCACAGTGTCGCGCCACGCACTCACTCAGTAGCAGGGCGACGGAACCATCAAGCCTCCTTTGTCGCCTCTTACGACATGCGTGGTAGGCTACAGTGTTGCTTCTTTGCTTCCCTTATGGGCCCCGGCAACACACGGGAGGGTAAGTAAAATGTTGTTGCTGACAGCGATGTAAATAGGATATGCGAAAAAAATTAAATTCGGCAGAATGCTTGAACATAAGTGTAGTGATCAGTCAAGGCATTACTATCATGTTATTATGATATTTGAAATATTCTCCAAGCAAACGTAATTGCACCAGCATTTAGCAGAGAGAGAGAGAGAGAGAGAGAGAGAGAGAGAGAGAGAGAGAGAGAGAGAGAGAGAGAGAGAGAGAGAGAGAGAGAGAAGGAAGGAAAAACACACGTTATGGAGATCTCTTTTATATTCCAAATTTTTCTTGGCTATTTGTCGTAAGATAAATATCTGATCTATTGTTGATCTGTTTTGTCTAAAACCCGCCTGGTAGTCACCTAATATGTATTCTGAATATGGTTTTAGTCTATTTAGTAATACTGCGGATAGTATCTTGTAGCTTATGGACAGTAGTGATATTCCTCTATAATGTTAACACTGGAACTTGTCTCCTTTCTTAAAGATAGGTATCAATAATGACTCTTTCTAGTCATGGGGTAATTCTTCATTCCTCCAGATTTTTATTATTAGTTCGTATATCTTTAGATGTAATGCATGGCCAACCGCCTTTATAAATTCAGCAGCAATTCCATCAGCCCCAGTTGCCTTATTGTTTTTAACTCGTGTGATTACATATAGGATTTCTTCAAGTGCAAGTTCTTCAATTTGTGGTTCACACGTTAGAACCTCTTCCTGCGGGAAAGTGTTACTTGGAGCTTCACAATTTAGTAATTCAACAAAATATTCTTTCCATGTGTTGCACATTTCCTCATTGGTATTTATCTTATTCCCATTTTTGTCTTTTAAACCATATGTCTTGTGTTGGTGCCCTCGTTTCATTGACTTCAGTTCTTTTATTAAAGAATAAAAAAAAAAAATAAAATAAAATAAGGGCTGGTGGTTCCCCAGGGGTCGGAGCAGCCCCGTCAGGTCCCACTTCTCTGTGTGTCATTTGGATGGCCACCGCTGCATGTGGCCCTGGTAAGATCGAGTGTTGATACTTCTTCTTGTTCTGCATTCACCCGGAAAGTCCTTTCGGACGTGATTGAGTTGTACCTGTTTACAGCAGAGCTGCGATACTACGCTTTTAGGCCGACATATCCGACATCTGCTGGCATTTGTTGACCGAATTAACCTTCCCGGGTAAATGCACATACTACACGTTGATCTTGGCCAAAATGCCGAGAAGCTGATTGATTGATTGATTGATTTGGTAACACACACACACATACACACGCACGCGCAAACGCACACGCGCACGCACTCTTCGGTCTCGTTCAACCTGCTTCTTCAGGGTTGGTTATAATTGAAATCGGTGTTTTTTTTTCTTTTGTGTGAGTTTTGATCCAATTTCTGTTGCTCTCTTTCGAGAAAGTCCTAACTCGGACTGATTATATTGGGCCCCCTGTGATTGTCGGGAAAGGGCGGTTCTTGTGCTGGCTGGTATTTTCTTTATTGCGTTTTGTTAGTCCTGTTGAGGACCGGTCCTGAGTCGGACCTACGGAGCCTTCTAGTTGATGTTTGTATTTTCATGAAGTCCTCACAAGGACTGGTATATTCAGTCCTCACAAGGACAGTCTTGAGCTTGAGTAGTCCTCTCAAGGACTGGTTTGATCTTGATGAGTCCTCATAAGGACCGTCTTAAACTTAATTAGTCCTTAGAAAGACTGGTTTGATCTTGAACAGTCCTTACAAGGACTATCTTGAACTGACAAGGACTGTCTTATGTAGTCCTCACAAGGACTGGTTATTACTTATGTAGTCCTCACAAGGACTGGTTATTAAGTATGTAGTCCTAACAAGGGCCGGTCTAGGCCATGTCCAGTCCTATAAGGACTTGATATAGACACAGGACGAAAACTGAAAGGCAGTCTCAAGTTGTTCATCCCACCAGCCTCATGTTCTCCCATGGCTGGTGTCGGTGTCGCTGTACCCAACAACAAGGAGACCCGAACAGCCTGCTGTCACCATCGTCCAGAATTCCTCCAAGAACAGCCTGCTGTCACCATCGTCCAGAATTCCTCCAAGAACAGCCTGCTGTCAGCATCGTCCAAAATTTTTCCAAGAGCAGCCTGCTGTCACCATCGTCCAGAATTCCTCCAAGAACAGCTTGCTGTCACCATCGTCCTATCTTGGACATGTAACCAGTTTCTCCCATCTTGGACATGTAACCAGTTTCTCCTATCTTGGACATGTAACACATTTCTCCTATCTTGGACATGTAACCAGTTTCTACTATCTTGGACATGTAATACATTTCTCCTATCTTGTACATGTAACAAGTTGCTAATATCTTGGACATGTAACAAGTTTCTCCTATCTTGGATATCTAACAAGTTTCTCCTATATTTTACATGTAACAAGTTGCTACTATCTTGGACATGTAACAAGTTTCTCCTAACTTGGAAATGTAACAAGTTTCTCCTATCTTAAATTGTAACAAATTTCCCCTATCTTGGACATGTAACAGGTTTCTCCTATCTTGTACATGTAACAAGTTTCTCCTAACGTGCACATGTAACAATTTCTACTATCTTGTACATATAACAAGTGTCTCCTATCTTGGACATGTAACAAGTTTATCCTATCTTGGACATGTAACAAGTTTCTCCTATCTTGGAAAGGTAACACATTTCTCCTATCTTGGACATGTAACAAGATTCTCCTATCTTGTACATGTAACACATTTCTCCTATCTTTGACATGTAACCAGTTTCTCCTATCTTGGACATGTAACACATTTCTCCTATCTTGTACATGTAACACATTTCTCCTATCTTGTACATGTAACAAGTTGCTACTATCTTGGACATGTAACACAGTTCTCCTATCTTGGACATGTAACAAGTTTCTCCTATCTTGTACATGTACCAAGTTGCTACTATCTTGGACATGTAACACATTTCTCCTATCTTGGACATGTAACACATTTCTCCTATCTTGGACATGTAACTCATTTCTCTTATCTTGGACCTGTAACAAGATTCTCATATCTTGTACATGTAACAAGATTCCCCTATATTGGACATGTAACAGGTTTCTCCTATCTTGTACATGTAACAAGTTTCTCCTATCGTGTACATGTAACACGTTTATACTATCTAGTACATATAACAAGTTTCTCCTATCTTGGACATGTAACAAGTTTATCCTATCTTGGACATGTAACAAGTTTTTCCTATCTTGGAAAGGTAACACATTTCTCCTATCTTTGACATGTAACAAGATTCTCCTATCTTGTACATGTAACACATTTCTCCTATCTTGGACATGTAACCAGTTTCTCCTATCTTGGACATTTAACACATTTCTCCTATCTTGAACATGTAACACATTTCTCCTATCTTGGACATGTAACAAATTTCTCCTATCTTGTACATGTAACAAGTTGCTACCATCTTGGACATGTAACACAGTTCTCCTATCTTGGACATGTAACAAGTTTCTCCTATCTTGTACATGTAACAAGTTTCTCCTATCTTGAACATGTAACAAGTTTCTCTTATCTTGAACATGTAACAAGTTTCTCCTATCTTGTACATGTAACATGTTTCTCCTATCTTGGACATGTAACACATTTCTCCTATCTTGGACATGTAACACATTTCTCCTATCTTGTACATGTAACAAGTTTCTCCTATCTTGTACATGTAACACGTTTCTCCTATCTTGGACATGAAACACATTTCTCATATCTTGGACATGTAACAACTTTCTCTTATCTTGTACATGTAACATGTTTCTCCTATCTTGGACATGTAACAAGTTTCTCCTATCTTGTACATGTAACAAGTTTCTCCTATCTTGGACATTTAACACATTTATCCTATCTTGAACATGTAACACGTTTCTCCTATCTTGTACATGTAACACATTTCTCCTATCTTGGACATGTAACCAGTTTCTCCTATCTTGGACATGTAAACAGTTTCTCCTATCTTGGACATGTAACAAGTTTCTCCTATCTTGGACATGTAACACATTTCTCCTATCTTGTACATGTAACAAGTTTCTCCTATCTTGGACATGTAACACATTTCTCCTATCTTGGACATGTAACAACTTTCTCTTATCTTGTACATGTAACATGTTTCTCCTATCTTGGACATGTAACAAGTTTCTCCTATCTTGTACATGTAACAAGTTTCTCCTATCTTTTACATTTAACACATTTATCCTATCTTGAACATGTAACACGTTTCTCCTATCTTTTACATGTAACACATTTCTCCTATCTTGGACATGTAACCAGTTTCTCCTATCTTGGACATGTAAACAGTTTCTCCTATCTTGGACATGTAACAAGTTTCTCCTATCTTGGACATGTAACACATTTCTCCTATCTTGTACATGTAACAAGTTTCTCCTATCTTGGACATGTAACACATTTCTCCTATCTTGGACATGTAACAAGTTTCTCCTATCTTGGACATGTAACACATTTCTCCTATCTTGTACATGTAACACATTTCTCCTATCTTGGACATGTAACCAGTTTCTCCTATCTTGGACATGTAAACAGTTTCTCCTATCTTGGACATGTAACAAGTTTCTCCTATCTTGGACATGTAACATGTTTCTCCTATCTTGTACATGTAACAAGTTTCTCCTATCTTGGACATGTAACACATTTCTCCTATCTTTGACATGTAACCAGTTTCTCCTATCTTGGACATGTAACACATTTCTCCTATCTTGTACATGTAACACATTTCTCCTATCTTGTACATGTAACAAGTTGCTACTATCTTGGTCATGTAACACAGTTCTCCTATCTTGGACATGTAACAAGTTTCTCCTATCTTGTACATGTACCAAGTTGCTACTATCTTGGACATGTAACACATTTCTCCTATCTTGTACATGTAACAAGTTGCTACTATCTTGGACATGTAACACATTTCTCCTATCTTGGACATGTAACTCATTTCTCCTATCTTGGCACTGTAACAAGATTCTCATATCTTGTACATGTAACAAGTTTCCCCTATATTGGACATGTAACAGGTTTCTCCTATCTTGTACATGTAACAAGTTTCTCCTATCGTGTACATGTAACACGTTTCTACTATCTTGTACATATAACAAGTTTCTCCTATCTTGGACATGTAACAAGTTTATCCTATCTTGGACATGTAACAAGTTTCTCCTATCTTGGTAAGGTAACACATTTCTCCTATCTTTGACATGTAACAAGATTCTCCTATCTTGTACATGTAACACATTTCTCCTATCTTGGACATGTAACCAGTTTCTCCTATCTTGGACATGTAACACATTTCTCCTATCTTGAACATGTAACACATTTCTCCTATCTTGGACATGTAACAAATTTCTCCTATCTTGTACATGTAACAAGTTGCTACCATCTTTGACATGTAACACAGTTCTCCTATCTTGGACATGTAACAAGTTTCTCCTATCTTGTACATGTAACAAGTTTCTCCTATCTTGAACATGTAACAAGTTTCTCTTATCTTGAGCATGTAACAAGTTTCTCCTATCTTGTACATGTAACATGTTTCTCCTATCTTGGACATGTAACACATTTCTCCTATCTTGGACATGTAACACATTTCTCCTATCTTTAACATGTAACAAATTTCTCCTATCTTGTATATGTAACAAGTTGCTACTATCTTGGACATGTACCACATTTCTCCTATCTTGTACATGTAACAAGTTTCTCCTATCTTGTACATGTAACACGTTTCTCCTATCTTGGACATGAAACACATTTCTCATATCTTGGACATGTAACAACTTTCTCTTATCTTGTACATGTAACATGTTTCTCCTATCTTGGACATGTAGCAAGTTTCTCCTATCTTGTACATGTAACAAGTTTCTCCTATCTTGGACATGTAACTCATTTCTCCTATCTTGGACCTGTAACAAGATTCTCATATCTGATCTATTGTTGATCTGTTTTGTCTAAAACCCGCCTGGTAGTCACCTAATATGTATTCTGAATATGGTTTTAGTCTATTTAGTAATACTGCGGATAGTATCTTGTAGCTTATGGACAGTAGTGATATTCCTCTATAATGTTAACACTGGAACTTGTCTCCTTTCTTAAAGATAGGTATCAATAATGACTCTTTCTAGTCATGGGGTAATTCTTCATTCCTCCAGATTTTTATTATTAGTTCGTATATCTTTAGATGTAATGCATGGCCACCCGCCTTTATAAATTCAGCAGCAATTCCATCAGCCCCAGTTGCCTTATTGTTTTTAACTCGTGTGATTACATATAGGATTTCTTCAAGTGCAAGTTCTTCAATTTGTGGTTCACACGTTAGAACCTCTTCCTGCGGGAAAGTGTTACTTGGAGCTTCACAATTTAGTAATTCAACAAAATATTCTTTCCATGTGTTGCACATTTCCTCATTGGTATTTATCTTATTCCCATTTTTGTCTTTTAAACCATATGTCTTGTGTTGGTGCCCTCGTTTCATTGACTTCAGTTCTTTTATTAAAGAATTAAAAAAAAAAAAAATAAAATAAGGGCTGGTGGTTCCCCAGGGGTCGGAGCAGCCCCGTCAGGTCCCACTTCTCTGAGTGTCATTTGGATGGCCACCGCTGCATGTGGCCCTGGTAAGATCGAGTGTAGATACTTCTTCTTGTTCTGCATTCACCCGGAAAGTCCTTTCGGACGTGATTGAGTTGTACCTGTTTACAGCAGAGCTGCGATACTACGCTTTTAGGCCGACATATCCGACATCTGCTGGCATTTGTTGACCGAATTAACCTTCCCGGGTAAATGCACATACTACACGTTGATCTTGGCCAAAATGCCGAGAAGCTGATTGATTGATTGATTGATTTGGTAACACACACACATACACACGCACGCGCAAACGCACACGCGCACGCACTCTTCGGTCTCGTTCAACCTGCTTCTTCAGGGTTGGTTATAATTGAAATCGGTGTTTTTTTTTCTTTTGTGTGAGTTTTGATCCAATTTCTGTTGCTCTCTTTCGAGAAAGTCCTAACTCGGACTGATTATATTGGTCCCCCTGTGATTGTCGGGAAAGGGCGGTTCTTGTGCTGGCTGGTATTTTCTTTATTGCGTTTTGTTAGTCCTGTTGAGGACCGGTCCTGAGTCGGACCTACGGAGCCTTCTAGTTGATGTTTGTATTTTCATGAAGTCCTCACAAGGACTGGTATATTCAGTCCTCACAAGGACAGTCTTGAGCTTGAGTAGTCCTCTCAAGGACTGGTTTGATCTTGATGAGTCCTCATAAGGACCGTCTTAAACTTAATTAGTCCTTAGAAAGACTGGTTTGATCTTGAACAGTCCTTATAAGGACTATCTTGAACTGACAAGGACTGTCTTATGTAGTCCTCACAAGGACTGGATATTTCTTATGTAGTCCTCACAAGGACTGGTTATTAAGTATGTAGTCCTAACAAGGGCCGGTCTAGGCCATGTCCAGTCCTATAAGGACTTGATATAGACACAGGAAAACTGAAAGGCAGTCTCAAGTTGTTCATCCCACCAGCCTCATGTTCTCCCATGGCTGGTGTCGGTGTCGCTGTACCCAACAACAAGGAGACCCGAACAGCCTGCTGTCACCATCGTCCAGAATTCCTCCAAGAACAGCCTGCTGTCACCATCGTCCAGAATTCCTCCAAGAACAGCCTGCTGTCAGCATCGTCCAAAATTTTTCCAAGAGCAGCCTGCTGTCACCATCGTCCAGAATTCCTCCAAGAACAGCTTGCTGTCACCATCGTCCTATCTTGGACATGTAACCAGTTTCTCCCATCTTGGACATGTAACCAGTTTCTCCTATCTTGGACATGTAACACATTTCTCCTATCTTGGACATGTAACCAGTTTCTACTATCTTGGACATGTAATAAATTTCTCCTATCTTGTACATGTAACAAGTTGCTAATATCTTGGACATGTAACAAGTTTCTCCTATCTTGGACATCTAACAAGTTTCTCCTATATTTTACATGTAACAAGTTGCTACTATCTTGGACATGTAACAAGTTTCTCCTAACTTGGAAATGTAACAAGTTTCTCCTATCTTAAATTGTAACAAATTTCCCCTATCTTGGACATGTAACAGGTTTCTCCTATCTTGTACATGTAACAAGTTTCTCCTAACGTGCACATGTAACAATTTCTACTATCTTGTACATATAACAAGTTTCTCCTATCTTGGACATGTAACAAGTTTATCCTATATTGGACATGTAACAAGTTTCTCCTATCTTGGAAAGGTAACACATTTCTCCTATCTTGGACATGTAACAAGATTCTCCTATCTTGTACATGTAACACATTTCTCCTATCTTTGACATGTAACCAGTTTCTCCTATCTTGGATATGTAACACATTTCTCCTATCTTGTACATGTAACACATTTCTCCTATCTTGTACATGTAATAAGTTGCTACTATCTTGGACATGTAACACTTCTCCTATCTTGGACATGTAACAAGTTTCTCCTATCTTGTACATGTACCAAGTTGCTACTATCTTGGACATGTAACACATTTCTCCTATCTTATACATGTAACAAGTTGCTACTATCTTGGACATGTAACACATTTCTCCTATCTTGGACATGTAACTCATTTCTCCTATCTTGGACCTGTAACAAGATTCTCATATCTTGTACATGTAACAAGATTCCCCTATATTGGACATGTAACAGGTTTCTCCTATCTTGTACATGTAACAAGTTTCTCCTATCGTGTACATGTAACACGTTTCTACTATCTTGTACATATAACAAGTTTCTCCTATCTTGGACATGTAACAAGTTTATCCTATCTTGGACATGTAACAAATTTTTCCTATCTTGGAAAGGTAACACATTTCTCCTATCTTTGACATGTAACAAGATTCTCCTATCTTGTACATGTAACACATTTCTCCTATCTTGGACATGTAACCAGTTTCTCCTATCTTGGACATGTAACACATTTCTCCTATCTTGAACATGTAACACATTTCTCCTATCTTGGACATGTAACAAATTTCTCCTATCTTGTACATGTAACAAGTTGCTACCATCTTGGACATGTAACACAGTTCTCCTATCTTGGACATGTAACAAGTTTCTCCTATCTTGTACATGTAACAAGTTTCTCCTATCTTGAACATGTAACAAGTTTCTCTTATCTTGAACATGTAACAAGTTTCTCCTATCTTGTACATGTAACATGTTTCTCCTATCTTGGACATGTAACACATTTCTCCTATCTTGGACATGTAACACATTTCTCCAATCGTTAACATGTAACAAATTTCTCCTATCTTGTACATGTAACAATTTGCTACTATCTTGGACATGTAACACATTTCTCCTATCTTGTACATGTAACAAGTTTCTCCTATCTTGTACATGTAACACGTTTCTCCTATCTTGGACATGAAACACATTTCTCATATCTTGGACATGTAACAACTTTCTCTTATCTTGTACATGTAACATGTTTCTCCTATCTTGGACATGTAACAAGTTTCTCCTATCTTGGACATTTAACACATTTATCCTATCTTGAACATGTAACACGTTTCTCCTATCTTGTACATGTAACACATTTCTCCTATCTTGGACATGTAACCAGTTTCTCCTGTCTTGGACATGTAAACAGTTTCTCCTATCTTGGACATGTAACAAGTTTCTCCTATCTTGGACATGTAACACATTTCTCCTATCTTGTACATGTAACAAGTTTCTCCTATCTTGGACATGTAACTCATTTCTCCTATCTTGGACATGTAACAACTTTCTCTTATCTTGTACATGTAACATGTTTCTCCTATCTTGGACATGTAACAAGTTTCTCCTATCTTGTACATGTAACAAGTCTCTCCTATCTTGGACATTTAACACATTTATCCTATCTTGAACATGTAACATGTTTCTCCTATCTTGTACATGTAACACATTTCTCCTATCTTGGACATGTAACCAGTTTCTCCTATCTTGGACATGTAAACAGTTTCTCCTATCTTGGACATGTAACAAGTTTCTCCTATCTTGGACATGTAACACATTTCTCCTATCTTGTACATGTAACAAGTTTCTCCTATCTTGGACATGTAACACATTTCTCCTATCTTGGACATGTAACAAGTTTCTCCTATCTTGGACATGTAACACATTTCTCCTATCTTGTACATGTAACACATTTCTCCTATCTTGGACATGTAACCAGTTTCTCTTATCTTGGACATGTAAACAGTTTCTCCTATCTTGGACATGTAACAAGTTTCTCCTATCTTGGACATGTAACACATTTCTCCTATCTTGTACATGTAACAAGTTTCTCCTATCTTGGACATGTAACACATTTCTCCTATCTTTGACATGTAACCAGTTTCTCCTATCTTGGACATGTAACACATTTCTCCTATCTTGTACATGTAACACATTTCTCCTATCTTGTACATGTAACAAGTTGCTACAATCTTGGTCATGTAACACAGTTCTCCTATCTTGGACATGTAACAATTTTCTCCTATCTTGTACATGTACCAAGTTGCTACTATCTTGGACATGTAACACATTTCTCCTATCTTGTACATGTAACAAGTTGCTACTATCTTGGACATGTAACACATTTCTCCTATCTTGGACATGTAACTCATTTCTCCTATCTTGGACCTGTAACAAGATTCTCATATCTTGTACATGTAACAAGTTTCCCCTATATTGGACATGTAACAGGTTTCTCCTATCTTGTACATGTAACAAGTTTCTCCTATCGTGTACATGTAACACGTTTCTACTATCTTGTACATATAACAAGTTTCTCCTATCTTGGACATGTAACAAGTTTATCCTATCTTGGACATGTAACAAGTTTCTCCTATCTTGGAAAGGTAACACATTTCTCCTATCTTTGACATGTAACAAGATTCTCCTATCTTGTACTTGTAACACATTTCTCCTATCTTGGACATGTAACCAGTTTCTCCTATCTTGGACATGTAACACATTTCTCCTATCTTGAACATGTAACACATTTCTCCTATCTTGGACATGTAACAAATTTCTCCTATCTTGTACATGTAACAAGTTGCTACCATATTTGACATGTAACACAGTTCTCCTATCTTGGACATGTAACAAGTTTCTCCTATCTTGTACATGTAACAAGTTTCTCTTATCTTGAACATGTAACAAGTTTCTCCTATCTTGTACATGTAACATTTTTCTCCTATCTTGGACATGTAACACATTTCTCCTATCTTGGACATGTATCACACTTCTCCTATCTTTAACATGTAACAAATTTCTCCTATCTTGTACATGTAACAAGTTGCTACTATCTTGGACATGTAACACGTTTCTCCTATCTTGTACATGTAACAAGTTTCTCCTATCTTGTACATGTAACACGTTTCTCCTATCTTGGACATGAAACACATTTCTCATATCTTGGACATGTAACAACTTTCTCTTATCTTGTACATGTAACATGTTTCTCCTATCTTGGACATGTAACAAGTTTCTCCTATCTTGTACATGTAACAAGTTTCTCCTATCTTGGACATGTAACTCATTTCTCCTATCTTGGACCTGTAACAAGATTCTTATATCTTGTACATGTAAAAAGTTTCCCCTATATTGGACATGTAACAGGTTTCTCCTATCTTGTACATGTAACAAGTTTCTCCTATCGTGTACATGTAACACTTTTCTACTATCTTGTACATATAACAAGTTTCTCCTATCTTGGACATGTAACAATTTTATCCTATCTTGGACATGTAACAAGTTTCTCCTATCTTGGAAAGGTAACACATTTCTCCTTTCTTTGACATGTAACAAGATTCTCCTATCTTGTACATGTAACACATTTCTCCTATCTTGGACATGTAACCAGTTTCTCCTATCTTGGACATGTAACACATTTCTCCTATCTTGAACATGTAACACATTTCTCCTATCTTGGACATGTAACAAATTTCTCCTATCTTGTACATGTAACAAGTTGCTACCATCTTTGACATGTAACACAGTTCTCCTATCTTGGACATGTAACAAGTTTCTCCTATCTTGTACATGTAACAAGTTTCTCCTATCTTGAACATGTAACAAGTTTCTCTTATCTTGAACATGTAACAAGTTTCTCCTATCTTGTACATGTAACACATTTCTCCTATCTTGGACATGTAACACATTTCTCCTATCTTGGACATGTTACACATTTCTCCTATCTTTAACATGTAACAAATTTCTCCTATCTTGTACATGTAACAAGTTGCTACTATCTTGGACATGTAACACATTTCTCCTATCTTGTACATGTAACAAGTTTCTCCTATCTTGTACATGTAACACATTTATCCTATCTTGAACATGTAACACGTTTCTCCTATCTTGTACATGTAACACATTTCTCCTACCTTGGACATGTAACCAGTTTCTCATATCTTGGACATGTAAACAGTTTCTCCTATCTTGGACATGTAACAAGTTTCTCCTATCTTGGACATGTAACACATTTCTCCTATTTTGTACATGTAACAAGTTTCTCCTATCTTGGACATGTAACACATTTCTCCTATCTTGGACATGTAACAAGTTTCTCCTATCTTGGACATGTAACACATTTCTCCTATCTTCGACATGTAACACATTTCTCCTATCTTGTACATGTAACAAGTTTCTTCTATCTTGGACATGTAACACATTTCTCCTATCTTGGACATGCAACAAGTTTCTCTATCTTGGAGATGTAACACATTTCTCCTATCTTTGACATGTAACACATTTCTCCTTTTCTTGTACATGTAACAAGTTTCTCCTATCTTGGACATGTAACAAGTTTCTCCTTTATTGGACATGTAACAAGTTTCTCCTATCATGGAATGTAACAAATTTCCCCTATCTTGTATATATAACAAGTTTCTCCTATCTTGGACATGTAACAAGTTTCTCCTATCTTGGACATGTAACACATTTCTCCTATTTTGGACATGTAACAAGTTTATCCTATCTTGGACATGTAACACATTTCTCCTATCTTGGACATGTAACAAGTTTCTCCTATCTTGGACATGTAACACATTTCTGCTATCTTAGACATGTAACAAGTTTCTCCTATCTTGTACATGTAACAAGTTTCTCTTATCATGGACATGTAACACATTTCTCCTAGCTTGGACATGTAACCAGTTTCTCATATCTTGGACATGTAACCAGTTTCTCCTATCTTGGACATGTAACAAGTTTCTCCTATCTTGGACATTTAACCAGTTTCTCCTATCGTGGACATGTAATACGTTTCTCATATCTTGGACATGTAACAAGTTTCTCCTATCTTGGACATTTAACCAGTTTCTCCTATCTTGGACATGTAACAAGTTTCTCCTATCTTGGACATGTAATAACAGATGATGGCAGAAGTGAAACAGAAATCAAAAAGAGAATAGGAATAGCCAAAAATGCTTTCAACAGAATGAAATCAGTATTAACATCTAGAGAGATAAACAATGCATTAAACGTGGGAATTGCCCTGCCTTGACACTTAGTCTCATGGTTGCATTTCCTCGCACCAGGATAACTCTTGTAACCTCCCAATTGCGCTCCTCCCCCCGAAGCAGTTGGTACAATGTGGGTTGCCGGCTTTGGTGAGTGCCACTCAGTATTCGTGGCTAAAGCAGGTAGTGCCGCCCAGTGTCATACAGTAGTTTAGTCATGTCTGACTAAGACCTGACTTTATGTCAGTTTGAATAATGAGGACAAATCAATCATCGTCATTATGTCACCTGTCAGCTGGCGTAGGCGTTCATGTCTCTCCACAGATCTCTGTATTTGGTGTTCTGAATCAACTTCATTGGCACCTTGCCGTCTTGACAGACGATAGTTTGTGCTTCAAAAAGGCATAATAACTATTACCCATGGTAGTAGCGAATGTGAGTGGTAAGGCCAATTCGCGCTGCAAATGTTCGTCCACAGTGGGTGCATGTGAGCACGTGGTCATTTCTGCCATCATGCACCATCATACGTCTCACACACTCGGTGTGTGGCTTATCTGCAACATTTTTTCTCCTTTGTCTTTATTCCATTTGTGATTTTTACCCTCCATGCAACGCTTTCAGCGGCGGCTTGCTCCCAGTGTACATCATCAATGCCTGTATCAATCATTTCCCGCTTACACACATCTTTGTATCTCTCCATAGCACAAAGCCTGGGCTAAAGTATAGAGACGATATGTTGCCCATGCAGCATGATCCCTCTCTCGGCCTGCCTAGTAACAAGACAAGCTGCAGAAGCTGATGACATTGCTTGCTTGCTTGCTTGCTTGTGTTCGTTGGCTTGAGCTCCAACGTGAAGTCCTGTATGTCGGATGAAGGCATCCTGTTGTCCAACATCAGTGTGATGTCATACAGGACCTGAGGTTTGCGTGAGTATCCGTTGTCCCATGTCTGGCTTATTGGTGTGCAGACTGGTGGTTCCTCGCCTTGCAGGCAGACACTCTCCGACTTCGGAGGAATCGGCGATCCTACTGACTTTAGCCAGGACCCCGAAGTGACCTGTTGCCCAAGACGCTCGACGGGGACGCGTCAATAGGTCTTGGCCAGTATATAACCCGGCCCTGGTGCCTTGGAAACACATCTGCGTCCCGCTGATGACATTAATCCATACCACCATTTAAGTCCATCCAGCATTATTTCTCATAATCTGCCTTTGCTTTTTTTCTCACTGATCTTCCCAGTTGCCACGATGTTCTCCGATGCCTCTCTTCTCATTACATGACCAAAGAACGCTGTTAGTGCCTTATTGTTGTATATAATGTTCTAGTTTCATTAGCCTCTTTCACGCAATCGTTGTTGGTTGTTCTGACAGTCCATAGTGTTCCAAACGTTCATCAATAAGTTCACAAACAATAGGTTCCACAATTTATAGACAGGCATACGTGGCTCCTTCTTGTAGGGTGATATGGGAGAAGTCACGCAAGATATAACAAAGCTGTGACATGAAAGAATAACAGAAGTAGTGATTATTACAAAGACAAATCGAAATGCAACATCAAAATAAATAGAACCAAATTGAAACAAATCAATGTATTTAAATAGGGCACTTTAATAACAGAAGATGGAAGTTGTGTTAAGGAAGTTAAATGGAGAATAGCTCAAGCAAAGGTCGCATTTTACACAAGGAAGAATATTCTCTGCATTTTATCTTTGTCAATCAAAGTGAGGGAACAAGTTCTTACTGAGCCATTCCTGATGTACGGAAGCAAATCATGGACAGTTAGCAGACAAGTGAGAAATTATGGAGAAGCCGAGGGGATTGGTTTTATTGAAGAATTATGCCAACACCGCGGATGGAAAGAAACAGCAATGAAGATATCTTGAAAGAAGTTAACTCGGAAAGAGAACCGGTCACTCGCATCAAAACAGGACAGTTCACATTTATGTGCATATCATGAGAAGGAAACAGCTGGAAGATGCGGCCACAATGGGGGAGGCTGGAGAGGAGGAGAGGCACATGACAAACATCATCATCATCATCATAAACATCATCATCGCCATAAACATAATCATCATAAAACACATCATCATCATCATCATCATTATAAACATCGTCATCATCTTCATCATCATCACTTGCTGGCTGGCATGGACAATTCATGCTTCTCCACAAATTGCGATCTCCGGTGTCGTGGATCAATTAATGTGTTAACTCCCATTCGTGCCATGATACAAGACAGTCAAGAATGTTCTCACGCTGTCTTCCTCTATCTCTCTTTCCACAAATCTTTCCGGTTGTCACAACATGTTCCAGTTTTTGTCATCTCATAACGTGGCCAGAAATTGATGATTGCTTCTTTCTGATGTTTGTGATAAGTTGTCTTTGCGTCTTAGCTTCCCTCAAAATGCCCAGGTTGCTCATTTTGGCTGTCCAGTTAATTTTCAGCAAGAACTATTTTTCTTACTTTCACGGACAAGGTCTTATTGCACAAAATGTTCTTCGTGAAAAATGAGCCTAACGGCGCTGTCCGGGCAAAATTTCGAGTTAAAAATCTACCCAAATGATTTCAGGATCCTCGCCGATGCAACGGAGTTCGTGCATTGAGCTGAGTTTCTCCAGACTCAGGTTTGAGTTAGGAGGAAAACGGAGCACTTTTGAGCTAAACCGTGTGGCGTGATGTTGATCCAACGACTAAACTAAACTAAGTTCTTCGTGTGGCTAAATTACTGGTCTTTTAAGCCAAGGATCATGAGTTCGACCCTCATTAGGAAGCACACTGTAATAATGAATGTTCTGGCCCTTTAGTGGTTAGTATGTCGCGTTGCGGCCGCGATAGCGCAGGTTCGATTCCTGGTCACGGCATTACAAGATTATTGTGTTGTCTCGCACTGTGAAGTTCACATATTTTAGTGCCTCTATTGCGCAGTAGGTTGCTCGTCAGTCCCGGCATTCCGCGACAAATAAACACGTTGAAAAAAGGTCGGCGCTACATCTTTACGGCGCCATTTTGGCTAGTTTCTCGGCGCTACTCTTGCAAGGCACATTGCGCAACATTGAGATATGAGAATCTTTACTGCTTTGAAGTAAGTCGTTTTCTTAAGCACGTGATAAGTTAAAACGTTGTTAAAAGTGTGTGCCAGGGAGAGTGAGGGAAGGTTGGTTTACAGGATTGCACGCGCACGTACGCAATCACAAAGAGGGGAGAGAGGGAGAGAGAGAGACAGAGACAGAGAGAGAGAGAGAGAGAGAGAGAGAGAGAGAGAGAGAGAGAGAGAGAGAGAGAGAGAGAGAGAGAGAGAGAGAAGAAACGAACTTTACTTTCAAAGTGTCAAACTTTTGACCCTTTCAAAATACAGTTCGTTTCTTAGTTCGTTCGTTCGTTCGTTCGTGTGTGTGTGTGTGTGTGTGTGTGTGTGTGTGTGTGTGTGTGTGTGTGTGTGTGTGTGTGTGTGTGTGAAAATGAGAGAGAGCGCGCGAGAGAGTCAGTCAGACAGACGGACGGACGGACGGACTGACAGATAGACAAACGGACAGAGAGGGAGAGAGGGAGAGTGGGCACACTGGTCTCTACTTGAGTAAATTAACGAACATGAGAAGTAGAAGTGACTAGAACGCAACCACGCGTGAGAAAATGGGCATTGCGGCTAGAACCTTCGCCAGCACACAAGCAACCAACATATACCGTTACAATTAAACCAAACGTATACACAAACAACCAACATATACCGTTACAATTACACCAAACATATACACAAACAACCAAAATATACCGTTACAATTACACCAAACATATACACAAACAACCAACATATACCGTTACAATTACACCAAACATATACACAAACAACCAAAATATACCGTTACAATTACACCAAACATATACACAAACAACCAAAATATACCGTTACAATTACACCAAACATATACACAAACAACCAACATATACCGTTACAATTAAACCAAACGTATACACAAACAACCAACATATACCGTTACAATTACACCAAACATATACACAAACAACCAACATATACCGTTACAATTACACCAAACATATACACAAACAACCAACATATACCGTTACAATTACACCAAACATATACACAAACAACCAACATATACCGTTACAATTACACCAAACATATACACAAACAACCAACATATACCGTTACAATTACACCAAACATATACACAAACAACCAACATATACCGTTACAATTACACCAAACATATACACAAACAACCAAAATATACCCTTACAATTACACCAAACATATACAACAATTACTGATTGGATGGTCATGTTGTCACCTGTACATGGTGTCTAATTATCTTAGCACTGCCACCCACTGGCACCCACTGGCACCTGGCCATCTTGACAGTCGACAGTTTGTTCTATTGTGTTTCAAGAAAGAAATTATAACTGCAAACTATGGCTGGTATCAGGGGTGGAATTATTTATCTATATTGCACAAAGCCTGGGCTGAATTGTGGTGACCATGTGTTGCCCATGCAGCATGATCCCTCTCTCGGTCTGCCTAGTTTACTCCAGAGGATAGGTAACACCAATACGTGCGGAACAAGACAAGCAATAGAAGCTGCCGGATCAGCAAAGCAATGCTCTAACTTTCAGCCAGGATCTTAGCCAAAAGGCCGGAATGCGATCTCTTAGCCAAAAGGCCGAGAAGCGACCTATGTAGTATAGTTTTTTTTTAAACCTTTATTTCATACAAAGCAATGTATATTTACAAGGTGTAATGTGTGTTTCTTTTGTTTGTGTATATTACAGAGCGTTGCCGTTTGTTAGTGTTAGGTTTCACATATGTGAATAAAACAAATACATACATATATACAGTTATGATAATATGACATGTATGGCATAGTGCATGTAGATACACATTCCTTGAATATGCTTCACTCCCACTTTCGCAAGCGGAATGCATGTAACACCTGTCCATCTCTCCCCCCCCCCCCCTCTCTCTCTCTCTCTCTCTCTCTCTCTCTCTCTCTCTCACACACACACACACACACACACACACAATCTCGTGCTTTCTGGAGACTGCAGTACATTAACTGCCCAGCGCTTGGACAATAGAATTTAAACTATCATTTCCATTAAAATGTGGCTTCTTTGTAATTTCTGGGTCACTTAGCTACCGAGGTGAAGGTCGTTGGTGTTGTTGCCTGATGACAAATTACAGGGTGACGCTCTAGTCCTTAATACCTTTTGTTTACTTAAAGGGCTCATTCAATTTGTTAATACATGGTGGTGCACATTTTCCTTTTGAAAAATATCATTACCATATAACATCATTTCAATACTTTAGATATCGCCTTGGTTTAAATGCTGCTACACGCACTCGCGCGCGCGCGCACACACACACACACACTCATACACATGCGCGTGCAAATTCATGCACCAAACACACACACACACACACGCACACACACCTGCATCCACACACAGACGCATACATATGTTACTGCTAACGGCACAGACACCCATCCACAATATATTTCATGTTGCACATTCAAGTATAATAATGGGAAAATTAATAATAATAGTAGCAGTAATAATAATAGTATTATTAATAATAATAATATAACTAAGATTATTAATACCGTCAATAAACATATTTACAGTTGTAGTATCCTTTGTTTAAAACAAGTTATTTGCTTCTTTTGTAATATGTGCTGTCTTCAGCCAAATCTTTTACTAGATTTGCGCTTGTGGGGCTAAGATTAGAATGTTTACGACTTTTTGTTGATAAAGTTGTTGGACAATTTCTTTGTTGATTGTTCTGTAATTGTATAGTGCTTTGTTTCTTAATGTCCATATAAAATTTCTGTGCTCTGCCAATAGAACAAGTAGCTTTGTGTGGATGTCTTGTGTGAAGTAAGGAATGGAATTTATCATGATTGCTTTGTAAACGTCTGTTCTTTGTTTCGTATGAGTGTTTAGGATGTTTTGTAGGAGATTTCTTGTTGGCATGATTGTGTTGCATTCGTAATAGATGTGCTCTTCTGATTCTTTGACGTTCCGTCTACAAAGCTGACACTGCAGTATTTGTTTAGTTATTTTTGCTGTTCTCTCTGTTGTTGGGGTCATGCTTTAAACAAGCCTATATGTAATTTCCTTTGCTTTTGGAGTAATCTGCTTGTTGTGAATATTAGAGAAAATTTCGGTATAATCTTTTATGAAATATCTATGTCCTCTTTTAATTCTGAGATCCATCTTTTATGTCTTGCATGAATGTAGTATGTATGATACTGTAAATGGTGCTGCCAAACACAAAGCGTCTAATCTCTTTGTTTATGTTTGTGACAGTCTGACGTGAGGGGTCTAGGACTATGTAGCACAGTGCTAACAAGGGGGAAAAGTTCTCGTCTTACTGCAACAATTATTATTAAAAGTACAGTTTTAAGAATTAAATATAAATGTAGAATTGAGAATACTGATAATAAGATTATAATTGATAATTGATCAAGATTAAACAAATGTTGTATAAATACTTTAACAGCTTTCTTTTCAAGATAGCAAAGAATGACTGTGGAATAATATGTTTTATTCGTCAAGGAAAAATAAAAGATTTTGATGTTAGTTAGTTGGTATTATAGCTAGGTATACCATTTCCTTTTTCAAATTCTAGTACTCTCCCTTGTAACAATATTAGATGTTTATGTCCCCCTACCAAGACCAGACTGCTACTGCAACCATCTTATGCAATTTACATATAAACTTAAAGATAGTCAAATATACAAATAGAAACGCAAAATTTGATCTACAGGCACTGAAGAGTGAGGAGATAAAAGATAAATTCAACGTAGAGGTAAAGAACAGATTCGACGCATTGTCCGATATGGAAATATTATTTCAAGACGTCAGTGACCAATTGGAAACGTAAAAGAAATCAGTCAAGAAGCTGTACTAACAACAATGATAATCCCAAAAATAAAGATAATAGGACGCAAGAAATGGATGATGGAAGACATCTTAAAACTCATGGAAATAAGAAGAAATAACAAAAATAACAAGGAATTATACGAAGAAATTCACAGGAAAATTAGGAAGCTATGCAAAGAGGCAAAAGAAACATGACTTGAGGAAAATTGCAAGGAAATTGAAAACCAACACAACACCCAGAATACCAAATTAATGCACACAAGAATTAATGACATCACTAACAAAAGAACACACACACATCAACAGGTTGCCTAAAAACCAAAGATGGCAAAATCATAATAGAAAAATAAATCAGTTTTTACATGCGTGGTCAGATTATGTGAAAGACCTTTATGATGATACAAGTGAAGAACAATATGATCATCAGAAGAATATTGAAGGACCGTCAATTTATCTTGCCGGGGTGTTTTTCTTTTAGATATCTAGTAATTCCGCAGAGCCGTCTCCTTGGCGAAGAAGTTGACGATGCTCTCCGTAATCCCGTATATCAACGTGCAGGTACACGGGTCACAGTTGCGTGATATTCGGTAGGGAATCGGATCGCGTTGGTTACTTACAGGGGTATCTGAGATTGTCGCTCAGTAAGCAATGCTAAATACTGTGTGTAATCTTGCAAAGACATCAACAACAGCAGTAAAATGCTGTTGTTGACAGCGATGTAAATAGGACATGCGAAAAAAAACAATAATAAATTTCCGCAGAATGCTTGAAGACAAATGTAGTGATCAATCAAGCAATTACTACCACGTTATTATGATATTTGAAATATTCTCTAAGCAAAACGTAATTGCACCTGCATTTAGCAGAGAGAGAGAGAGAGAGAGAGAGAGAGAGAGAGAGAGAGAGAGAGAGAGAGAGAGAGAGAGAGCGAGAGAGAGAGAGACAGACAGACAGACAGACAGACAGACAGAGAGAGAGAGAGAGAGAGAGAGAGAGAGAGAGAGAGAGAGACAGAGAGAGAGAGACAGAGACAGAGAGAGAGAGAGAGAATAAATTTTCTTTACATTGTGGGTGGCCTTAAGAGGCCAGTAAAAAATGTTTGGAATGTTTATACTATGTATAGTAAGTGTATCATTAAAAGAACAGTTTTAAGAATTTAACATAAACGTAGAATTCAAAAAGTGGGTTATAAAATGTAAGTAAATAAAGATTAAACAAATGTTGTATAAAGATTTTAAGAGCTTTCTTTTCGGGATTGCAAGCAATGACTGGAGTTTTGACTCTTTGATTTCTTAAACAAAAGAAAAATATTTAGATGTAAATTAATGGTATTATAGCTAGGTATACAATTTTCTTTTTCAAATTCTAGTACTCTCCCTTATAACAATATTAGATGTTTATGTCCCCCTACCAAGACCAGACTGCTACTGCAACCATCTTAGACAATTTACATATAAACTTAAAGAAAGTCAAATATACAAATAGAAACGCAAAATTTGATCTACAGGCACTGAAGAGTGAGGAGATAAAATATAAATTCAATGTAGAGGTAAAGAACAGATTCGATTCATTGTCCGATATTGAAATATTATTTCAAGACGTCAGTGACCAAGTGGAAACATAAAATAAATAAGTCAAGAAGCTGTACTAACAACAATGATAATCCCAAAAATAAAGATAATAGGATGCAAGAAATGGATGATGGAAGACATCTTAAAACTCATGGAAATAAGAAGAAATAACAAAAATAACAAGGAAATATACGAAGAAATTCACAGGAAAATTAGGAAGCTATGCAAAGAGGCAAAAGAAACATGGCTTGAGGAAAATTGCAAGGAAAACCAACACGACACCCAGAATACCAAATTAATGCACACAAGAATTAATGACATCACTAACAAAAGAACACACACACATCAACAGGTTGCCTAAATACCAAAGATGGCAAAATCATAATAGAAAAAGATCAGATTTTACATGCGTGGTCAGATTATGTGAAAGACCTTCATGATGATACAAGAGAAGAACAATATGATCATCAAAATAATAATGAAGGAACATCAATTTTGTTTGTCGGGGTGTTTTCCTTTTACATATCTAGCAATTCCGCAGAGCCGGTCTCCCTGGCGAGGAGATTAACTATTTTCTCCGAAATCCCGTATATCCACGTGTGGGGATATAGCTGCGCGAGATTCGGTAAGGAACCGGGTTATGTTCGTTACTTACAGGGGTATCTGAGATTGTCGCTCAGTAAGCAATGCAAAATACTCTGCGTAATCTTGCAAAGACATCAACAACAGCGGTAAAATGTTGTTAGTTAGTTAGTTAGTCGCATTTCCAACTTCACTGCAACGGGTCGTCCCCATTATGCTCCGTTCCTGTGCCAGTGAATATCACACAAAACGCTCCCCACTGCCCAATGTGAAAAGTGGAAAAGACAGGAGTCTCGACAAACATCAGCCCGCACAGATACAATGTGCATAATGCTGCCGCCAGAATGTCAACACACCAGTCCCCCACGAAACACCCAATTCATCTCTGATGGAATCGGCAGTCATTTTCCTATCTGGATGTTTCCTAGATGTTCACCTACACAGTCCACGAACATACAGTTCATCACCGACGACAGTGGCAGTCAACCAGAAACCCAGCAGCCACGCATTTCTGCATAAGGCAAAAACTGGTCAACTCTGGGACATAGCCACATGCCATCGCTCTGAACATGCAGTCACGTTCCAAAAATAAAAACTTGGACAGATTCAAAAGCACTTCACACGAAACTCACAGCTCACAGTGTCGCGCCACACACTCACTCAGTAGCAGGGCGACGGAACCATCAAGCCTCCTTTGTCGCCTCTTACGACATGCGTGGTAGGCTACACTGTTGCTATTCTTTGCTTCCCTTATGGGCCCCGGCAACACACGGGAGGGTAAAATGTTGTTGCTGACAGCGATGTAAATAGGATATGCGAAAAAAAATAAAATTCGGCAGAATGCTTGAACATAAGTATAGTGATCAATCAAGGCATTACTATAATGTTATTATGATATTTGAAATATTCTCCAAGCAAACGTAATTGCACCAGCATTTAGCAGAGAGAGAGAGAGAGAGAGAGAGAGAGAGAGAGAGAGAGAGAGAGAGAGAGAGGGAGAGAGGGAGAGAGAGAGACAGAGAGAGAGAGAGAGAGAGAGAGAGAGAGAGAGAGAGAGAGAGAGAGAGAGAGAGAGAGAAGAGAG
This sequence comes from Cepaea nemoralis, assembly GCA_014155875.1. Lineage (NCBI taxonomy): Eukaryota > Metazoa > Mollusca > Gastropoda > Stylommatophora > Helicidae > Cepaea > Cepaea nemoralis. The sequence goes on from JACEFZ010013123.1 coordinate 184,299, forward strand.
AGGAAGAGTGGGGGAGGGGAGAACTATTTGTAATATTTGTCAACATAAGCCCCATAAGCTTGCACGGCCTTTCGCCAGTGTGAAAATAAGTGCATGCAGGCCTTAATTGTGCCAGACCAGGTTTTGTCATACTCACTTCGCCTGTTAATCGTCATCTCTCTCTCATTCCTATCACCTAGGCCATAGTCACCAGTCAAACCACTCACCTTCTCGTTGCTACTTTTTCGTTGAAATCGCCGAGGATGACGGTCATTTCAAAATTTTTACTCTGGTCCTCGGCCATGTATAATTCGTTATATCATTCAAGAAGCCCTGGGTATGAAAACGTGAGGCGAAGAAATTCATTGGCTTTGAGAATATTTCGCATTTACTGAACCCTTGCCTTCTACAAACTAACATTGTTCTTCTCCTATTTATATATCCATTGTAATTTATACCCCTATATTTTTTTCTCTCCACCAGAATGGTTGATGCTGTTTTCCTCGGAAGTTATACTTCCCTCTGGTCTCACATGTACCTAATATGTTAATATTCAGTCTTCTCATTTCTTTCTTACTGTTATAAAAGTTTAGGATGGGCGTTATTAATTGTCTTTCTTTCTTTCTTTTTTTAATAATCGTTTATTATATACAAAAGCATTTATAAAAAGCTAATGGTCGACGTTTGGTGCAGGAGAGCCTGGCATATGATACCACAACATCTAGCTTTAGAATGGAGGCAGAGGCGGTCAGTGCAGCTTTCCGCTGGATGGAGAATACAATACACACGCACACATCGTGATTGTAACTGACTCAAAAAGCATGCTGAGGAAGGTGAGGACAGGCAAGCTTCGGGTAAAGTGGCTTGCTTCGCTTCGGAGGTCACAGGTGGCAAGCATCGCCTGGATCTTTTCTCCGGGGTCTGCTGATGTGCTGGGGAATGAACAGGCGGACAGACTGGCTGGCTCTGCAAAACTTGGTGGAGTATTGATGCATGACAAGGCAGACGTGGTTGCGGCCATGTGGGAGCACGTGTACACCTCGGAGGAGCAAATGGATCACCATAGTCTGGTAAGCATGAGACAGCGAGGAGTGACGGGGGGATCTGGCTCTACCCTCAGAGGAAAGGCGAGACGGACATATAATCAGATTGCTGCCCGTACTATTGGTGTTGGAACTCTTTGCTGGCTGCTGAGGATGGGGACGAAGCGATTATGGCAATGCTCCGAATACTTTGATGTCCATTCCTAAATCAATCAATCAATCAATGTACAAAAGCAGTGTCTTTTTTACATTTGCGAATATACCATATACATTCATACACATGTGACAACATTATATTCGTGGCATGGTGTAACTACCTACATAATTCCTGTTAATGATGACGGTTGAGTAATCATTTACTCCCAAGCACACCATAACATTGAATAGAAACTCTTTCACACTCCAGGTATACTCATTCACACTTAGTTTCGTGTAAAGAAATTCAAACATATTCCTGAATGACTATGTTTCCGAAAATGATACCCTTGTATGTATCTACACAATTCCCCCACATTAAAACCTGCAGCAAAAATCCCATTTTACCAAGCAAAACGCGAAAGCTGTGAAAATGGTGTCTGAGAGAGAGAGAGAGAGAGAGAGAGAGAGAGAGAGAGACAGACAGAGAGAGACAGAGAGAGAGTGAGAGACAGACAGACAGACAGACAGAGACAGACAGAGAGAGACAGAGAGAGAGACAAAGAGAGAGAGAGAGAGAGAGAGAGAGAGAGAGAGAGAGAGAGAGAGAGACAGACAGAGACTGAGAGAGAGAGAGAGAATAAATTTTCTTTACAATGTGGGTGGCCTTAAGAGGCCAGTAAGAAATTGTTTGGATTATTGATATATAATATATTGTATGTATCATTAAAAGAACAGTTTTAAGAATTTAACATAAACGTAGAATTCAAAAAGTGGGTTATAAAATGTAAGTAAATAAAGATTAAACAAATGTTGTATAAAGATTTTAAGAGCTTTCTTTTCGGGATTGCAAGCAATGACTGGAGTTTTGACTCTTTGATTTCTTAAACAAAAGAAAATATTTAGATGTAAATTAATGGTATTATAGCTAGGTATACAATTTTCTTTTTCAAATTCTAGTACTCTCCCTTATAACAATATTAGATGTTTATGTCCCCCTACCAAGACCAGACTGCTACTGCAACCATCTTAGACAATTTACATATAAACTTAAAGAAAGTCAAATATACAAATAGAAACGCAAAATTTGATCTACAGGCACTGAAGAGTGAGGAGATAAAATATAAATTCAATGTAGAGGTAAAGAACAGATTCGATTCATTGTCCGATATTGAAATATTATTTCAAGACGTCAGTGACCAAGTGGAAACATAAAATAAATAAGTCAAGAAGCTGTACTAACAACAATGATAATCCCAAAAATAAAGATAATAGGATGCAAGAAATGGATGATGGAAGACATCTTAAAACTCATGGAAATAAGAAGAAATAACAAAAATAACAAGGAAATATACGAAGAAATTCACAGGAAAATTAGGAAGCTATGCAAAGAGGCAAAAGAAACATGGCTTGAGGAAAATTGCAAGGAAAACCAACACGACACCCAGAATACCAAATTAATGCACACAAGAATTAATGACATCACTAACAAAAGAACACACACACATCAACAGGTTGCCTAAATACCAAAGATGGCAAAATCATAATAGAAAAAGATCAGATTTTACATGCGTGGTCAGATTATGTGAAAGACCTTCATGATGATACAAGAGAAGAACAATATGATCATCAAAATAATAATGAAGGAACATCAATTTTGTTTGTCGGGGTGTTTTCCTTTTACATATCTAGCAATTCCGCAGAGCCGGTCTCCCTGGCGAGGAGATTAACTATTTTCTCCGAAATCCCGTATATCCACGTGTGGGGATATAGCTGCGCGAGATTCGGTAAGGAACCGGGTTATGTTCGTTACTTACAGGGGTATCTGAGATTGTCGCTCAGTAAGCAATGCAAAATACTCTGCGTAATCTTGCAAAGACATCAACAACAGCGGTAAAATGTTGTTAGTTAGTTAGTTAGTCGCATTTCCAACTTCACTAGCAACGGGTCGTCCCCATTATGCTCCGTTCCTGTGCCAGTGAATATCACACAAAACGCTCCCCACTGCCCAATGTGAAAAGTGGAAAAGACAGGAGTCTCGACAAACAATCAGCCCGCACAGATACAATGTGCATAATGCCTGCCGCCAGAATGTCAACACACCAGTCCCCCACGAAACACCCAATTCATCTCTGATGGAATCGGCAGTCATTTTCCTATCTGGATGTTTCCTAGATGTTCACCTACACAGTCCACGAACATACAGTTCATCACCGACGACAGTGGCAGTCAACCAGAAACCCAGCAGCCACGCATTTCTGCATAAGGCAAAAACTGGTCAACTCTGGGACATAGCCACATGCCATCGCTCTGAACATGCAGTCACGTTCCAAAAATAAAAACTTGGACAGATTCAAAAGCACTTCACACGAAACTCACAGCTCACAGTGTCGCGCCACACACTCACTCAGTAGCAGGGCGACGGAACCATCAAGCCTCCTTTGTCGCCTCTTACGACATGCGTGGTAGGCTACAGTGTTGCTATTCTTTGCTTCCCTTATGGGCCCCGGCAACACACGGGAGGGTAAAATGTTGTTGCTGACAGCGATGTAAATAGGATATGCGAAAAAAAATAAAATTCGGCAGAATGCTTGAACATAAGTATAGTGATCAATCAAGGCATTACTATAATGTTATTATGATATTTGAAATATTCTCCAAGCAAACGTAATTGCACCAGCATTTAGCAGAGAGAGAGAGAGAGAGAGAGAGAGAGAGAGAGAGAGAGAGAGAGAGAGAGAGAGGGAGAGAGGGAGAGAGAGAGACAGAGAGAGAGAGAGAGAGAGAGAGAGAGAGAGAGAGAGAGAGAGAGAGAGAAGAGAGAGGAAGAGTGGGGGAGGGGAGAACTATTTGTAATATTTGTCAACATAAGCCCCATAAGCTTGCACGGCCTTTCGCCAGTGTGAAAATAAGTGCATGCAGGCCTTAATTGTGCCAGACCAGGTTTTGTCATACTCACTTCGCCTGTTAATCGTCATCTCTCTCTCATTCCTATCACCTAGGCCATAGTCACCAGTCAAACCACTCACCTTCTCGTTGCTACTTTTTCGTTGAAATCTCCGAGGATGACGGTCATTTCAAAATTTTTACTCTGGTCCTCGGCCATGTATAATTCGTTATATCATTCAAGAAGCCCTGGGTATGAAAACGTGAGGCGAAGAAATTCATTGGCTTTGAGAATATTTCGCATTTACTGAACCCTTGCCTTCTACAAACTAACATTGTTCTTCTCCTATTTATATATCCATTGTAATTTATACCCCTATATTTTTTTCTCTCCACCAGAATGGTTGATGCTGTTTTCCTCGGAAGTTATACTTCCCTCTGGTCTCACATGTACCTAATATGTTAATATTCAGTCTTCTCATTTCTTTCTTACTGTTATAAAAGTTTAGGATGGGCGTTATTAATTGTCTTTCTTTCTTTCTTTTTTTTAATAATCGTTTATTATATACAAAAGCATTTATAAAAAGCTAATGGTCGACGTTTGGTGCAGGAGAGCCTGGCATATGATACCACAACATCTAGCTTTAGAATGGAGGCAGAGGCGGTCAGTGCAGCTTTCCGCTGGATGGAGAATACAATACACACGCACACATCGTGATTGTAACTGACTCAAAAAGCATGCTGAGGAAGGTGAGGACAGGCAAGCTTCGGGTAAAGTGGCTTGCTTCGCTTCGGAGGTCACAGGTGGCAAGCATCGCCTGGATCTTTTCTCCGGGGTCTGCTGATGTGCTGGGGAATGAACAGGCGGACAGACTGGCTGGCTCTGCAAAACTTGGTGGAGTATTGATGCATGACAAGGCAGACGTGGTTGCGGCCATGTGGGAGCACGTGTACACCTCGGAGGAGCAAATGGATCACCATAGTCTGGTAAGCATGAGACAGCGAGGAGTGACGGGGGGATCTGGCTCTACCCTCAGAGGAAAGGCGAGACGGACATATAATCAGATTGCTGCCCGTACTATTGGTGTTGGAACTCTTTGCTGGCTGCTGAGGATGGGGACGAAGCGATTATGGCAATGCTCCGAATACTTTGATGTCCATTCCTAAATCAATCAATCAATCAATGTACAAAAGCAGTGTCTTTTTTACATTTGCGAATATACCATATACATTCATACACATGTGACAACATTATATTCGTGGCATGGTGTAACTACCTACATAATTCCTGTTAATGATGACGGTTGAGTAATCATTTACTCCCAAGCACACCATAACATTGAATAGAAACTCTTTCACACTCCAGGTATACTCATTCACACTTAGTTTCGTGTAAAGAAATTCAAACATATTCCTGAATGACTATGTTTCCGAAAATGATACCCTTGTATGTATCTACACAATTCCCCCACATTAAAACCTGCAGCAAAAATCCCATTTTACCAAGCAAAACGCGAAAGCTGTGAAAATGGTGTCTGAGAGAGAGAGAGAGAGAGAGAGAGAGAGAGAGAGAGAGAGAGAGAGAGAGAGAGAGAGAGAGACAGAGAGAGACAGAGAGAGAGAGTGAGAGACAGACAGACAGACAGACAGAGACAGACAGAGAGAGACAGAGAGAGAGACAAAGAGAGAGAGAGAGAGAGAGAGAGAGAGAGAGAGAGAGAGAGAGACAGAGACTGAGAGAGAGAGAGAGAATAAATTTTCTTTACAATGTGGGTGGCCTTAAGAGGCCAGTAAAAAATTGTTTGGATTATTGATATATAACATATTGTATGTATCATTTAAAGAACAGTTTTAAGAATTCAACATAAAAGTAGAATTCAAAAAGTTGGTTATAAAATGTAAGTAAATAAAGATTAAACAAATGTTGTATAAAAACTTTAAAAGCTTTCTTTTCAGGATTGCAAGCATTGACTGGAGTATTGACTCTTTGATTTCTCAAGCATAAGAAAAATATTTAGATGTAAATTAATGGTATTATAGCTAGGTATACAATTTTCTTTTTCAAATTCTAGTACTCTCCCTTATAACAATATTAGATGATTATGTCCCTTTACCAAGACCAGACTGCTACTGCAACCATCTTAGACAATTTACATATAAACTAAAGAAAGTCAAATATACAAATAGAAACGCAACATTTGATCTACAGGCACTGAAGAGTGAGGAGATAAAATATAAATTCAATGTAGAGGTAAAGAACAGATTCGATGCATTGTCCGATATGGAAATATTATTTCAAGACGTCAGTGACCAAGTGGAAACATAAAATAAATCAGTCACGAAGCTGTACTAACAACAATGATAATCCCAAAAATAAAGATAATAGGATGCAAGAAATGGATGATGGAAGACATCTTAAAACTCATGGAAATAAGAAGAAATAACAAAAATAACAAGGAAATATACGAAGAAATTCACAGGAAAATTAGGAAGCTATGCAAAGAGGCAAAAGAAACATGGCTTGAGGAAAATTGCAAGGAAATTGAAAACCAACACCCAGAATACCAAATTAATGCACACAAGAATTAATGACATCACTAACAAAAGAACACACACACATCAACAGGTTGCCTAAATACCAAAGATGGCAAAATTATAATAGAAAAAGATCAGATTTTACATGCGTGGTCAGTTTATGTGAAAGACCTCCATGATGATACAAGAGAAGAACAATATGATCATCAAAATAATAATGAAGGAACATCAATTTTGTTTGTCGGGGTGTTTTTCTTTTACATATCTAGCAATTCCGCAGAGCCGGTCTCCCTGGCGAGGAGATTAACTATTTTCTCCGAAATCCCGTATATCCACGTGTGGGGATATAGCTGCGCGAGATTCGGTAAGGAACCGGGTTATGTTCGTTACTTACAGGGGTATCTGAGATTGTCGCTCAGTAAGCAATGCAAAATACTCTGCGTAATCTTGCAAAGACATCAACAACAGCGGTAAAATGTTGTTAGTTAGTTAGTTAGTTAGTTAGTCGCATTTCCAACTTCACTGCAACGGGTCGTCCCCATTATGCTCCGTTCCTGTGCCAGTGAATATCACACAAAACGCTCCCCACTGCCCAATGTGAAAAGTGGAAAAGACAGGAGTCTCGACAAACATCAGCCCGCACAGATACAATGTGCATAATGCTGCCGCCAGAATGTCAACACACCAGTCCCCCACGAAACACCCAATTCATCTCTGATGGAATCGGCAGTCATTTTCCTATCTGGATGTTTCCTAGATGTTCACCTACACAGTCCACGAACATACAGTTCCTCACCGACGGCAGTGGCAGTCAACCAGAAGCCCAGCAGCCACGCATTTCTGCATAAGGCAAAAACTGGTCAACTCTGGGACATAGCCACATGCCATCGCTCTGAACATGCAGTCACGTTCCAAAAATAAAAACTTGGACAGATTCAAAAGCACTTCACACGAAACTCACAGCTCACAGTGTCGCGCCACACACTCACTCAGTAGCAGGGCGACGGAACCATCAAGCCTCCTTTGTCGCCTCTTACGACATGCGTGGTAGGCTACAGTGTTGCTATTCTTTGCTTCCCTTATGGGCCCCGGCAACACACGGGAGGGTAAAATGTTGTTGCTGACAGCGATGTAAATAGGATATGCGAAAAAAAATAAAATTCGGCAGAATGCTTGAACATAAGTATAGTGATCAATCAAGGCATTACTATAATGTTATTATGATATTTGAAATATTCTCCAAGCAAACGTAATTGCACCAGCATTTAGCAGAGAGAGATCAAATCAAATCAAATCAAATCAACTTTATTAGGGTCACAAATTGGGCGCGCAGGCCCGTCTTACATTCGGCCCTTTCAATCACTCGTCTTTCGTTCATCAAGAGCATTATACATTTACATAGGAAGAAAAATAAACATTGTGAAATGAATGTTGTAAACATAAACAAGGCTAATTACCATGTTATGAAGCCCATCTCCCACCTATCCATACATCACCCCACCCACACAACCCCACTTACCCACACACACGCGCACCAAGGGACACATAAACACCCCCACCTACCCACACACATGCACACCAAGGACACATACATACCCCACCAACCGACCCATCCCCCCCCACACTGCCCTCACCTGATCCCCCAACCAAAACACACTCGCCACCCACAACATTCCCCCACCAACCCACACATCCCACGCCCATCCACATCTTAACCCACACATCCTCTCCCCACCCACACCTCAAACCACCCATCCCTTAGCCACATCTCCATCGACAACATATTCCCCACCCATGCACACAATCCCCCACCAACCCACACATCGCACATTCACTCACACATCCCCAAACCATACACACACATCCCCACCAACTGACATGTCCCTACCCCCCCCCCCCCCACCCACACCACACACCTCCCTAACCACCCATACATCCCCAATTCCACACACACACACCCCACCACCCACATATACAACTTCCACCCACCCACACATGCCTTAACCTAAACCCCCACCACGCAATCCCCCACCCGCACATCACATACACCCCCTACCACGCACTATTCCCAACCCACGCACCACACACACATATATCCCTCACCAACACATCCCCACTTACACACCACACACATATCCCCCACCCAGATACCACACAATATTCCCACCCACACCCACACAGATACCCTTACCCATCCACCCCACATACCCCCACTCACACACCACAAAAATCCCCCACCCACACACACATACCTCACTCACACAATATCCCCAACCAACACACCACACACCTCTCCCCACCCACACACGCATTCCCTACCCGTCCACCAAACACACTCACTCACGCATACATCCTCCACTACGCACTCACACACCCCCACCCACCCACCCCCAACCAAACATCTCTCGATCACAATACCCCTACCCACACACATCCTCCACCCACTCACACATCCCACCCCGACACATACAACTCCCTTACCCACCTACACATCCCTAAGCCACTCACACACCCCCACCCACACATTCCCCATCCACACACATCTCCCACCCACACACCCCCGCATACTTCAACCAACAACCACAATCCCCTACTCACCCACACATATACCCCACCCATACGCACATTCCCCGCACCCATCACACACATCCCCCACACCACACACTATCCTCCACCCATACCACCACAAACATACCCTCCACCCACACATCATTCACACATCCCCCACCAACACACCGCACACATATCTCAAACCCACACACCATACACATCTCCCCACCCGCCCTTGCATCCCCAATCCACCCAACACAATCCCCTATCCACACAACCCCGCCTCCCACACATACTTCCTCAAACCATCCACACATCTCCACCCACATAAACACACATCCCCCGCATCCGTCCCATACACATATCCTCCACCCATACACACATATCCCCCACACCCATTCCAACACCCCTACTTTCACCCCCACACATCCATCCACACATCCCACCAACACCCACAAATACCACTACCCACCAAAACCCACATACCCCAACCCATCCAAACGCATACCCCCACCCACGCACCCCCACCCACGCACCCCCACCCACACTTATCCCCACACTCACACACATCCTCCACATACAGTCACACTTCCTCACATCTAGACACATACAAAATGTCTCACGTTAGTATTGAAACTAGTATGAAAAAACTCCCACACTTTACTCACACACATACACTGACACTTGTCATGAGCAGTCTCATAAAAATGTTAAACATGGAGAAAAATGTGTACATAAAATGTATGTGACGTAAAAATAGTGATGCTCTCTCTCTCTCTCTCTCTCTCTCTCTCTCTCTCTCTCTCTCTCTCTCTCTCTCTCACACACACACACACACACACACACACACACACACACACATTCACTCTCCCGCTCATTCTTTCACTCTCACGCTCACTCGTTCTGTCTCTCATTCACACTCACTGACTCTCTCACTCAAACTACAGTAATGAACATGAGTTTATATTATGCATGATAATCAATTGGTATTTAACAGATAATATGACAGATGAGAATACACAAACATATGGATTCGCGTGTTACATAACATGCGTGTTACATGACATGCATCTGCTCAGCTCTCTCTCTCTCACTCTCTCTTTCTCTCTCTCTCTCTGTATTCTTTCGTATACACACACTCACACGCATGCGCGCGCGCTCACACACACACACTAACACATCAACTCTCCCACTGTCTCACTCTCTAACACACAATCCTACACACACACACACACACACACACACTCTCTCAATCACACTCTCTCACACATACACGTACACATGAACGCATGCACGCACGCACACACTCCCTCACTCACTCTCACACATACACGTACGAATGCATGCACTGACACATTCCCCCACCATTTCTCGCTCAATCACTCTCTCCACACACACGCATACAGGCGAAGTGAGTATGACAAAACCTGGTCTGGCACAATTAAGGCCTGCATGCACTTATTTTCACACTGGCGAAAGGCCGTGCAAGCTTATGGGGCTTATGTTGACAAATATTACAAATAGTTCTCCCCTCCCCCACTCTTCCTCTCTCTTCTCTCTCTCTCTCTCTCTCTGTCTCTCTCTCTCTCCTCTCTCTCTCTCTCTCTCTCTCTCTCTCTCTCTCTCTCTCTCTCTCTCTCTCTCTCTCTCTCTCTCTCTCTCAGGAGACATTACACATCCCTGCCTAACACCTCTCTTAATAGGTTGATATTGTCCCACTTCATTATCAATCCTTATGGCAGCTTGTTGTTTCCAATATATATTTTTTATGGTTTTTATAAGTCTAATGTCTTTCCCATCAATTTGTAGATCTGCAAGCATATCCACCATATTGACATGTCTAACTCTATCAAAAGCCTTTGTGTAGTCAATAAAGCAAAGATTTATATCCTTGTTTACTTCTATATCACGTTCAATAACTGTTCGCAGCATATACACAGCATTTACTGTACCCTTTCCTTCTACAAACCCACATTGTTCTTCCCCTATTTCAGGTTGTATTTTCTTCCTCACTCTTTGCATGATAATTCGTAACAAAATCTTTGTGATCTTGTTTTATGTTGTATACTGTGAATTGTGTTGGTGAAGATGAAATGTCTGATGTGTTTATGTCTGTGATTGTCTGGGTGTTTTTTTTTGGGGGGGGGGGGGGGGGGTGGGAGGGGGGGGGGGGTGTCTAACACTGTAGCTAGGTATATTATCTTAGAAATGATGAAGGTGTTTACAATTGCGCTTTTTCCAGATGTTGTTGATATTTTGTATTTGTACCTATGCTGTATGTCTATAATTTGTTTTGTCAGAGGTTGCCATATTTCTGTGTGTGTTTTCTAGGATTGCATGGAAATATGATCTCATATATTTTCATGCGGTCTATGACTGTTATATCGGGGGTTGGAGTGGGGGAAGGGGGGGGGGGAATCTGCTTTATTCTTCCACTTTGCCAGATCCATTATTTTAGACTTCTGTATGTTTATTTTGGCCCCACTTCCTTCACCAAACTGCCTGAAGGTGTGAAGTAAGTTTGTTATGGAAGTGTTGGCTGTAGGGAAGAAAGCAGTGTCATTTGCATAAGCAATTATTTTCTGCTCCCCTAACCCTTGTATAAATGTACCTTTAATGTTAGTGTCCTATCTAATTGCTTCTAAGAGTGGTTCTAGTGTGAGTACATATAGGATTGGTGATAGTGGATACCCGTGTCTGACAGATCTTGTGATCCTGAAACTGGCAGTGAGTGAAGGATTCACCAGTACCTAACTTTCAGGATGTTTATACATGATTTGTATCTGTAGTACTGTCATATGTTGCAGTTTTCTAGTGTTTTGTGTAAGCATGAGTGTGAAATTATGTCAAAGGCCTTCTCCTGGTCTAAGGACAAGAGGGAGGATTGACAGTCTTTCTGGTGGGTGTATGTAATGAAATCTCTAATGAAATGTGTATGTTGGTGTATGTTTCTGTGTTGAATACTGCACTGTTGGTCTGGGTGTATGAGTGATGGCATGAAAGTTTTTATATTGTTTGCAAGTGATTTTGCTAGAATGTTGTAGTCTGTGGTTAATAATGAAATGGGTCTATAGTTTTTCATCTGTGTCTTGTCTGTGTTGTCTTTAGGTATGAGTGTTATGTATGACAAGTTGCAAGTGTTTGGGAGTTCTTGTTTATGAAAAGCTTCTTGGTAGACGTAAAGAAGGAAATTGCCTAGGATAGAAAAGAAGTGTTGATAGAATTATACAGTGAGTCCATCTGGTCCTGGTGTTTTGTCTTTTTTCATTTGATTGAGTGCATGTGTTATGTCTGCTAATGTAAGCTCTGTGTCTAGTATGTCCTTATCTGTGTCAGTTTCTTTTTTGTATTGTGAGAACCTATTTTGTAGTTTGTGTGTTGGCTGGTTCTGCTGTATATAGGTCAGTGTTAGTAATGTTGGAATGTTTCTAGTATATGTGTTGCCTGTGTTTGTGTGTTTCCTTGCATGCCTATTATTGCTCCTATTTGTCTGTTGCATTGTATGTTTTGTTCTACTGCCAGGTGTTGTTTGCTGGAAGTTTCTTCTGATATAGTAGTGAGTTTAGTTCTAAGGAGTGTACCATAGAATTGGTGCTGCTGGTGTTGTTCTAATTGTGATTCTAGTGTGTGTAGGTGTAGTGCATTCCTGTCAGTCTCATTTGTGAGTTGTATTGCTTTTACGTATTGTATTCTTTAGTAGATCCCAAATATATGTTATGTTGTCGGTGAGTGTACTATTAGTGTATGTTAGAATAAGGTGTGTCATGTGTTGCACATAACCTGTGTGTTGGAGTAGTGTGTTGTTGTATTTCCAATGTGGTGATCGTTTTGATGGTCTTGCATTTGTAGTGTCTGTAGTGATATATGCTAGTACTGCTTTGTGATCTGTGTATTGTCATGTTTCTTGTATGTGTTGTGTGTGTATTATGTGGCGTGTTGAAGGTGTCTGGCTAGTCTGGCTGATCTATTGTGAGCCATATGTTAGTGTGTTGTTGAAATATTATTAGGGTATCTCTGTCTGAAAGCGTCCATGAACTGTTAAATTGTGTGTCCCTAAGGTACTCTGTAGCGTATCTAGTTAAAGTATTCCATTCCCGTCTCTTTTCCTTAATTGTATCTTGATTCCTGCTTTGCCCCCCCACCCCCCCCCCCCCCCTCTTTCTGAGAGTACAAAATTGAAATCCCCGACCTTTTATGGGCCGGACAAAATTATTTTATCATATGTCAAATTATGCTTATGAGTGAACGGATTTATTTAGTTGCATGTCCTTCACAGGACGTAGCAGTCAACCCCAGCATTTTCGCTGTTCGTGATTCCTGGGCAAATTTTACGTTCAGTAGTTTGCCATTGCTTTCTGAAAGCCCGGCTCCTATACCTTTTTCGAAAAAACCAGCACCGCTGTGTTTCGAACCCGGGTATAGGGGCACACAAACCGCGTTCACAAGCCCTTAGCCACGGAGAACAGTAGTGAAAGGATAAAACATTTAATATAATATAAAGGTGACAAGGATAAATTATTTATAAAATTCTCAAATATCTTAACAACAATATTCACTGGCTACAAGACAATGGCATGGTTATTGTAATTTCTATCACACTTTTTAAGGTTTTCATTTGAAACCCCGTCGTACATTCATATGTAATGCTTTTCCTAACCTGAAACTTGAAGGAATAGCAGAGGAAAGTACAAACAAGAAGTAAGAACAACAATGGAAAAAAAAAACAAAGACGCAGACTCCAACTCAAGGTCCAGAGAGATTCTTGGTCTCTAAGACATTCTTTGTCTCTGAGAGATTCTTTTTTGTCTCTGAGAGATTCTTTCTCTCTAAGAGATTCTTTGTCCCTAAGAGATTCTTTGTCTTTAAGAGATCCTCCAATGTTCCTCTCCTGCAGATGATCTGATCGAGCGTACAATCCACACGGGGATGATCCTGCCTGGGCAAGACTGGCACACCATTAGCCACACTGGGATCACAGCCAGCACCACATTCCGTCTGAGAGTGAGGTGCGACGAGCACTATTACAACACCACGTGTACTAAACTGTGCAGGTATTACTGCGTGTGTATAGTTCTCCGTGGGGAAATTTGATGTTTATTAGTGAAGATTCCAGCCTGGTGGAACAGCAAAGGACATTTTTTTGTGAATTACAAATTGGTTTAGTTTAGTTTAGTTTAGTCAATGGATCAACTTCATAGCACACGGGTGCAACCTATAAGTGCTCCGTTCTCCTCCTAACTCAAACCTGAGTCTGGAGAAATTCAGCTCAGTGCACGAACTCCGTAGCACCTGCGAGGATCCTAAAATACTTTGGATAGATTTTTAACTCGAAATTTTGCCCGGTCAGCGCCGTTAGGCTACTCTTTTTCGATTTCCAACTGCCAAGGGATTTTTTTTACGTGCGCAACAATACATACGGGTGTCCGATCTCACTACCCAGAGACCAGGGGAAATTTGATACTAGAAGTCCACGAGAAAACATCCCGGCATCCCTGGGGCTTGAACCCGGGACCTCCAGCACTCGAGGCGGACACCATACCTCGAGACCATGCAGCCCACTTTACAAATGGGTAAAAGATCTCGGAGTCGGCCTCTATTACGGTATAGAGATGAGTTTAAGCGGAACATGATTGATACAGGCATTGATATTGCACATTGGGAGCAAGTCGCCGCTGATTGCGTTGTGTGTATGGCAAAGAGCAGGAATGGAATAAAGACAAAGGAGAAAATGATTGCAGATAGGTCACACAGTGAGCGCGTGGGACGTCAGATGGTGCATTATGGTGGAAAAAGCAATATTATCACATGCATCCATTGTAAACGGACATTCATCTCAGGATCAATCAATGGGATGTAGTTATTATGCCTTTTTCGAAGCTCACGGTAACATACTTTCTTCTGTCAAGACAGCAAGGTGCCAATAGCAGTGCAGATTCCAAGAGAGGTGACTGGTAGCATTGTGGCCATGGAGGCTTGGTTGTCGACCCGATGGCGGTGTGCTCCGGGCGGATTCGGACATTTTAAATTGACCAGGGCACCCAGGGGGACTCAGCCTAAAATGGGTACCGAGAAATGCGGTCACTGGGATACTGACCACATCACCCATCACGTGCCGGAATGGTCAGTAGACGTATGGGTCTAGTACTATGTGGGTTTCTTACTTAGTTCATTTATATTGTATGTCACACAAAAGAATGACATAACTTTATTACTTACTTATAATGTATGTCACACAAAAGAATGACATAACTTTATTACTTACTTATAATGTCTGTCACACAAAATAATGACACAACTTCTTTACTTACTTATAATGTCTGTCACACAAAAGAATGACACAACTTCATTACTTACTTATAGCATCTGTCGCACAAAAGAATGACACAACTTCATTACTTACTTATAACATCTGTCACACAAAATAATGACACAACTTCATTACTTACTTATAACATCTGTCACACAAAATAATGACACGATTTCATTACTTACTTATATTGTCTGTCACACAAATGTAACAAAACCTCAACGTGTGTCTATCTACAGGCCCAGGGACGACAGTTTCGGCCACTTCACATGTGACTCTCAGGGAGACAAGATATGCCTGCACGGCTGGATGGGGCGAGAGTGCGATGTGGGTCAGTTGTGCACTTCACGGCTGTTGTTGCTGTAACACTGATATCTTCCCATATATCTCTCTACTCAACAACGTAGCTCCGCTTTACCTTTTTTTTTTTTTTTAGCATATCCTTTACAGGACTTAGCTGTCAACACCAGCATCTTTCAGCTGTATGTTGATCTCTTGGCAAGATTACGCTCAGTAGTTTGCCATTGCTTTCTGAGCGGCCGGCTCAGTATCCCGCAAGTCACGAGCGGGGGTCGAACCGCCTCAGCTCTCGCTCCGCTACGAGACTGCGTGATAAACGGGATCACAGAGAGAAAGTGTTGTAACCCCACAGCCAGAGAGACCGGCCCGCTTTACCTATATACATATATTACAACCTAGCTATTTTTCTACCTATATTATTATATTACCACCTACTTACCTGTTTACCAACTTACCTAGCTATATGTCTGATCAACTTTGTACCTGACTACCTAGCTGTCTATCTACGAGGGTAAGTTAATAAGTAAGCCACACATGGCTGTAGAAAAATAACTAAATATGATAACAGCTTGAAACCAGTTTATGTTTATACATACATTGTCCCTTTATTTCTCAACATAATTTCCACCAACATTGATGCACTTATCACATCGTTTTATCAGTTCTTCCAAACCCGCTGCATAGAAAAGCGTGCCCTGTTCTCATTTACCTGCCATCCCACATAATTATGTGACTTACTTATTGACTCTCTCTCTCGTAACTTTTTCTATCCATCTATGCACCGCTTTACGGAACAAACATTTGTCAGTATGAACACTGAAAACACACCTTGGCGGGAGACATTTTGCGAATGACGCCGAAGTTGAATGTAAGTGAAAACGTGGTTTAGAAAACAGAACACGCAGTTCTATGCAGCGGGTTTGGGAGGACTGATAAAACGATTTGGCTTCTTTATTGACTTCCCCTCGTACCTATCAATTAACATAACATAACTATCTATCTATCTACTATCTATCTATCTATCTATCTATCTATCTATCTATCTATCTATCTATCTATCTATCTATCTATCTATCTATCTATCTATCTATCTATCTATCTATCTATCTATCTATCTATCTATCTGTACTCGGCTCGCGATGATGGTGACCTCTGTTTCATATCTATCTATTCTATCTATCTATCTATCTATCTATCTATCTATCTATCTATCTATCTATCTATCTATACTCGGCTCGCGATGATGGTAACCTCTGTTTCATATCTATCTATCTATCTATCTATCTATCTATCTATCTATCTATCTATCTATCTATCTATCTATCTATCTATCTATCTATATATCTATCTATCTATCTGTACTCGGCTCGCGATGATGGTGACCTCTGTTTCATATCTATCTATCTATCTATCTATCTATCTATCTATCTATCTATCTATCTATCTATCTATCTATCTATCTATCTATCTATCTATCTATCGATGTGCGTGTGGTGGGAGTATGGGAAGATCTGTGTGTGGGTTGGGGGATGGGTGTGTGGGTGGGGGATGTGTGTATGTGAGTGTTATGCGTGTGCGGGTGGGGTATGCGTAGGTGGGTGGGTGGGTAGGTGCGTGGGGAGATGTATGGGTGAGGGATGTGCGTGTGTGGGGATACGAGGGTAAGTGGGAAAATGTGCGGGTGGGTGGGGATGTGTGTGCGTTGATCAGGTACGTGTGGGTGGGAATGTGTGTGTGGGTTGGGATGTGTGGTGGGGTATGTGTTTGGGTTGGTGGGGGTGTGTAGGTGTTGGTGGGTAGTGGGGTGTGGGTAAGTGTGGATGTGTGGGTGGGTGGGTGGCTATGTGTATGTCGTGTAGGGAATATGGGTGGGGGATGTGTGTGTGGGTGGGGATATGTGTGTGGGTGAGGGGTGTGTGTTCGGGTGGGTCGGAGATGTATGTTTGGGTGGTGGGTGTGTGTGGGTGGGAGGTGTGTGTGGATGAATGGGGGATGTGTGGCTAGGGGAAGCGTGTGGGGGGATGTGTGTGTGTTGGTGGGGATGTGTGTATGGACGGGGTGTGTGTGGTTGGGGCGTGTGTGGGTGGATGTGTAGTTAGGCGATGGGTGATTTTGGGGTTGGTGGAAGATGTGTTGGTGGGTGAGTGTTGTAGGTTGGAGAATAGGTGCGAGATGTGTGTGTGGGTGGGTGCGGTATGTGTGAATGGGTGGGGGAGACTCTGTGGGTGGGTGAATGTGTGTAAGTGGGGATGTGTGTGTGGGTACGGCAGGTGTGTATTGGTAGGTGCGCGATGTGTGGGTTGGCGGGGAGATATGTGTGTGGGTGGAGGATGTGTGATTTTGGAGATGTGTGCTTGGCTGGATGGTTGTGAGTGTTTGGTTGGTTGTGTGAATGAGTGTGTGTGGGTTATGGGATGGGTGGAAGATGTGTGTAGGTGGAGATGTGTGTGTGGGGGGATGTGTGGGTGGGGGATGGGTGGGTTGGTGCATGTATGTGTGCCTGGGTTGTGTGTAGGGGGGGGGGAATGTGATTGTGTGGGTGGAATGGTTGGGTGGATGGGTGGGGGAATGTACGGGTGCCTGGGTGGTGTGTGTGTGTGAGCGGGTAGGGGATGTGTGTGGGGCGATGTGTGGTGGGTGGGTGGGAGATGTGTCTCATAACATGGTAATATGCATTGTTTGTGTTTACAACATTTATTTGACAATGTTTTTTTTTCCATCTATGAATGTACCATGCACTATTGATGAACGAAATATGAGTGATTGAAAGGGTCGAATGTAAGACGGGCCTACGTCCCCAATTTGTTACCTTTTAAAAATAAAGTTCGTTCGTTCTATCTGTCTATCTGCATGCATGCCTGCCTGCCTGCCTCCTGCCTGCCTGCATACATGCCTGTCTGTTTGTCTATCTATCTATCTGTCTGTCTGTCTGTCTGTCTGTCTGTCTGTCTGTCTGTCTGTCTGTCAATATCATATTGGCCGACTTTACTGTCAGCAAATTTTCTTCCTTCTCTCCTTCCTTTTCTTCCTTACATTGTTCTATTTTCGTTCTGTGTGTGTGTGTGTGTGTGTGTGTGTGTGTGTGTGTGTGTGTGTTGTTTCTGTATTACATGTGTTCTCTCTCTCTCTCTCTCTCTCTCTCTCTCTCTCTCTCTCTCTCTCTCTCTCTCTCTCTCACTTTCTCTCTCCTTCTCTCTTATTGTTAAACACATCAATCTTTCTTCCTTTAGTTCTTTCTTGTACTCGCTGTTGAGATGACTGGAGTCCATGCAAAATAAATCCAGTTCTGTCTCTACTGGGAATTGAACTCCAACCGAAATGATTGGTGATGCTACTCTCTGTTGGCGCAGTGGTCATGTGTTCAGTGCCCCAATGAGGCTTGGATTTTTTTTTTCCAGATTGAAACAGTCTAAAGTGGTTTCCAGGAAATTTTCTGATATTAAAGACGGCCAATGGATATTGACAGACAGAAAGACAGACAGACAGACAGACAGACAGACAGACAGACAGACAGACAGACAGACAGACAGGCAGGCAGGTAGACAGACAGACAGACAGACAGACAGACAGACAGACAGACAGACAGACAGACAGACAGACAGAATGAAGGAAAGAAGAAAAGCAATCAAGCAAGCAAGAAAGCAAGAAAGAAAAAAAGAAAGAAAGAAAAAAAGAAAGAAAGAAAGAAAGAAAGAAAGAAAGAAAGAAAGAAAGAAAGAAAGAAAGAAAGAAAGAAAGAAAGAAAGAAAGAAAGAAAGAAAGAAAACCATTTCCTGACAACTACTCTATCTCAATATCTCAAGCCAACATGTAAACTATCAGTGTAAAATCAAACCTGACACGTGATTTGCCCAACTAGATTAATTGATCAACTAGTCCTCGTCTCACGCAAGGTAATTTTCATTTGAAAAAAAAAAAAAAAGATGAATCCGATATGTCTTTCCAGGTAAAAACCACGGATGAGTGGTCAACACGATAATACCCGCTGAAAGCCGTTGTTATATCCTAGGTAATGGTCTTCATCCATCACGTGACGTTCTGGCAAATGTCGTTGCGGTTGCTACATCGCTGACTATTTCCGCGATTTAGATTAGAGGGTCCAGATTAGAATTCACTTTACTCGATTTCTCATTACGAGTTGTGCCAGGGTAAAACAAATTGCATTGTTGTATGCTAGAGTACAGTCCCGCGGGAGTATCACGTGTTGTTCTAACGGCTGATTGTTATCTGTGAGTTTAATGTGTTGCTGTCTTTCTTAACAGCTATCTGTCGGCAAGGCTGTCACGCAATTTATGGAGGGTGCAACAAGCCAGGAGAATGCAAGTATGAATTCAATTCTTTCTTCATTCTTCGCATTTTAATACAAATGTTAGCATGAGAGTATTTCTTTCTTCATTCTTCCCATTCTATGCTTTTAATTTTTAGTATTAGTTCATTTCTTTCATAACTCTTATTTGCCTTAAGTATGAATTCATTTCTTCTTTATCTTTCTCGTTTACCTTTAGTATGAGTGCATATGTTTCTTCATTGTTCACATTGGACCGTAAGTATGAATGCATGTATGTCTTCATTTCTCTCATTAACCTTCAGAGTGAATTCATGTCTTCCTTAATTTTTCTCATTGACCATGTCACCCCCTGAAGTGCCATTTGGTCCATAAGCATAAGTGTCTAGCACCATATGTCAATTAAGCTTGCTTGGTTTAAAAACAAAAATTCCAAATTCGGCCTCGTTCAACGTGCATCTTTCATTGTGGTCAATTAAGACGTTTAAAATGGATCTTATAGTTTACTTACTCACATATTTAGAAACCATCATAAAATAGTAGTTATTCATAACGCTGTCCATTTCTTTGGTTTCAAGAGGTTAGACCAGGCACTGAATATGAAGAGAATGTCATAGAGAACTAACATTTTGTCTAGTGTTTATTCTTTTCTAATGTGGCCACCCCTTGAATTCATATACGTGTCATCTCTGGCTAACATTGAAAAGATCTTGTGAATGTAACACTGTATTTTAACAACAAAACCAATTTCACATGCCAGAATGATTCTTCATTGCTGTCAAAATGATTTTCTGTAAAGTGTTTTCTAAGATTTAAGAAAAGAATACTCATCTATTGGAGTCAAATCGTATGAACGGTTTGGGTGGAAGAGAATCTCATTCTAATCCTTGGGTGCTTGCTACACAAGTGGTGCTTTATGGAGAGGCGCGTTGTCTTGAAGTAAAGAAAGATTTTAAGTGTGTGCTATTCCTCCGGTTTCTAGCCACAGCCTGTTTAGTTGGTAAAGAGATCTGCATGGTACTGGTCATTAATATTGTTGCCACGAGGCTGATAATTTTTCTATAGAACACTTTTGGCGTCCAAAACAGTCAAAATCACTTTTCCTTCAGATGTATGTGCGGTCGGCTAGACAGGTGTAGACAACTCGGGGTTTTCCACTGCATGGTGAAAATGTTGGATTGGGGGAACTTAAAGGTGAACTCAAGTGTCATCATGTGGTCAAAATATTTCTGACTGGCACTTTTGCAAGTTTTGACAGCAATTTGCCTTGTTGGACTTTGTTCAGGCGTCAACTGGCGCTGAGTCCAGATATAACACATTTTTCTCTAGTTCAGTCTGCAGTGTAAATTATATTAGGTGTTTTTTCACACTAGCCATCACCACAATCGTCATTTTTCTATCCTGGTCAATGATTTTCTTTACTCACGTTGCATTTCATCGTTGCATTATGAGGACGGCTTTCCGGATATTGACAGATTAACAAAGTAAAGAGCGGTAAAACTTAAACTGTACATCCATACGAAGTACTGGAGTAATGAAACACTGAATCCATTTTTTCTGTGTACTTTACTATGGTGTTTTGTTGTTGTTGTGTTTTCTGTAGCATCAGGAATGTTATCACAATCACGGCTTCTGACTTCTCCATAGTTCTGAAAAATCGTTGGGGCAGCAGTTGTAGTTAGCATGGTGTGATTTCAGTGCACCATAGCAGGAGAACCCGTAGAAGAAGAAAAAATGCATAATTCATGAATTTCAATGAAAATATGAGGAGCTTTAGATAAGCCTTGCTTGAAATTGTTCCCGTTACTGCTTTATATTCCGGGTAAGAACTTATGTCCAGGACTACCTGGCCAACATGATGAAATGACAGGCGGCCGATAAAACCTTGGAGTGTTGATTGTCTCCGGGCACTGTTTGCTTATGCATGTTCCCTGTGTTTGGACTTGTAGCATCGGCTACTGAATTGAGTGCGAGGTGCAACACAGTGGGAGGTGAATTTCTTTCGAGATGCTTTTTGCTTGTCTGTTGTAAATTCAGTTTCAGAAAATGGCGGACGGCTTCTTGCCGGAACACCGGCGGCTGTCTTATACGATTAGTGTGCAGTTTGCTTGTGTGTTCGGATGGCTGTATTCTTCGACAGTGAACTGCATATTCAAGGGAATGGTGGTTTGTTGTCTTTGCTCTGAAGATATGGTATGGTCGAGACTGCGGTTTCCTTCGCGAGTTCACGTGTGACACTGATGAGCATTTTGCGTGGTTTCCACTGTTACAGAAATGGAGCATTTATGAGGTGAGCCGTTGCTTTGAAGATGGAACCGCGTGGACTACTACTACTTATGGCCAGCCCCTTGTAAACCTTTGTAAATGCCCATACAGTAACGTGAAATCGTATAAAACAGCAACCACCTCTGTTCGAAATTTTGTTCCGTTGATGCAGTACAGAAAAAAATTTAAACAATTATTTGTGTACATTAAGAAAAACAACAAGTCGTTGATTGCAAATTCCACACGCCCTGGTGTTGTCGTAAATGTAACCCAGAAACCAAAGGCACAGATCGGAAAGTTGCAGATGATAAAAGTAGTACTTATTGTAACGAGCATCAGTGTTAGCGATGTTTCTTTTGCTGACCTCATTCGTGTTTTCATCGAAGTAGCTTGAATTTTAGTATCTGCCAGCTTGAGAAGGGCATTCCTTGAGACCGCATTTTGAGTACGAAGTTCTGAACGGTTTTCAGAATCGATCTGTACATGATCCGGTGACCCTGTCGTAGTAGTTTCCGTGTTTTGTATTTTCATTACTCGCTTCCTACTTTCAATTACAGCATGCACAATGAAGAAGTTACAAACAATAAGCACAACGCTTGGAACAAAAGCAAACATCACGGAGTCGGTTATAAATAGGGGCAATGCCCCATCTTGGCTATTGAAACTAACACATTCCAAAACTTCTGTATAGTTTGAATCAAGCGATATAACTGTCATATCCTTATAAACAAAGGAGCAAATCAAGCTGAGAGGCCCAAAGATGATCAGAAAGCTGGTAAAAATCATCACTGTCAAGGAATTTGAGTAGACACATATGACTTTCAGACGGTGCGGCCAAATAATTGAGATGACTCTCTCCACGGTGACAATAACAAGGACCCAACTGCTTGCGTACAGAAACAAGAAGTGAACAAACATGCTGATTGAACAGGCAATATCGTTAGCTCTGAGATTCAGATGGAAAGCACGTTCTGTGACATAGGGCAAAAAGCCGTTGAGAATGACTCCCAGATCTGAAATAGCAAGAATTCTCAAGTAAATGGACATCGTAGTTCTCCGAAATGCCTTCCGACAGAAAACAATAAAAGATAGAGGGTTGCAGATGCATCCTGCAAGTAGAATGAAGAAACTATAATAACTGTATAACCATTGTATAAAATTGTCTAAGGTATGATAACTTGTAGTGTCTTCAACTGCGGACATCTTAAATCCCCATGTGGCAGTTTCTGCAGAGAATTGAGTCTTAGTTATACATAAAACACAAGCTCCTTTTGGTGAACCTTGAATATATTTCTGTTACAAAATTGTTCACTTCGATTGAAGTATACTAAACTCAAAACTGTATTTACAGAAGCGACGTCACAGCAGCTAAAGAATACGGGAGATAACCTAAATAACAAAATAACAAATGTATTGCTATTACGGGGGTCATATATTCTTACAGTGTTAAGAAAACATGCATTGGCAGAATTATTTATTATCCTCTGACTAACCATAAGAAGTGCAATAATACATGATACGTTGATTGGTGCGCACGAAGACTAGATAACCACACATCGTGCTTTGCTTGGGAGGTAGACCGTTAGTAAATCGGGCAGTTATTGAAGAGTCTCAACTTCATTTTCCGTACATTAATATTTATTTAAGAAACACGATACTGAAGAATGTGTCAACTTCAGTTTCCGTGCCTGATTACTTATTTAAGAAACATGTTAATGAAGGAAGTCGCAATTTCGGTTTCCGTACAGTAATACTTATTTAAGAAACATGTTAGTGAAGGAAGTCGCAATTTCGGTTTCCGTACATTAATACTTATTTGAGAAACATGTTATTGAAGAAAGTCGCAATTTCGGTTTCCGTACAGTAATACTTATTTAAGAAACATGTTATTGAAGGAAGTCGCAATTTCGGTTTCCGTACAGTAATACTTATTTAAGAAACATGTTAGTGAAGGAAGTCGCAATTTCGGTTTCCGTACAGTAACACTTATTTAAGAAACATGTTAGTGCAGAAAGTCTCAACTTCAGTTTCCGTGCATTAATACTTATCTTAGAAACATGTTATTGAAGAAAGTCTCAACTTCAGTTTCCGTACATTAATACTTATCTTAGAAACATGTTATTGAAGAAAGTCTCAACTTCAGTTTCCGTACATTAATACTTATCTTAGAAACATGTTATTGAAGAAAGTCTCAACTTCAGTTTCCGTACATTAATACTTATCTTAGAAACATGTTATTGAAGAAAGTCTCAACTTCAGTTTCCGTACATTAATACTTATCTTAGAAACATGTTATTGAAGAAAGTCTCAACTTCAGTTTCCGTACATTAATACTTATCTTAGAAACATGTTATTGAAGAAAGTCTCAACTTCAGTTTCCGTACATTAATACTTATCTTAGAAACATGTTATTGAAGAAAGTCTCAACTTCAGTTTCCGTACATTAATACTTATCTTAGAAACATGTTATTGAAGAAAGTCTCAACTTCAGTTTCCGTACATTAATACTTATCTTAGAAACATGTTATTGAAGAAAGTCTCAACTTCAGTTTCCGTACATTAATACTTATCTTAGAAACATGTTATTGAAGAAAGTCTCAACTTCAGTTTCCGTACATTAATACGTATCTTAGAAACATGTTATTGAAGAAAGTCTCAACTTCAGTTTCCGTACATTAATACTTATCTTAGAAACATGTTATTGAAGAAAGTCTCAACTTCAGTTTCCGTGCATTAATACTTATCTTAGAAACATGTTATTGAAGAAAGTCTCAACTTCAGTTTCCGTGCATTAATACTTATCTTAGAAACATGTTAGTGAAGAAAGTCTCAACTTCAGTTTCCGTACATTAATACTTATCTTAGAAACATGTTATTGAAGGAAGTCGCAATTTCGGTTTCCGTACAGTAATACTTATTTAAGAAACATGTTAGTGAAGGAAGTCTCAACTTCAGTTTCCGTGCATTAATACTTATTTAAGAAACATGTTAGTGAAGAAAGTCTCAACTTCAGTTTCAGTGTCAAAAGACATAATACTCTTATAAAAACCATACTGGAGGGTTAGGTTGAGGGCAAGCGAGCAAGAAGCAGACAACGATATAACTGGGAAGAATACAATCAAGAGGTGGACGAACATCAATCTGACAGAATATACAATCAAGACGAGAGACAGACAGTGTTGAAGATCCATTGCAGCCAACCTTCAGTGTGGAGACGGTACCTGATTGATTGATTGATTGATTGATTGATTGATTGATTGATTGATTGATTGATTGATTGATTGATTGATTGATCAACTTCAGTTTTCGTACAATAATAATTTAAAAAACATGTCCAATACCTTTGGTGTATATAAAAAGTAACTTAAAGGCGGTGTACGCTTCTGTTAATGAACAGTGAATGTTACTGAAACGAGAATCCACTTCAGAATCTATATAGTAAAACTTCTCTTTTAAGATACACGATGCGCAATCCTTTGATATATATATATATATAGTTAAGAAGCGTTGTAACATAAGACAAAGAGCCAATTGTCTTGAAACAAAGGTCGATTCTGAAAGCGTGATATTCGCCGTTTTCTTGCACAGTTCTTATTTAGCTGGTTATGCTATCTGCATATTACTGTTTCATAAAAATGTTACCATACGAGTTTGATCATATTTCTACATGACACCTTAGCAGTCCCAAACACAGTCAGTATCATTGTTTGAAGTAACGCGTGTTGCATGCTAGTTAGAAACCAATCATATTTCTGTGATAGTGGTTTTGAAATTATTCATGAATTAGAGTACGTAACTAATTAATTTTTTTTAAATGCAAGGTATTTGCATATTCTTTACTGGACGTAACAGTACACTCCATCATATTTTGGCTGTTCGTGATTCCTGGGCAAGTTTACGTTCAATA
The DNA here is from genome assembly GCA_014155875.1 of Cepaea nemoralis. NCBI lineage: Eukaryota > Metazoa > Mollusca > Gastropoda > Stylommatophora > Helicidae > Cepaea > Cepaea nemoralis. Next base: position 210,491 of record JACEFZ010013123.1, read on the forward strand.
ATTTACCATTGCTTTCTGAACGACCGGCACTCATACCTTGAAAACCAACGCAAGTACAAGGGGCTTCTCATAAATCTTTAGCCTCAACATGAAGGAGTAGGCGGAGAAAATTGAAATTTGGCACAGTGATTATTCCTTCTCAACGTAGCCACCACTGAATTTATGCATTTCTGCCATCTCTGCGTGACCTTGAAAAGACCTTCAGAATAAAACAACCTATTTTTCGAACTAAACCAGTTATCACAAGCCAGTATGACATCTTCGTCACTGTCAAGACGATTTCCTTTCAGCTGTTTTTAACGATTTGGTGAATCCAAGCCTCATCTGCCGTCCCCATGGTCTTTTACATGTTTTTCGACCGCCACATGTTGAGCAACTGGCCACAGCAATCAACCCGTGTTTGTTTCTGTTCACATGTCAGCAGGCGCGGGGCACACACTTTTCTCATGTTCAGTCTGTTGTGTAAAATTCTAAAAACTGTACTCTTACTCAGTTTTGCTGAACCCGATATCTCTGCAATTGTCATTTTCCTATCCTGGTCTATGATTTTCTTCACTTTTGCAGCATTTGCATCATTGCACTCTGAGGACGGTCGTCCTGGTCTTGGCAGATCTGCAACTTGGGAACGGCCACACTTAAACTGCAAACACCAATTTTTTACAGAAGCATACGAAGGACAGACTTCCTCAAACACTGGCCCCATCTCCCTGTGTATTTCTGTAGGTGTTTTACAATGTAACATCAAGAATTTTATCACAGTCCTGGCGTCTGATTTCTCCATTGTTCTGACAAACCGTTGGATGTGCAGATCTGGTCAATAGGGTGTGTTGTGCCATGCACCATATCGGGAAAACCAGTTGAGGTGGGAAATTCATAATTCACTATGTCCATTACAAATTGAATGAGCTATACATGTGCCAAATCTCAATTTTCTCCGCCTACTCCTTCATGGTCAGGCTAAAGACTTATGAGAAGCCCCTTGTACATAACTAAAATCAACGAGGGTTTTAAAAGCAAGAGGAAAGACTTTATTGCACCGGGTTTTATCCCATATAGTTTGGTCTCTTTCCGCAGGGCGGTCTGCCTCAAAGCGTCGCACAAAGTACGAACTCCATGGCTCCAGCGACGACCTCCAGAAGCCTTCGAGAAAATTACACTCGCGAACCGAACGTCGTATTTCGGAATCGAACCCACAAACTTCGGCCAACCACTTCGAGGTAGGCGGTGAAAAACTTCGCTACGGAGACTTCTTACATAACTAAATTAGAATAACATGTTTAATGAGGAAAGGGACACAAGTTATGTCCTGTAGAAACTGCAGACGTAGTTGTAGAAATGTCATTTATAGAAGGTACTGTAGAGATCAGTTACCTGTATCGGTGGATACTGAGATAAAAGAATTGGTTGAACAATGTTCACGTCCAGAAGTCATCATCATCTACACAGATGGGTCCGTGAAGCGCGGCTCACGGTCATCGTGGTCTCACACAGGACAACAGATGGGCAGAACAGTCAAAGAGGATAGCCGAGCGTTCTAAACAACTACCTCTGCCCTGACTATGGAGATCACCGCTGTTTCCAGACCTCTCGCATGGGTAACAGAACAGGAAGTCACACACGCGGCGATCGTATCCGATTCCATGAGCATGATATAGACCAGGGGTGGCCAACACGAGGCCCACGGGCCGCATGTGGCCCGCCGGGAGTCATGTTGCGGCCTGCAGAGTGGGAAACGACGATGTGGTCGAAGCTGTAGCACGCTTGCTTGTTTACTTTAATTAACAAAAAACATTATGTGCGTGGCCCGGCAGGAAATATTATTTCTGAAATTTGGCCCGCCTGCTGGAAAGGTAGGCCACCCCTGCTATAGACAATGGCAACCGCCAACCTCCTCTCCGAATGGATAGATACATCAGCAAGTCATGCCTCACATCATTTCACCTGGATGTCCGCACCTACTACCCTAGGTAGTACGCCTACTTACCAACACAGTGGTGGGTTCAATTCCCAGTAGTATTGATTTTCGATCTTACAACACAAGTTCCAGGGGACTATCCACCCGCATATGTGAAAACATGGTTAACATGGTAAAGAAATATAACGGCTGCACTGTTAGTTTTAATTGTCCTTTGTTTACTGTACGGAATACCAGTTTGAATCAAATAATGAGTTTCTAGTACATTTACGCCGGCTTCCTGGCCTAGAGGTTAGCGACTTTTCTCCGTAATCTCCTATACTCTCGTAAGTAACGTGACGACGACGGTGAGAATCAGTAGTGGTTCGAATCGCGTCGGTAACTTACGGGGTATGTGAGCCGGCCGCCTCAGAAAGCAATAGCGAACTACTGAGCGTAATGTTGCCAAGATATCAACAATCAGCTGAAAGATGCTGATGTTGACAGCGATGTCCTGTAAAGGATATGCAAAATAAAAAAAAGTACATTTACGGCGGTAGCGCAGTGGCTAACACGCTTGGCTGTCGACTTAGTGATCATGTGTTCAGATCGCCAAGAAGGCGGGGAGATTTTAACAATTGAATTTGGCTCCTAGATCGACCTAGTCTACAGTGGGCACAATGAAATGTTCTGGGAAGTAAAGGACACCAGTGTTGCATTCACCACATCACCCATCCGGTGCCGATAGTTCTATCAAATTATATGATTAGCACCATATATCATATGTGCCTCAATGCGTTAAAGAGTCCTTTATTTGTTTACTTAAATGGTTATTACACCTATCAATCAGGTGCCATCTCCACAATGAAGGTTGGCTGCAATGGATCTTAATCACTGTCTGTCTCTCGTCTTGATTGTACATTCTGTCAGATTGCTGTTCGTCCAACACTTCATGTTATCGTCCCACTTGTATCGTTGTGTACCTCTTGCTCGCTTCCCTTCAACCTTACCCTCCAGTATGGTTTTTGTAAGAGTGTTATCTCTTTTAACCTCACCGAAATATTTCACTTTCCTCTTTCTTATGTCTTCCATCCATGAAATGCGACATCATATGCGTCTGTATCCACATCTCCATGACCTCTGTTCCATTTTCTAATTGCTTGTTCATTGTCCAGGTTTCCGCGCCATATAATAGTGTTGAATTACAGCAGACACTTCTCATTTTTTTTTTAATGCGTTGTTAATGTCTCTAGATGCCAGTACTGCTTTCAATCATGTTGTTGAAACCATTTATAGCTAATCAAATTATCTTTTTTATATCTATTTCAAATTTCCGCTATTAAACCACGTAGTTATATTAACCTGCTTTGAAATATAGTAAAAGCTCAGTGCTCCAGTTGATGTACTCTCTGTTTTTACCATCATCATCATGAGTCTTTCGAAGTGGCGCAGGTTTTCATGTGTCTTCACAGATCTCGGTCCTTTGTTGTTCTGGGACAAGTTTTGTTGTTGCCATTCAGCCTTGTCACCGTCCTGGACCTTCAAGAGTCGATTCTCTCGGGTTGCGCCGGCCGCTTCTACCGTTGAAATGTTCTTTCATCACGATGTTCTCCAGCTCCTCTCTTCTCAGTATACGACCAAAGAACACAGATTGTCTCTTTCTTATAGATGTGGTCTACTTTCATTAGCCGCTACCAGTTAGCACGGAAAATCAATATGAAGATAAAAGCATACTACGCAATCATTCATTTACTAGCGTACACTTTGTTTCTAATTAATATAAAAGAATGTCTTAGATTACTGTACGGCTGTCGTTGATCAGTGTCTAAGGCTATCTGTGATTAGTCGTCGAAGGCGGTCTTTGATTACTTGTCTAAGACTGTCTTTGATTACTTGTCCAAGTCTGTCTTTGAGGATAATAATAACCTCTGAAATGTGATATTTTTTTATTTTTTTTTACCGAGCACGACCGTAACGATAGACACGGTGCGTCTTTAACTTCTAACCCACGTTTTATTATAAACGACAAGTGAAAATAAAAAATAATAATCAAGTACCGTGTATAAAACCAACACTTGTAGTCACAGAAAGCGTTACAAATCCCATTTGCTGTTTTGGAAAACCGATCGATCCCACTCGAGACACGGCTTTCGATGTTCACATCATGAAAGAAGCTAATGAGCATCGTAGAAGCCATGGCCAACAGTTGTACCTTGTAATTTTAAGAATCAAATAATACGCCCCTATAATCAAACATTATAATTAACCCGACCTATGCGGCAAGTCAGCTTCGGTAAACTTTGCAGAATTATTTCATTTGTACAATTTGTAGTGAATTTGAAGCTTACTTTCGTCGACTGCAATAGAAAAATCAAGTTATTAATTTAGGTATATTTGAAATGTCGATGTTTCTTGCCGAATGAGACTGTTAATGGTTTCATACAGACATTACATGTCTCGTAATATCGACAGATTCAAATTATAGTGAGCGGTGATTTATCAAGAGAGTTAGTTAATTTGCGCCGCAAAGTTCTATAATTGTATGCCTTTTGTTCAAGAATGCACACAGTTATTAGTTTCTGGCATTCAGTCTTCCCAGTACAATAATGTTCCCGCTCTCCCTATTTCTATTTTTTTTTTTCGCATATCCTTTACAGAACATCGCTGTCAACATCAGCATCTTTCAGCTAATTGTTGATTTCTTGGCAAGATTACGCTCAGTAGTTTGCCATTGCTTTCTGAGCTACCGGCTCACATACCCCTAAGTTACCGACGCGGAGAGAACCGCTACCAATTCTCGCGCACGTCACGTTACTCACAAGAGTATACGGGATTACGGAGAAAGCCGTGTAATCCCTAGACCAGGGAGACCGGCCCTTATTTCTATTAAATTAAGTTGCATGTCCTTCACAGGACATAGCAGTCAACCCCAGTATTTTCGCTGTTCGTGATTCCTGGGCAAATTTTACGTTCAGTAGTTTGCCATTGCTTTCTGAACGACTGGCTCCTATATCTTTTTCGAAAAAACCAGCACCGCTGTGTTTCGAACCCGGGTATACGGGTTCACAAACCGCGTTCGCAAGCCCTTAGCCACAGAGACCGATATACGAACACCATATTGCGTTATATTGACAGGGCGTCTCCGTAAAGTTGGGGTTAAGCCAACTGCCTCGCGCTCTGAAGGTTGTGGGTTCTATTCCCGACTACATCTTCGGTTCACGGATGCAACTCTCTCGGTGACTCCTGGGGGTGGCCGCTGGAGCTTCGGTGTTCGTGCTTTGTGCGACGCTTTCAGCAGGCCGCCCTGCGGAAAGAAGCAGGGTCATATGGGATCAAACCCAGTGCAAGTGAAGTCGACCATCTCGCCGTTAAGTCTTCCTTATTACGAGTATATTGATGTTGGGCTTCATCAAGAGGGAAGCAGGATTCCCAGATATGTTTCTGCGCCTGTATAGTGGCTACTGGTTTTGATGGTGTAGCTGTACACGCACTAGCCTGTTAACCGGATGATTTTGAGGTCAAATCCAAATGGTAAACTGGTATGGGTTCCCTTAAAACACCCTGAGGTGTGTTGGGTATATGGTGCTAGCAACATATTCTTATAAACCAATCGGTGTTTTTCCCCTATATACAGTGTCCCTCGCCATCAGGCGAACCCACTCAGACTTCAGAGGTACTTGTAATTTACGTCCCCAAGTCAAGGACGACGGTCAACATTTTAGTCCAGTTGTCTGGTGTAGGGGATGAACAGCACACCGGATGTTTAGAACACACGTTCTTACCCATTCGACCACGCTGACCTGCCAGTCGGTATTGGATGTATTATGTGGTCAACAGCGTGCTTACCTCCTTTACTTCCCACTACATTTTCTGGTATCCATTTTAGACTGGATCGAATAGGGAGCTGAGATCTTTTTTTTTTAAGTCCCCGTTGATTCTGATTCAAACACTTGACCATGAGGATGGCAGGCAAGCGTGTTAGCCACGGGGCCCGCATCTCTGGCCCCCAAGTAGTGGTTAAGTTAGAGTACATCATTTACAGGACGTAGCAGTCAACACCAACATTTGTGGCTATTTGTGATTATTCGCAAATTTACGTTCAGTAGTTTGCCATTGCTTTCTGAACGACCGGCACTCATACCATTGTATGGAAATCAACGCAAGGCGGTCTGCTGCTAAATCGCTCGCATCTGTGTTTCGGGATTACAACACACATCATGTTAGATCTATCATACAACACACATCAAGTTAGATCTGGTAATGCTAATGATCTGTTTTCCCCCACAGCTCTGCCTACGGCTGGCAATACTAATGATTTATTTCACCCCACAGCTGTGCCTACGGCTGGTAATACTAATGATTTATTTCACCCCACAGCTCTGCCTACGGCTGGTAATACTAATGATTTATTTCACCCCACAGCTGTGCCTACGGCTGGTAATACTAATGATTTATTTCACCCCACAGCTCTGCCTACGGCTGGCAATACTAATGATCTGCCCCCCCCCCTTCCCCAACCCAGCAGTGAGTACGGCTGACAATACTAATGATCTATTTCACCCCACAGCTCTGCCTACGGCTGGTAATACTAATGATTTATTTCACCCCACAGCTCTGCCTACGGCTGGTAATACTAATGATCTATTCACCCCACAGCTGTGCTACGGCTGGCAATACTAATGATCTCCCCAGCAGTGCGTACGGCTGACAATACTAATGATCTATTTCACCCCACAGCTGTGCCTACGGCTGGCAATACTAATGATCTCTGCCCCCCCGCAGCAGTGAGTACGGCTGACAATACTAATGATCTGCAGCAGTGAGTACGGCTGACATACTATGATCTGCAGCAGTGAGTACGGCTGGCAATACTAATGATCTGCCCCCCTACCCCCAACCCAGCAGTGAGTACGGCTGACAATACTAATGATCTATTTCTCCCACAGCTGCGCCTACGGCTGACAATACTAATTATCTGTTCCGACCCCCGCCCCTCCCCCCTCCCCCATAGCTGTGCCTACGGCTGACAATACTAATGATCTCCCCAAGCTGTGAGTACGGCTGACAATACTAATGATCTCCCCAAGCTGTGAGTACGGCTGACAATACTAATGATCTCCCCAAGCTGTGAGTACGGCTGACAATACTAATGATCTCCCCAAGCTGTGAGTACGGCTGACAATACTAATGATCTATTTCTCCCATAGCTGTGCCTACGGCTGACAATACTAATGATCTATTTCTCCCATAGCTGCGCCTACGGCTGGCAAGGACCTTTGTGTGACCAGTGCATTCCTTACCCTGGTTGCAAACATGGCTCGTGCAATGGTTCTCCGTGGCAATGCATCTGTCATCTCAACTGGGGAGGGATTCTATGTGATAAAGGTAAGATCTTTAAAGTGTGTTGTTTATTAAGATAAAAACTCAACAGTGTTATGTGTATACAGATATAAACTCTATAGTGTGTTGTGTATAAAGATAAGAACTCAACAATGTGTTGTGTATACAAATAAGAACTTTACAATGGGGTGTGTATAAAGATAATGACTCTACAGTGTGTTGTGTATAAAGGTAAGGTCTCTGCAGTGTGTTGTGTATACGGATACAGATAAGAACTATACAGTGTGTTGTGTATACAAATAAAGATACGGACTCTAAGGTGTATTGTGAATACAGATAAAGACAAGAACTGTACAGTGTGTTGTGTATACAGATAAGGACTCTATAGTGTGTTGTGTATAAAGATAAAGATAAGGATTCTACAATGTGTTGTGTATACAGATAAAGATAAGAACTCTACAGTGTGTTTTGAATACAGATGCATTTCTTTTCCGGCCTCTAGTTGAGTCATTCCTTTTGACGTTTCTCCTTTTTTCTACTTCTTCTTCTCCTCCTTCAAACCCACTTCCTCAACTTCCTCCCTCACACAATCCTTCATACTATAAAAAGGCCTTTGATAGCATTAATAAAGATTATCTTTGGAAACTGGTGAAACAATATGGGATTCCACATACAATCATTTACTTAATAATGGAACCTTATGGAGACATAAATGGTCTTTGTCAGATATAACTGAGCTACTGTATGCTTTCTGTTAGCGCGGATGTTGGTCGGCGCTCACCAAACCCAACACTGCACCCCGCTTCGGGCGGAGGAACGCAATTGGGAGGGTACAAGTCTTATTATAGTACGAGGAAATGCAACCTTAAGGCTAAATATCATCGCAGAGCAGACCAGCCCTAGTCTTGGTCAGCAACTCATCTATGATCTAAGTTCCAACAGGCGAACAATCAGAGCATAGCTTTGCTGATCCGTCAGCTTCTGCAGCTTGTTTTGTTCCAGATGTATTGGTGTTACCTTTCCTCTGGAGTAAACTAGGCAGGCCGAGTGAGGGATCATTCCGCGTGGTAACACATGGTCTCTACAATTCAGCCCAGGCGTTTTACTATGGAGATGTGTAACTCCATCCCTGGTCCCGCCATAAGTTGTAGGTATTATGCCTTTTTGAAGCACAGTGTAACATGTTATCGTCTGTTAAGAGGTGCCAGTAAGTATAGAGGCGTGATATGCAGACTCGTCCGTAAAAGAAAATTACCACAAGCCTTCGAAATAAGAATATGAGTAAGACACGAGTTCATTTTGTCACCTCTGTTATTCGAATTAACTATAGACTAGATTATGAAGACAACAACAAGGCACTACCTGAAATGGGATTCAATGGACTTTTATGACAAAGCTGCTCGACAATCTGGAGTTCATTGATGACTTTTTCCTCCTTTCTCAAATACGAAATCAGATGCAGGTTAAACTAACAACATTGGATGGGAGAGACTACAAATGGGTTAAACAATGCATAGGTGAAAGAAAGATAATGAGAATAGATGAACCAATTGATAACGTGATCTTCCTTGCTGACACCTCGCTTCAATCAACGGAATTATACACTAATTTAGTTAGCAATGTTGACAAAGATTGGGAAAAATGTATATCAAAATAAGAATACAGAGAGCAGGGTGTGCTTTTATAGCACTGGGAAATGTGTGGAGGTGAAAAGAAATTAAACTTTGCACCAAATTTACAATATTCAATTCTAATGCTAAATCAGTACTTCTGTAGGATCAGAAATATGGACTACTATTGAAATGATTACAAATAAACAGCAAACATTTATTAATTATAGTCTGTTTACTTTTGTCTGCCACAATATAAAATTCCATATCTCAGTAACCATCTAAGGGAAAATGATGAGATTTAGCTTATAACCTTATCATTATGTCCACCCAACAAAAAAATTTTTGTTCTGGAGATTGTACAGCAGATTTCAAAGTTTGTTTATATGCGGTATATAATTTACGGGTCAGAGATGAAGTGCACATTATTAAATGTATTACGTCTTCACACGGAAACATTAGCGTTGAATAGTTAATTTTCTCGTGGGACATGGGATTGGCCTTATGACAAGAGCCTCGCGTAGTGGAACGGGGCATTACTGTAAAACAAGTTTGTTAGCGAGAAATCACTAGTTTTTCACCAAAACATCAAAGAAATGTCGCTGCTTTCCATGATTTAAGTTGCTTTTGGACCTATCAAAGATATATTCCTTGGCTGGGGGTAAATATAAGACGGCAGGAAAAATTTCATAACGATGCAACAAACAGTTTTCAATATAATTGATCGCGAATGAAGGCATTCATTTCTTGACAGACTATAGTGCCTGCCTAAATTATAGACTACAATGGTATGACAGTCTCTACCAAAGTGGAGTTCATGGAGAGAAGTAGTCAAATACCAATGAATTAAGAGGTTAAGAAACGACGCTGGCACTAAGCAGGGCATTCTGTGAGAAAACATGAGAATAGTATACATATTAGGGACGTTAATTTGAAACCTGTTCCAATGGCTTTATTACAAAAGCGTGAAAGAAACATTAACAGGTGTGGTAGAATTAAACAAAGCATTCATTCTGAATGAATTATGCACCATGGGTTGGTCAGAAAAAGTCGCCGTTCAGGCAAGCATCCCATCGCTTAGGTAAGCGGCGAATGCCGTCCCCAAAAAAGGATTGTGGGTGCTCACTGAACCAAGTATTTACCGCGTTCATTACGTCTGCGTCTATGTGAAATCATTGCCCCTTGAGAGCTTTTTTTAGAGGTCCGAACAAATGAAAATCACATGGTGACAAATCAGGACTATAGGCTGGATGTTGCAGAATTTCCCACTTCTTCCTTGTTAATGCTTCCTGCACAATCTTTGCGACATGCGGACGAGCATTATCGTGCAACAAAATCACACCGCGAGAAAGCATGCCGGGTCGTTTATTCTTGATGGCTTTTTGCAGCTTGTCTAGTGTTTGCAAGTTGTGGGTAGAGTTGATGTTGACACCAGGTTCTTTAAAGTCGGCCAACAATAGCCCTTCATGGTCAAAAAATGCGCTCAGCATAACCTTACCAGCGGAAACCTGTAACTTGAATTTTTTGGCTTTTGGTGATCCAGCATGCTTCCATTGCATGCTCTCTCTTTTGCTGCTCGGCTCAAAGTGGTGACACCATGATTCATCGCCTGCCACTATGCGGAAGAGAAATGCATCACCCTCCACTCTGTAACGCAGCAAGTGGTTCAAACACCATCCCATGCGTTCCTCTTTTTGGTGGTCTGTCAACATCCGTGGTACCCACTGTGAACACACCTTCCGATATTGCAGTTTCTTACGAACGACCTTTTGAATTGTCCCAATTGACACATCAAATTCTTTCGCTAGCGAACGTATGCTTCGACAACGGTTCATCTGTACTGCTGCATCAATTTGGCGATGGTTTTTTCTGTTGCAACAATATGCGCTTGACCCGGCCGTCGAAGATCTGTCGTGAACTGACGTCCTTTCCGAAACATTCGTGCCCAGTCTGTCACTGTTGTCTTCGACACACATTTGTTACCGTACGCTGCCTGCATTCTTCGATGAATGTCCACTGGTCGACATCCTTCAAATGAAAGAAACTGAATCACAGCTCTTTGAGCTTCTTTGGACGGATTTTGGATCAACCCGGCCATTTTCTCAACGGTCAGAAACAGAACCTATGCATCATGGGACGATAAGCACGTGCTCTTTTATTCATTGGTCAGTACCTATGACATGACTATGACATGATCATGTTCAACGTACGCAAATACGCGCGGTGCGGCACGAACGGGTTTTGAAATGAACGTAGAAATACTTTTTAAAGCCGCGGGGCAAAAGAACTAGAGCATGACATAAAGCACAATGAGAAGAGAAGTGCAGACAGAAATTAATAATATTGAGGAGGTCATGGCCATTCTTCTTCTTCTTCTTCTTCTTCTTCTTCTTCTTCTTCTTCTTCTTCTTCTCTTCTTCTCCCCCCCCCCCCCCCACCCACCATCTCCTTATCTCTTCCTCCTCCTAGGCCTCATAGTCCTTTGACTTCGTCTTCGTTTTCTTTTTGATCTTTTTTTAACTACCTCATCCACTCTTTTTTTCTGCCATTCTTCCTCTCATGACTGCCTTCATCTTCATACTGTTTTCTATTGTGTTTCTTCGCCTTCTACAATGCCTTCTTTGAATCTTTCTCCCTTTCTTCCTCCTCTTACGTCTACTTTATCTTACTATTATTCTTATAACTCAAAAAGTTAGTTGCATATCCTTTAAATGAGTCGCAGTAAACCCCAGCGTTATTTGGCTGTTTGTTATTTTTTTTACAAGTTTACGTTCAGTAGTTTGCCATTGCTTTTAGAACGACCGAAACTCTTACCACTGTATGAAAACCAGCGCAACGCGGTCTGCTTCCAAATTTTCCGAAGCTGTGTTTCGAACGCGGTATGTGGAATTGCGAACTGCAACTCCTTCGCTGCACATAACTCATGATATAACTTACATGCCAACACAGTTGTATTTATAAATGTCCGAGCATATTTAGGTTGATGTGTTCCTCTCCTATTCCTAGATTTAAATTATTGTGGGCGACACCAGCCTTGCAAAAACAAAGGTCTATGCCGCAACACGGCTCCAGACAGCTACGACTGCTCCTGCTCCATGGGTTTCTCTGGCAAAAACTGTGAAATAGGTTAGTACAATATATTCCATGACCTGTTGCGTTGGTGATCGTATTTGTCCACAGCCTTCTGTGCGCTGCCAATTTTATTTTTTATATCGACTTTCCTCCGTACCATGATTTCAAGCTGTCCCACATCTTCTCTTGGTCTACCCCTGTATCTTCTCATCTCTAACCTTCCTGTTGTGAGTACATACTACATCTTTCCAGACAGCTATGACTATTACTGCTCCGTTGGGCTTCTCTGAAATAAACGGTGAAATAGGTTAGTAACATTTCTTCTTATAGCCCATGCCGTGTGGCATTGGCAATCATATCTGTTCACTGCCTTCTATCTCTTGTGCTGCCAATCATTTCTGATACCAACGTTTCTCTCTTGGGTAAACTCCTGTCTCTCCTCCCCTCCAACCTTCCCGTTGTGACGACACACTCCAGATTTCTTCTTCTCATAACATGCTCACGGAATGTGAACTGTTTTCTTCTGCTGTGAGTAATCAGTTTTATTTGTGAGTTAGTAAAATGTATCTTAACCTACATTCCAAATGTGTAGGCCTAATCAATTAGACATTTATGAAATTGTTTAACTCTTTATGCTCAAGACTGTTGCTATTTAAAAATAACAGTATGGGTTTCAAGGAACTAAAATAATAAAAATGTCCATTCACAGCACACAATCGTTCGTGAGTGTTCTACACACTTGCTTTATCCGCTACCAACATTTCAACTTTAAGGATAGAACTATTTTTCGCGAACTACAACTGCAACGCTATCTGACTGTGGTTCAGTTACATACGAAACAGTAGCAGACTTTTGCTGTGTATCTGGAATGAGAACACATTCAGGATATTAATTTCTCATAGGATTAGAAGGAAGACAGCGTGGCCGAATGGATAAGAGCGCACACACTTAAACACCCAGTATGCTGATGACAAGGTAGCGGGTTCAACCCTTATGACGGTCAGTTGGACTAAAATCTTAACTTCTCGTCCTTGACTTGGGGACGTACATTAAATGTGCCTTAGAAGTTAAAGTAGGTTCGCCCGATGGCGAGGTACACCCAAAAAATCCACACGCAAAAATCAGTCCAGTTGACTAAAAGTATGGACTACTTTTAAGTTCAAAGCGAACGAACTCAAAAAACAAAAATAGGATTAGAAATATTAGTTACGAGACAATCATTGAATTTAATACCAAAATGGAACGTGAGGCTTATTTAGTTAGTGGTTAGATAGTTAGTCTCGGTTCCAACTTCGTCGCAAAAGGTCACCTCATCCCATAATGCTTCGTTCCTGTGCCAGTGAATATCACACAAAATGCTCCATACTGCCCCATGTGAAAAGTGGAACAAACAGCACTACCGACAAACCTACAGCAAACACAGGCAAGTAAATGCGTACGGCCGCTGCCAGCGTGCCAACACAACTGCCATGAAAATTATATTTCATCGTCGACGGAAGGTCAATCACTAAGAAAAGCAGCAGCATTCACATAAATTACTGCATAATGCAAAACTAGCTAGTTCAGCAAACGGCCACCGCCATTTTCTGCATATGTAGTTCACAATACAAAACCTGGACAGATGTAAATTGTTCCTTACTCTTCTGCCCCGTTCGCAGTCAGTACGCTCGATTAACTAAACAGTCTGTTGTGTATTAAAGGCACCTTTTCCGAGGCTTTAGGCTTATTTCATATATGGTGCAAGAGCCATATATCTAAGGGGGCTGAGTGGTCTCGAGGTATGGTGTCCGACTCGAGTGCTGGAGGTCCCGAGTTCAAGCCCCGGTGAGGCCCCGGATATTTTCACGTGGACTTCTAGTAACAAAAATGTACCCTGGTCTCTGTCTAGTGAGATCGGACGCCCCTGTGTATTGTTGCGCACGTAAAAAATCCCTTGGCAGTTGGAAATCGGAAAGGGAGACTTTATTCCCAAACGGGGCCCTGGAACATGTATTACTAACATGTAGTCCCTAACCCTAACCCAAACCCTAACCCTAACCCCCATCCCTAACCCTAATTCATACACAATAGCACTTGCTTGTCTTTCTTTATCCTTCTATTATAAGCTGTAGATACTTAATACATTTTACTGCCCGCAACGATATGCCAGTTTGTACTGCTCTCTAATATAGAAGATATAGACGTCACGTGACCAGAACCGTTTGGTAATAAAACACTTCGAATCGGAAAAGAGTAGCCTGACGGCGCTGCCCGGGCAAAATTTCGAGTTAAAAATCTACCCAAAGTATTTCAGGATCCTCCCCGGTGCCACGGAGTTCGTGCACTGAGTTGAGATTTTCCGGACTCCGGCTTGAGTTAGAAGTAGAATGGAGCACTTATGGGTTATACCCGTGTGCCGTGATGTTGATCCGTCGACTAAACTAAACTAAACTAAGAGACATATTTATATACACCATTCGGCACATGATGGGTGATGTGCTTGGTAGCACGCCTGTCGCCGTTAATTTCCTGGTATCCATTTCATGTTTGTTCGCCTGGCAGCCCATGCCAATTTAAAATAAAAGTAGCCGAATGTATTAGGATTCGAACACTTTACCCTCAGGCCGGCATGCACGCATGCTAGCCTGTGCCACCACGTTTTCCGTGTTATAAGGTAGTCAGCTGACAGATAACACTTCTTCTACCCGTGAGTAGGTTTTCTTTCCTAATAATTTTGCCAGTGCTGAGGTTTTGTACCCTACTGTTGCCCCCCCCCCCCTTTTCCCCCAGCTGCTGCAGGTATTATAACGTTCACAGCATACATCCTGGTCTTCCAGTTTCTCGGCCTTACCCGAGTAGTCCTTATCAGATCTCACTACTCTATGGGTCAATGGACGTATGCTTTTATTAGAAACCAATGACTTTGGTAAAAAAAAAAAATAATCCCCAGCTCTGTTGTGGGATTTGAACCATGTAACTTATTAACCTGAGGGAGTGCGCCCTAACCTCTCAGCAACACGTAAACCCCTAAAAACAAAACAATTGCTTTGTAATTCTGTTATTTGGGAATTACATTAAGAAGAGAACTATGACCGCGCTGTCATACTTTCTGTATTGTTGTTGTTGTTGTTGTTGTTGACAGAACGCGTACGGATATGTCCCGAGTGTTGTGATATCGATTCTTGACTCAACTCAACGCCAGCTATGTCGTTAGACGTCGTGGGGAAGGTTTATTGAAGTTCCAGTACCTGTTTTAGGAAAATTTGGATTAGGAAATAGAAATGATGCAGGTGACAAATTAATTGAATTTTGCACAGAAAATGAGTTAACGATAGCCAACACGCTTTTTAAACATCCAAGAAGACTCTTCACATGGAAGTCTCCAGACAGTTTTACCAAAAATCAGATAGATTTTATTTTAATACAAAGAAGATGGAGATCAAGCAAAAACCCTACGAAGTGCAGACTGTGATACAGATCATCAGTTATCAGATCTGAAATTAAAACTCAAAAAGCTTACCCGAGGACCAAGGCCACTTCGTTTTGATCTCACAAAAATACCAGATGCATACAACATAGAAGTTAGGAATCGCTTTGGGGTCTTGATGTCTGTACAAGAAGAAATGACACCTGATGAACTGTCAGTACAAGCTAGAGATATCTTGATAACTGCAGCCAAAGATTTCATTCCGACCAAGAAAAAGCAACTTAAGCCATGGATTACATCAGACACGTTAGAATTAATAAAACAACGAAGGGAACTGAAACAGAAAGGAGGTGAATCCGATAACAGCAGGATGAAGTATAAATCTTTAACTCGAGAAATAAGAAAGAACACAAGAAAGGACAAAGATCAATATATAAAAGATTGCTGTACCAGAATAGAGCAATATCATAAGACTGGAAGAGATTACGAAATGTTCAAAGAAATAAAGTTATTGACAAGAAATGTTCAACCTCAATTGAATGTTATCTGTGACAAGATGGGAAATACCTTAACAAATCTAGACAAATTCTAGAAAGATGGCAGGAGTACTGCAGTGGAATGTATGATATGAGTGACAGTGAGGATATGAATGAGATACATGAGCCAATGACAGCAGAGACAGAACCTGAACCCTCATTAGATGAAATTGCATGGGCAATAAAGAACCTGAAGAATGGTAAATCACCTGGATGTGATGAGATACCAGCTGAACTAATTAAAGCGGGAGGAGAAGAAAGCATACACATATATCATGCATTATGTACAAAGATTTGGTAATATGGTATATGGCCAAAAGATTGGAAGAGAACTATCTTCATTACAATACCAAAAAAGGGCAACCTGAAATTATGCACCAACTATAGAACTGTTGCCCTGATATGTCATGCAAGTAAAATTCTACTAAAAGTCATAATGCGAAGATTTCGTAAGAAAATGGAAGAAGAGATTAACGTGGTTCAAGCTGGATCTAGACAAGGAAGAAGAACAAGAGATCACATATTCAACATGCGTTTAATAATAGAGAAGTGCAGAGAATGTAATGTAAACCTATTCTCATGTTTTGTGGATTATTCAAAGGCATTTGACTGTGTACAACATCAGAAACTTTGGGAAATCATGAGGAATATGGGCTTTCCATCACATGTAGTACAACTCATAAAAATGCTCTATCTAGACCAACAAGCAGCAGTTAGAATAGATGGCGAGACATCATATTGGTTTGACATCAAGCAAGGAGTCCGTCAGGGCTGCGTGCTGTCACCCTATTTGTTTAACCTGTACGCCGAAAATATAATGAGAAATGTAAGAGATGATATAAACAGGGAGCTATATGATGCCCTAAATATCGGCGGTCATGACATACCAGAGATTCGATATGCTGATGATACAGTATTACTATCCACAACACAGAATGGCATAGAAAACCTAATAGCCTCAACCCAATTGAACAGTGAAAATCACAACTTATATCTTAACATAGCAAAAACAAAGATAATGCATACAGATAAAACTACTATGGAGAAAGAAATATACATTAATGGGGGGAAAATTGGAGGTGGTGGAAAATTTTGAATATCTTGGGTCATTGATTACCAATAACGGTGACACAATGAAAGAAATTAAACGGCGACTATCCATTGCTCTTCAAAGACTAAAACAGATGAATACATTATGGAATGGGACAGACAGAACTACAAAAATTAGATTTTTAAGAGCATGCATCTTTCCCATAGCAACATACGCCTGTGAGACATGGACACTTACTAAACAAGCTGAACAGCGCATAAACGCCTTTGAATATAAATGTTATAGACGAGTTCTAAGAATATCTTGGGTAAAGAAAAGAACAAATGCATCCATACTTCAAGAGTTGAATATTGAGGAGGGTTGGCTATTAAAGACAATAAAACAAAGAAAATTGAAGTATTTTGGTCACTTGAAACGTCACGAAAGTTTGGAGAGAACAATAATGGAAGGGTATATGCCTGGGAAGAGAGGAAGAGGAAGGCCAAAGAGAAGATGGGTGCAGGATGTGGCGGATGATCTCCAGATGGGTGTATCAGACGCGGGACATCTTGCTTGTGATCGAGAGGTTTTCCGGAAGGTTGTTATGGGAGCGAGGTTCTGCAAAGGACATGCTACTGAATGAATGAATGAGTACCTGTCAACAGCACCTCTTATTCAATTTCCTCCGCGATTCGTGAGCAGGTTTCTAGGATCATTTCCTTACCGGTTTGCTAGATCTTTCATAGGTTCATTACCTACTTGACCCTTCCTTTATTGTAGTTATATGATTTGTGTACATGAGAACAGACTATACTTTCTTATCATCAAAATCCTCGTTTACATCAGCGGAACATCCTTGTTTCTCGCACCCATGTCGCAATGGAGGATCATGTGTGGATGTGGTCAACGGTTTTGTCTGCAACTGTCCGTCTGGCTGGACTGGACATACTTGCGATACTGGTGAGTTTCGTTATTGTTAAATTAATGGGTATGTGATAACAATGGACTCATGACTGTACCTTTGCGCTTGCATATCTAAACATGAAAGGGAATACTTTTGTGAGTCGATGCGAACTAGTGAGCGAGTGCTAGTGAGCGAGTGATAGTGAGCGAGTGATAGTGAGTTGTTAGGCACTCAGACTGGTCCACCATGGCGGCTATCAGATCACTTGTTATGGCAAACATCGTGAAGAAAAAGACAAAGAAGTGCATTTGCCACCAGCCCTACATCTAATCTCATCTCATCTCATCATGTTCCTCTTATACCTTGCGGTGTCGAGGTGAAGTATAAACTTCGTGAGAGTGCCCGATTATGGGCTTCATATATCGATATTTCCATGGACTCTGCTATTCCCTCCGTCCAACGTTTACGTGGTCGGCTTCTTCCTCTGATTCCATCTGGTCTGTACATCATTGCTTGTTGTGGTATGCTGTTGACTGGTAACCTACTTGCATGGCCAAACCATTTGACTTGCTGCTTTCTGATAAAATCTAGTGCTGCTTTAACCCCCACTTTAGTCCTGATTTCTTCATTTCTGATCTTATCTCTTCTTGATACGTTAGTATTCTTCTCAGGAACCTCATTTCTGTTGTTGTGATTTTTCTTTTCTCTTTTTCTGTCATTGTCCAGGTTTGGCATTGGTAGCATAGAGTTGGTAGGAAGATTGTGTTGTAAATTGCTTTCTTAGTAGTTATTGATACATGTTTGTTCTTTAGTATTGGTGCCATTTGTCCAATGAGTTGATTTGCCTTATTGCACCTATTTTCGATCTCGTCTTCTGATCTGCCATTTGATGATATTATAATTCCTAGGTACTTGAAGCTCTTTACTTGTTTCAAGTTATGCTCGTTTAGGTGAATTGTTGTTGTTTGTTCTTCTTTAGTTATAGTCATTACCTCTGTTTTGCTTGTGCTAATTTCATGGTATGTTCCCTACACATTTCGTTTAGACTATTCATGTGGTCTTGTAATTCAGCTTCTGATTTTGCTATTAGTGCTTGGTCATCCGCAAACAGGAGTTCTCTAATGGTTAGATTTGCAGATGGTTCTTCTTCTGTGTTCTCGTCATGCGGTATTCTTGCTGTCTCTGCTTGGCTGGTTTCTTTACATATGTTGTCTATATATGTTATGAACAAGAGAGGGGACAGGACACAACCTTGTCGTACTCCAGATCTTATGGTGAAGGGTTCTGAGTGTCCTCCAGTTGCTCTCACTATGCATTCACTGTTGTTGTATAAACTTCTACATAGGTTTGTTAGATGTGTATTCACTCCATATTGTTTAAGGATTTCCCACAGCTTGTTTCTATCTACTCTATCAAATGCCTTTTCTTGGTCGACAAAGGCTAAGTAGAGTGTTTCATTGAATTCGATTGATTTTTCTATAAGTTGTCTAAGAGCAAAAATGGCATCTGTGCATCCTTTGTTTTTCCTAAATCCAAGCTGTGTTTCGCTTAGCTGGGGTTCTAAAGTAGTTCGTAATCTTTTTTCTAGAATTTTGCAAAATATTTTCCCAGTATGACTCAACAGTGAAACGCCTCTGTATTGTGTGCACTTTACACTAGCAGGACGTTGCAGTCAACACATCACCAGCAATTTGTTGTTGTTGCGATATCTTGGCACGTTTACGTTCAGTAGTTTGCCATTGCAAACTTAAACTTCAGAGGAGTAGTGGGTTAATTTCGCAGATATGGCGAAATCCAACCAAACTGGCGCGAGCTCGTTCATAAGGTCAAGGAACAGGAAATGCTATGACGCAGACTGGGATATTCTCAGCTGAGATTGCACACACTATCTCCAGCAGGAAGAGGAAAGACATTGTCGAGTGTGCCCAGCAGCTGGCCATCAAGGTGACGAACCCCAACCAAGGAGGATGAGTAAATTAAACGTTTGCTTACAAATTAAATGATAAACTATTAGAAAAAAAGGAAGTCTGTGAGTGAGTGGTCAGTGAGTGAGTGAGTGAGTGAGTGAGTGAGTGATTGAGTGAGTGAGAGAGTGATGGTGAGTAAGTGATTGAGTGTGTGAGTGGCTAGGTGGGTAAGTGAGTGAGTGGGTGGGTGATTAAATGAGTGCGCGAGTGAGTGATGAGAGTGAGTGGGTGAGTGATGCGAGTGAGTGAAGGATGAGTGGGTGGGTGAGTGTGTGTGTGTGATGCGAGTGAGTGAGTGAGTGAATCTGACAGCCAGTAAGTTAGTGGAAGATTTAGTCAACAACGATCCAATAAATGTAATGATTTAATTAGGAGACTGTCAGACTGGTCGTTTTGACTGTGTCATAGACTATACATTGTTTCTGATAACAATGTGCGTTTGTGAGAAAACGTTCATTCATTGATTCTACTATTTTCACCAACAGACATCGATGAATGCACCTCCAGTCCCGTGTTTAAATGGGGGAAAATGCATAGATCAAGATAACGGATATCGGATGCGAGTGTCCAGAGGAATGGCAGGTAACTGTCTTTTAGCATTATCTTTCCCTCCCCCCACCCCCTCCCCACCCCTGTACTTCGTACTACTTTATAAAATGACACAAAGTAGTGCAGCTTCACATAACAGAATTAAGACATTCTGTTATGTAAAGCTGCACTACTTTGTGTCATTTTATATTTACACTTTCACAGCGTTACCGCAGTTCCACCAAATTTTATTCGTACACTTTAAGGCGTCAAACTGTTGCAAATGAGGGCGGAACATGTAGAGGGAAGGTCCCGAATACTGTGATGTTGGTTCTTGACACAGCTCAACTCAACTCAACATCAATATTGTTATATTTACACAAAACAGCAGTCAACTTCAGCTTGTTAACATCTCTATAGAGGCTGCCCTCAAATGGAACGGGTGTAGGTAAAATGATTTTATTTGTTCTATACATGTTGGACACTATTGTACTGAACAAGTGGCATTTCGGCTTGTTATGTTATACGAGGAAGATTCTACGAGTTTATTTCGGTCGCATAGGTCAAACACATCATCCTGCTGATGGCATGTATGCTCTGGTTCTCACTTATCTTACTCTGTCTTTACGTGCGGGTTGCCGAAGTGCCAGAATGGATGTGATCGTAGTCCCTTACTCGTTGTCTTAAGTAATGTGTGACAATGTGGCAATGTCGTAGCCTGTTCATTCATTAATGTTATGAATAAAAGTTCAGTTGACATCAGAACTAGTGATCATCATGGTCAACGTGGCCGATAGGTTTAACTCACTCGCACTTAAACTTCAGTGGGGTAGTGGGTTAATTTCGCACACCTACGTCAACTAGCAGGGAACTTGATGATGATGATGATGATGATGATGATGATGATGATGATGCTGAGCATTACGATCCTATGCATTTATGTGTGAGCATGCGTGTGTGTGTGTGTGTTTTTTAAAAAATTATTATTATACGTTTAATTAATACAACATTGTGAAACCTGTGGTGTCATTTCTATGACTACTTACGAATTCTGTTATATTCTGTAGTTGTGGGTTCAGGTGGATGATAAACCTGGCTAATTATGGCGCCTATTTTTATGGGGCAGTGTTTGAGTTGGTCGTACATCGAAGTAGACTGACTTGATTATGCAACGATGCGATGTTGTCACTTGGAGGTGACTGGTTCCTATCTCGGTATTGTAACTATAGATTTCATTTTGTAATCAGCTGGACTTAAATGTTAACTTCTCATTCAGAAAGCAATGGCAAACAATTTGTTTTTAGTTTGTTGCTAGCACAGGACGTTGCAGTCAACACACCACCAGCAATTTGTTGTTGTTGCGATATGTTGGCACGTTTACGTTCAGTAGTTTACCATTGGTTTCTGAATGATCGGCACCTATATCATTTCATAAAAAACCAACGCAACGCGGTCTGCTGCCAAATAGTGCGCAGCTGTCTTTCGATGGCAGGTATACTATGATACGGGATCACGGAGCCGGAAATAGCAAAATGCTGAAGTAAACAAAATGACTAGTCAAAACTGTCGTTTACTGCTTATCTTATAGTACCTTGCGGTGTAGGACAGGGGGGTCTTGAGCCTGAGGGATTAAGGCCGCATGGCTAGTGCAGTCGCTACGAACTGTGCAGGTTAGAGTTTTCTTTTTGCCCCTGGCAGAAAAAAACTCCACACCTTACTGAGGATTTGAACCCGGGTCTCCCGAAGGAGACTCCAGCATTCTAACCACTCAGCCAGCCAGAGGAATTAAGGCCGCCTAGCTATTGCAGTCGCCGGGAACTGCAGGTTAGAGTTTTATTTTTGCTTCGACAGAAAAAAGTCCACACCTTACCGAGGATTCAAACCCAGATCTCCCAAAAGAAAATCCGACATTCTAGCCACTTGGCCAGCCACTCCTCAATCCAAAACGATCAATCTAAAAATGATTAGTAATATTAATACATCAACTGGGGTCCTGTCAACTGTAAAGGACATGCAATTATTTTAAAGTATTTTGTATCTCGGTATGATATGGTAACTGTAGATTTCACTTTTTTATGTTGCAAAGTGTGCCCTCTAATCTTTTCTTCTCTCTTCTACTTCAGAGACCACTAATCCATCCTGTCAATTTGTTTATAACTGTTACCAGGGACCCCATTGCCAGCTGGACGCCGATGAGTGCCATGGTAGCCCCTGTGTCAATGCTTTGGCTTGTCGAAACATCCGAGGCAGCTTCATCTGTGACTGTCAGCCTGGCTGGACCGGCAAGAGGTGTGATGTCAGTGAGTAGAAACATGATTTTCTTGTTGTTCCTGTCCGTTTCTTGGTTTATGTTATCTGTGTGACTTTTAGTTGTTCTTGTCCGTTTCTTGGTTTATGTTATATATGTGACTTTTTTTGGTTGTTCTTGTCTGTTTCTTTATTTATGTTATCTGTGTGACTTTTAGTTGTTCTTGTCCTTTTCTTGGTCTATGATATTTATGTGATGTTAGATGTTCTTTGTGTATGTTATCTGTGTGAGGTTTAATTGTTCTTGTCCGTTTCTGGTAGGGCTGTACCGGATTCAAATTTTTGAAATCCGGCCGGAGCCGGATTTGGCCGGATTTATGAAGTGAGATCCGGCCGGAGCTGGAGCCGGAGCCGGATTTACAAATAAAAAAATAAAAATAAAATAACATACTACATCACTTGACTTAGGTGAGTGGAGTCACTCGACTGTTCATTACTGCAGTTCATTACTATAGACATGACAATGATGACATATACTCATATTAAATCATTTAAATGTAAAATAATTACATTCACAGTAGAATAAGTAATTAAGTAATATTAAGTTCCATAAGTTCAAGATGAAACATAATACATAAGCACATAATGCTAATT
The DNA here is from genome assembly GCA_014155875.1 of Cepaea nemoralis. Lineage (NCBI taxonomy): Eukaryota > Metazoa > Mollusca > Gastropoda > Stylommatophora > Helicidae > Cepaea > Cepaea nemoralis. The sequence continues at coordinate 233,679 of JACEFZ010013123.1, forward strand.
TAGTAATTTTAATTGTTAGTTTTCAGTTTCAGTTTTTAGTTTTCACATTGTTTTCAGTTGGCAAATTATCAGCTTAGTTACAACTCACAACAACAGTACACTGAACAGATTGAATTTATTGAAATACATTCATTTAGTAATTTCACTATTTTAGTCAGTCTTCATTATGGCTGTGAAGCTGAACTCTCAGAGTCAAGAAGAGACGAGTTGTATTTCAGGAAAATCAACGTCTCCGCATTTTCTGGTAAAAGGCTACTACGGTGGTCAGTGATAATGTCTCCTGCAGTACTGAACAGCCTTTCCGATGGCACACTTGTAGGTGGTGGTGCAAGAAATACCTGCGCCAGTCTAGCCATGCTTGGAAATCTTTGCTTATTGGCATGCCACCATGAAACTGGATCTGACTGTCGAGTTTGAAGTGGCTCTGACAGGTACTGTGTCACCTCAGTGTTAATGCTGTTGCCTTCGGCACTTGCAGAACGATCTGCGGTGGGATTTTCCTCGACAATTGTGTCAAAACAGCTCCATAGGCTGGACTCGTACTGTGTGGCAGTGCTCACAGAAGTCAAAACACTAGTACTACTACTACTACTAATAGTAGCTGATGGATCCTGTGGACTGACTGTGTTTGCTGAATCAATAATGGAGTTAGCTGCTAACAGCAGATGGGCTCGTGCATCACTTCTACCACGTTCGGAGAAGAAGCACAGCTTGAATCGAGGATCCAGTAGTGTGGCACAGGTGTAAATACTGTTGGATTCAATGTCCGCAAATCTGCTGCTAACAGCTTCAAGCAGGGCTGCTTTCATAGTTTTGATCCCAGCATCACTACCTTCTTTCTGGAGGAAAGCCATGAGTGTTTTCACTAATGGGATCACAACTGATATTGATGCCTGAGCTGCACTTATTTCACGTGTGATTTCTTCAAATGGTGCCAAAGTAGCTGCCACATTCTCCGTGACTGCCCACTGTTGTGCCGTTAGCCCAGTTACCGAATCAATTTCAAAATTTTCAACACAGTACAGGCTGATGCTGCGCCGTTGTTCTAACAGACGTCGTAACATATAGAACGTTGAGTTCCATCGTGTTGTCACGTCCTGGATAAGCTGATGTTGTGGTAGGTTTAATTCATTTTGAAGTTCATGCAAACGACTGGTTGCTGAAGAAGAGTGTTTGAAATGTCCTACCAATTTTCTTCCAGTACTGATGATGCCAGCAACATACTTTTGACTCAAAAGACCATCACGCACACACAGCTGCAGTGTGTGTGCAAAACATCCAACACTTGAATAGCTGCCATCACGAAAGCATTTGCCAATGTTGAATGCATTGTCTCTCACAACAACATGGCACTTCTCACGTGCAATTGACCACTCATCCAGCATCATTTCAAAATGTGCAAGCAAGTTTGTGGCCGTGTGATGTTCATCACATGCAGTACAATGGAAGACTACACTGCGGAGAACGAAGGAGTCTGTTAACCAATGGCCAGTGAGGCCCATAAATGACTGAGTGGTGTGTTCAGCTGTCCACGTATCTGTTGTGAATGATATGTAATCAGTGTCAGATATCATTGCTGCAATTTTTACCTTCAGACGTTTACACATGTCAGGAATGATATGTTCAGCAAAGTACTTTCTTGAAGGCAATTCATACCTTTTTTCCATTGTATGCATCAACTCTCTGAAACCTGGTCGTTCCACTACTTGAAAAGGCTCCATATCTATGGCTATCATTCGGGCTACGGCAGCATGAATGCGTTTAGCATTGGGACTGTTGATGTCCCAAATTTTGGCCCGGTCCCATGCCTGCACAATTGACTGCTGGGTACTGCTGCTTGCTTTGTGCAAACACGGTCCCAGATTCATCATAGATGTGGTCGCCAATACACTGGCCTTCAGTGATGCTTTCTTTTCCATCATTTCGTCATAGCTTTTCTTGTGCATCGATCGCAAATGGGTCTGCATTGATGATGTTGAGAAGTCTTTGGGGCGATCTGATCGTCCACGCGATAACTGTTTGTCACACAACTTACATATTACCTTCGCTGAATCATCGTCTTTAACCTTGAAGTAATCCCAAACGGCGCTGTATGACTTAGATTTTGATGCCATTTTGTTTTATGGGCAAGACCAAAGAAATTTACGAAAATAAATATTCAAGTCCCACAAACTCATGAAGTAATGCACCATTAAAATTCAAAATTAGTGTTTTTTTTAAATAAAATTCTTATTTACATCAGCGAGAAATAGTAAACCGGAAGTGCTACTGTGCTATTGCCTAAAATTCGACGTGGCCTCATGAAACATGTACAGAAAATTCACGTGACTAGGCAACACAAATCCGGTCTAAATCCGGCAAAACTGGACCGGAGCCGGAGCCGAAGCCGGATTTGTAAAAATGGCCGGATTCCGGATTTGCCGGAGCCAGAGCCGAAATCCGGTACACCCCTAGTTTCTGGGCTTATATTATCTATGTGAAGTTTAGTTGTTCTTATCAAGTTCTTGGTTTATGTTATCTATGTGACGTTTAGTTCTTCTTGGTTTTGTTATCTATGTGACTTTTAGGTGTTAGTTGTTCTTGTCTGTTTCTTAGTTTATGTTATCTTTTGTGATTTTTAGGTCTTCTTGTCCTGTTCTTGGTTTATGTTATCTATGTGAGGTTTAGTTGTTCTTGGTTTATGTTATCTATGTGACTTTTAGTTGTTCTTGTCCTGTTCTTTGTATATAATACAACTATATCATTTAGTTGTTCTTGTCCGTTTCTTTATTTATGTTATCTAGTTGACTTTTAGTTGTTCTTATCTGTCTCTTTATTTATGTTATCTATGTGAAGTTTAGTTGTTCTTATCAAGTTCTTGGTTTATGTTATCTATGTGACGTTTAGTTCTTCTTGGTTTTGTTATCTATGTGACTTTTAGTTGTTCTTGTCTATTTCTTGGTTTATGTTATCTATGTGATTTTTAGGTGTTCTTGTCCTGTTCTTTGTTTATGTTATCTATGTGACGTTTAGTTGTTCTTGGTTTATGTTATCTATGTGACTTTTATTTGTTCTTGTCCTGTTCTTTGTATATAATACAACTATATCATTTAGTTGTTCTTGTCCATTTCTTTATTTATGTTATCTAGTTGACTTTTAGTTGTTCTTGTCTGTCTTTTTATTTATGTTATCTATGTGACTTTTAGTTGGTCTTGTCCTTTTCTTGGTTTATGTTATTTATGTGATGTTTAGATGTTCTTTGTGTATATTATCTATGTGAAGTTTAATTGTTCTTATCAAGTTCTTGGTTTATGTTATCTATGTGACGTTTAGTTGTTCTTGGCTTATGTTATCTATGTGACTTAGTTGTTCTTGTCTGTTTCTTGGCTTATATTATCTCTGTTATGTTTAGTTGTTCTTGTCCTGTTCTTGGTTTATAATACAACTACATCATTTAGTTGTTCTTGTCCGTTTCTTTATTTGTGTTATCTGTGTGACTTTTAGTTGTTCTCGTCCTGTTCTTGGTTTATGTTATCTATGTGACGTTTAGTTGTTCTTGGTTTATGTTATCTATGTGACTTTTAGTTGTTCTTGTCCTCGTCCTCCTTGGTTCGTGATTCCGCTTACCTGCGTTCGAAACACAGCTGCAACCGATTTGGCAGCATACCGTGTCGCGCTGGGGTATAGCGTGATGGTAGGTTGCCAGTTGTTCAGAAAGCAATGGCAAACTACTGAACGTAAACTTGCCAAGACATCAACAACAGCAGTGCTGGTGTTGACAGTGATGGCCTGTAAATAGGATATGCAAAAACAAGAAAAAAGAGAGAGAGAGTGACTGTTAGGTGTTCTTGTCCTGTCGTTGGTTTTTGTTATATATGTGACGTTAATTTGTTCTTGGCCTGTTCTTGGTTTTTGTTATCTGCGTAACGTTAAGTTGTTCATGTTCTGTTCTTCATTTATATTATCTAGGTAACATTTAGTTGTTCTTGGTTTACTTTATATATGTGACTTTTAGTTGTTCTAGTCCTGTCATTGATTTGTCAGTTATGTGAATTTGAGTTGTTCTTGTCCTGTTCTTGGTTTGTCATCTTATACGACTTTCAGTTGTTCTTGTCCTGTTCTTGGTCTATGTTGTCTCTGTGACGTCTACCTCACCGATGCTCTGTCTCGAGCAGTCGCTGTTACTTTCTAATAACGAAATGTGTTGAACTGCAGTCAGTACAGTCAAGCACCCGTTTACACACCCTGGTTGCGTTGCAGTCAGTACAGTCAAGCACCCGTTTACACACCCTGGTTGCGTTGCAGTCAGTACAGTCAAGCACCCGTTTACACACCCTGGTTGCATTGCAGTCAGTACAGTCAAGCACCCATTTACACACCCTGGTTGCACTGCAATCAGTACAGTCAAGCACCCGTTTACACGCCCTGGTTGCGTTGCAGTCAGTACAGTCAAGCACCCGTTTACACGCCCTGGTTGCGTTGCAGTCAGTACAGACAAGCACCCGTTTACACGCCCTGGTTGCGTTGCAGTCAGTACAGTCAAGCACCTGTTTACACGCCCTGGTTGTGTTGCAGTCAGTCAGTACAGTCAAGCACTCGTTTACACGCCCTGATTGTGTTGCAGTCAGTACTGTCAAGCACCTGTTTACACGCCCTGGTTGCGTTGCATTCAGTACAGTCAAGCACCTGTTTACACGCCCTGGTTGTGCCAGACATATGGTTCTAGAACCATATTATTGTTATGGATCACTCTATAACTGATAAGGTTCAGTATCAAACTGCCCACCTTTGCATCCTACAGCACTTTCTGGTACCTATTTTAGGCTGAATCAACCTGGAGACCAAGTCAGTTTTACAAATCCATCATGATGCAGATTTGCATATATGGCCACAATTTATAAATCTAAGCCCAAATGGGGACTTGAACCCATGACTAACAAGCCAGCAGGATACCCATTGTGCTTCTGCGCAGCTCCCAAACAAAACGATAATGTCAAGCAGATCATTTGATCACTCTTAATTGTATTTCATTTCTAAATATGAAATTAATTTTGACATTGAAATGAAATGAATCAGGCAAGCGCCTAGCCTTGATTTGCCAGTTTTATCTTAATCTGTTTCTTCCCCAGATATTGATGATTGCCAGGGTGTCGTGTGTGGAAATGAAGCTGTGTGTGTTGTAAGTGGGAATTTGGTATTTTTACACTGGTCAGTTATTGCCACCGTTTCTTTCTTTCTTTCTTTCTTTCTTTCTTTCTTTCTTTCTTTCTTTCTTTCTTTCTTTCTCTTTCTTTCTTTCTTTCTGTCTTTCTTTGAACAGTTAAATTGTATAGAAAGATTCTTAGAATAATGTGGACACAAACGAAGAAAAATAATGACATTTTACCTGATCTAACGCTAAAAGAACACACCAGCAAGTAAACAGCATCTCTCTGTCTGTCAAACTGTCATTTACTGCCTTGCGGTGTATGGCAGGGGGGTCTTGAGCCTGGGGAATTAAGGCCACCTGGCTAGTGCAGTCGCTGCGAACTGCGCTGGTTAGTGTTTTCTTTTTTTTGCTCCCGATAGGAAAAAAAACAAAAAAAACCACACACCTTACCGAGGATTTTAACCCGGGTCTCCCGAAGGAGAATCCGGCATTCTAGCCACTCAGCCAGCCACCTCAGCATCATGTCTCGGAAACTCAAATACTTTGGCCTTATCACAGTGGTTTAGAAACAATAGTCATGGAAGGCAACATTCCTGGAAGCAGAGACAGAAGGCCACAGGACATTGTTGACATCTTGGGAATGAAAATGCATGAGACAGGAGAACTGACAATGGGTATAGAATCTTTCTGGTGGGAGTAGTGTTCTGTGAAGTACCTGTTATATGATGGTGAGGATGATGAAGGTTTGTTAGCCAAACAACAGCTTAGAATTTAAATATATTATTTACACAAGTCAACAAATAATTTAAGGTTATTTGTATCAGAATTTTAAATACACCTTTTCTTATTGATTTTGACGTGCTGATTTCAAATTTCAAAATGAAATTCACCAATTGGCTCTGGTTTTTTTAATGATGAATTTACTTTACAGTAGTAAAAATAATGTATGCTTGTTTAATTCTCTGGGGTTAACAGTTAGTCTTTCTACATTAGCATAATACAGATTGTGATTACTTACTCAAGTATTTGATATTTCATCATAAAATGACAGCAACAATAAGAACCTTATTTAAAGTTCACGTATAATGTTTTGAAAAGGCTCATATGAACCCATTCTGTCATTATTCAGTCGCTGTTCGAGCTCTCTTTGCTTGCTTCTTGTAATCAGTCGATTAGGTGTCTCTTGTCAGTCCAACAATAATCAGCAAGCATTGAAGGGCTCCAATTGCCTTGATACATTGTCTCCATAGCAGAAATGGCCTTGAGAAATATAATTACATTTGTTGAAACCTTAGAACAAAAGATTAAATATGAACTAATTATACTTAATTTCTATTCCCCTTCTTATATTTCCCAGCGCTGAGGCGAAGGGGGGTTATGAACACAATATTCTTAACACAGCTGCGGGTTATTTGGAAGCAGACCACCTAGCTTTGATTTTCATACAATGGTATGAGTGCCACTCATTCAGAAAGCAATGGCAAACTACTGAACGTAAACTTGCCAAGAATTCACAAACAGCCAAACAATGTTGGGGTATACTGCGACTTCCTGTAAATTACATGTAACTAACTTTTTCCTCATCTCATTTATACAGTTTAATAAATGCATTCTTTATAATTCATTTAGGACCTTGTTGGGGATTTTTATTGTGCCTGCTTACCTGGCTACCGAGGGCGGTTTTGTCTGGTGGAAATAGACGAGTGTGCCAGCCAGCCCTGTCAGAATGGAGCTATTTGCCACGACAAGGTTGCTTCCTTTCAGTGCGAATGTCCCATTGGCTACACTGGGTTGTACTGCCAGGTAAGCAATTCCTTGCAGTTTGTATGATGTGATTATGTTTGATTGGTCGTAACCAAGGTCCATAACTGAAGCAAAGGATAGTAACACTGTAACCTCTATGCTTGCATGCTGTAAGAAATGGCTAAAGAGGGTTGGCTTGAAATTGGCTACCTCATCACGTAGATATCTAGCTGCAGAATCCAACCAATCATGATCAAGTCCAAAGGGCTTGGAGTAAGTTGGTTGAAAACCTGTGCTTCAATGATTGGCAGCGACAGAAGAAGAATGTTTGATAGTTACAATACACTGTTGTTTATAATGTGTGTTGATAGTTACAATAAGATATTGTTTATAGTTACGATAAGCTGTTGTTTACCATGTGTGTTGATAGTTATAGATAGAAGGGCATTCCAAGGGCATTTCAAAGATTTGATGATGATAATTGTGATATTTGATGATGAATTATGATATTTGGTGATGATAATTCTAATAATGAGAAGATGTTGGTAAAGAGAAATTTGATGACAGTAACTATGATGATTATAGCGGTGACTATAATGGTAATTAATATGGTGATAATGGAAGCAGAAGTGGTTAATGACAATGGCAGTGATGATGATGACAATGCTAACAGTGATGTTGTCCGTGGTGATAGTGATGGTGATGATTATGATGACAGTGATGTGGTGATAATGATGTTGACACTGATAATAATGATAATGAGGAGTATGATGATGGTATTGGTGATGGTTATGATGATGACAAAAATGAAAATGATGTTGACAGTAGTGGTGATGGTGACAAAGATGACAATTGTGAAGATTATGATGATAGTGGTGGTCTTGAAGTTGATGACACTGATAATAATGATGATGAAGAAGATGGTAATGATGATGTGATGATGATGACAAAGATGACTTTTATTAGTTAGTTGGTTAGTTAGTCGCAGTTCCAACTTCACAGCAACGGGTCGTCCCCATTATGCTCCGTTCCTGTGCCAGTGAATATCACACAAAACGCTCCCCACTGCCCAATGTGAAAAGTGGAAAAGACAGGAGTCTCGACAAACAACAGCCCGCACAGATACACTGTGCATAATGCTGCCGCCAGAATGTCAACACACCAGTCCCCCACGAAACACCCAATTCATCTCTGATGGAATTGGCGGTAATTTTCCTATCTGGATGTTTCCTAGATGTTCACCCACACAGTCCACGAAAATACAGTTCATCACCGACGGCAGTGGCAGTCAACCAGAAGCCCAACAGCCACGCATTTCTGCATAAGGCAAAAACTGGTCAACTCTGGGACATAGCCTCTTGCCATCGCTCCGAACATGCAGTCACGTTCCAAAAATAAAAACTTGGGCAGATTCAAAAGCACTTCACATGAAACCCACAGCTCACAGTGTCGCGCCACACACTTACTCAGTAGCAGGGCGACGGAACCATGAAGCCTCCTTAGTCGCCTCTTACGACATGTGTGGTAGGCTACAGTGTTGCTATTCTTTGCTTCCCTTATGGGCCCCGGCAACACACGGGAGAGATGACTTTTATGAAGATGGTGATGATTATTATTACAGTCGTGATCACATTGATGTTGACACTAATAATAATAATGATTATGATAATAACAATGAAGATGATGGTAATGATGACATTGATGATGATTGAGAATGGTGACAATGATGATGATGTTTTACATGCCTGGTTTATTCCAGACAGATGCAGATCCATGCAGTCCAAACCCGTGTAAACATGAGTCAACCTGCTTCAACATTCAGGGGGACTTCTACTGCCACTGCAATGAAGGCTGGGAGGGGAAAGATTGCTCACAACCAAGACACCATTGTGACTGGAACTCTTGTGAAGGTGAGATCATTTTCGTCTTCTTCTTCTGCTCTTTATACCTTATCAGAGCTTAAGCCTTCAGCCTACTCATGACATGCCATCCTATCCTTTGCAATCTGTTCAGCTACCTCCATGACCTCCTGTATTGTTCATCCTTGTAACTACAACATTTCAGGTGCTATTTCTGGATATTTTCCTATGTGAAGAAGGTAAGCTGGCAATCCAAACCCCTTGCAACATTCTCCGCATTGTGTCATAAATATTCCTAGAAAGTTGAAAGTTACTTGCATGTCCTTTACCAGGCATTGCATTCAACCCTAGCATTTTTCAGCTGTTTGTTATTTTCTATTAATTTTACTTTCAGCAGTTTCTCATTGCTTTCTGAATTACTTACGCTCACACCATTGTGAAAACCAATGCAAAGCGGTCTGATTCCAAATCGCCTGCCGCTGATTTTGAACCTGGTATGTTTGTTTTTTTGCGTTCACTCGCTTTCAACTCGAGCGTAGTCCAGCTACTACTTCTAATGCTACTGTATTGAATTGTTTGGTGTGGATTAGCTTTCCCTATTACCAGTGTCCCTCTCCAATCAGGCGTACCCACTCCGACTTCTGAGGTACTTGTAATTTACGTCCTTAAGTACGAGAAGTCAACAGTTTAGTCCAACTGACCGCTACCTCGGCATCAGCACATCGGAAGTTTAAGAGCTAACACTGTCTTATTGGTTCATCGTGATTGTAACTGACTCAGAAAGCATGCTGAGTAGGGTGAAGACAGGCAAGCTTCGTGCAGAGTAGCTTGCTTTGCTTCGAAAGTCACTGGTGACAAGCATCGTCTGGATCTTTTCTCCGGGGCATGCTGGTGTGCTGGGGAATGAACAGGCGGACAGATTGGCTGGCTCTGCAAAACTTGGTGGAGTATTGATGCATGACAAAGCTGATGTGGTTGCGACCTTTGGGAGGATGTGTACACTCGGAGGAGCAAATGGATCACCATGGTCTGGCAAGAATGTGACAGCGAGGGGTGACGAGGAGATCTGGCCGACGATCAACGCTCAGAGGAAAGGCAAGACGGACATATAATCAGATTACTACGGGTACTATTAGTGTTCGAACTCTTCGTTGGCTGCTGAGGATGGGGACGGAGCGCTTATGGGAATGCCCCGAATGCTGTGATGTCGGTTCCTAAATCAATCAATCAATCAAACACTCTCTTATTTATTCAACCATGCTGACCTCACTGGTTGGATTGTAAACAATTACTTTCAGCACACACTTATATCTAGAAGTGCTCCAGATTCCTCCCAAGGATCACACAAGGGTAATCTCAGAACAGTACATGAACTCCCTAACATGAGGATCTGTGTGTATGTATACCACAATAATACATGCCATAAATTTGTTGTGGGTTAAAGTTAGTTACATGTCCTTTTATGTGGCAATCAACCCCAGCATTTTGTGGCTGTTAGTGATTTACTAGGCAATATTTACGTTCAGTTGTTTGTTATTATAAGCTTACGGATGCGATTCGTAAGCCCGCTTACCCGCATTTGAAACACAGCTACAACCGATTTGGCAGCAGACTGCATTGCGCTGAGTTTTAACGAGTTGTGGTATGGGAGCGAATTGTTTAGAAAGCAATGGCAAACTACTGAACGTAAACTTGCCAAGACAATAACACCAGTAAAATGCTGGTGTTGACATCGATGTCCTGTAAAAAAGGATATACAAAAAAAAGGTTTATTAATGCTTTCTGAACACCTGACACTCATACCATCAAAATCAGCGTAAGGCGGTCTGCTTCCAAATCGTCTGTATCTGATTTCTAACCCTGTTTTGGTTTTGGTTTTTCCAATGTGGAAACTTTGTCAGGACAGCGGCCTATTATTTTTGATTTCCAACAATTCTCCACGTGTACGTTTTATGCCCAGGTCTCACATATTTGTTGTTCCTTATCTGAGGTCCAATGCCTGTTCAACACCCTAGGATCCGTGGGGGAAGGGGCGGAAAGTATAATATCCTTTTTCATATTGTCTAATTAAAATCTGGCTCTTGTGGGGAAGGGGTTAGGATGCAATTCGTAATCCCGCATACCACGTTTGAAATACAGCTGCAGACGATTTGGCAGCAGACCACCTTGCTTTGGTGTCCGTACAATTGTATGAGTGCCAATCGTTCTGAAAGCAATGGCAAACTATTGAATGTAAACTTGCTGAGGAATCACAAACAACCAAAACACGCTGGAGTTGACTGCCATGTCCTGTAAAGGATATGCAACTAAACAAAAACAGTCAACACCGTGAGATGAACCCGGTCTGCTTGCACCAGGGGAAGACACTCTAACCTACTCTGCCTCTGAGTGTTACACTGTGTTTATATGTCATCAAGAATAATTTAAAATATAGAAGACTGTCAATAAACTGTCATTTACTGCAAATATAGTACCTTGCGGTGTATGGCGGAGGGTCTTGAGCCTCAGGAATTAAGGCCGCCTGGCTAGTGCAGTCGCTGTGAACTATGCAGGTTAGAGTTTTTTCTTTGTCCCCGACGGAAAAAAATTCACACGTTACAGAGGTTTCAAACCCGGGTCTCCCGAAGGAGAATCTGTCATTCTAGCCACTCTTTTCCTCTATATAGAAGACTAGATCAATATATAGAAGACTAGATCAATATATAGAAGACTAGATCAATATAATCTCGGTTTCTTGATTTGAAGACTAGACATCATAGCACTGTCTGCAAACCCATAGAAACGCTGTCACTCTCAGCTACATGTATGAAGGTGTGAATGCTGCTGGTTCCGGTAACATATTGATTGTAAACACAGCTGATCATTACCTGCTTCCTCCCATAGCTTAATCCAAACTTATTAATTTTAAATATGTTGCTTCATATGTTGTCAGTGTAATCAAGAAAAATAAAAGTATAATCAAGTGTAGTTTAATGTAACTGTAAGCAAGGAAGTACTTCAGAAGTTAGAATGGGTTTGCCTAATGACGAGGGACACTGGTAATAGGGAAAGTTAGCCCACAAGCAAAAATCACTGTAGAGTAAAACATACCCGGTTTTTAGTCCAAAGCAAGCCTTTTTTTAAAGTTGCATATCCCTTAAAGGACGTTGCAGTCAACACCAGCATTTTTCAGCTGCTGTTGATGTTCTTGGCAAGATTATGCTCAGTAGTTTGCCATTGATTTCTGAGCGACTGGCTCACATACCCCGTAAGTAACCAACGTGACACGATCTGCTGCCAAATCTTGCGCAGCTGTGTTCCTCACATGGATATACGGAATTACGGAGAAAGTCGTTAACTCCTTCGTCAGGGAGACCGGCTTCTGAATCTTACTATAGCCAAATTCTTCCCATTCCATTGACAAACATCAGCATGAGTATTTCATCAAAATGCTAACTTCTTCGGTTTTCTTCAATTTACCTTTCATCGTTTGTTTCACTAACAAACCAATTAGTTATTCACAATGAAGCAAAAGCTGTGAAAGCAAGCCTAGAAACAAAAAATATCCAACCAGTGTTTCACTATGTTAACATGACATTTTATTTTCTCTGCGGCAGTGATCGACAGTTGCACTGTGTCCATACCCTCCAATCTCTCAACGGGAGGGTTTCGTCTGATATCCTCTGGTGTATGTGGAAAGCAAGGAATGTGTCTTAGCCAACCCAATGGGGCATTCTCTTGTGCTTGTGTACCAGGATATATGGGAACTTACTGTCACCAAAGTAAGTTTTTATTGTTGTTTTGTCTACATGTTCCTGTATTTATTTGTTGCTTAACTTGACCGTAGGGTATGGAGGAAATTATGCCACTCTGGCTTATCTGGCATAATTTCTCACAGATACCATGTGAAATCAATTCACAGGATTGGCTAACACTCGGAGAAGTAGAAGAGAGAAGTACTGAACTCACTAGATTATATACAATTACTAGCTATAGTGGCCACACCAGGATTTCTTCTTTTTCTTCTGCATTCATCAGGAATGTTGTTTTAGATGTAATTGCGTTCTGCCTGTTTACAGAAGAGCTGTAATATTTGCGCTTTTCGGCCAACAAGACAACTTCTTCAGGCATTTGTTGGCCGGGTTACCTTCTTGGGTACACCAAGATTTGAACCTATTGCCTCCAAATTATGACAGCACCTCACTGAAGGAGCAAGTGTGGCTGTGTGGTATATTTGTGGCTGTGGGGTATATTTGTGGCTGTGTGGTATATTTGTGGCTGTGGGGTATATTTGTGGCTGTGTGGTATATTTATGGCTGTGTGGTATATTTGTGGCTGTGTGGTACATTTGTGGCTGTGTGGTACATTTGTGGCTGTGTGGTATATTTATGGCTGTGTGGTATATTTATGGCTGTGTGGTATATTTGTGGCTGTGTGGTATATTTATGGCTGTGTGGTATATTTGTGGCTGTGTGGTATATTTGTGGCTGTGTGGTATATTTATGGCTGTGTGGTATATTTATGGCTGTGTGGTATATTTATGGCTGTGTGGTATATTTGTGGCTGTGTGGTATATTTATGGCTGTGTGGTATATTTGTGGCTGTGTGGTATATTTGTGGCTGTGTGGTATATTTATGGCTGTGGGGTATATTTGTGGCTGTGTGGTATATTTGTGGCTGTGTGGTATATTTGTGGCTGTGTGGTATATTTGTGGCTGTGGGGTATATTTATGGCTGTGGGGTATATTTATGGCTGTGTGGTATATTTGTGGCTGTGTGGTATATTTGTGGCTGTGTGGTATATTTGTGGCTGTGGGGTATATTTATGGCTGTGTGGTATATTTATGGCTGTGGGGTATATTTATGGCTGTGTGGTATATTTATGGCTGTGTGGTATATTTATGGCTGTGGGGTATATTTATGGCTGTGGGGTATATTTATGGCTGTGTGGTATATTTATGGCTGTGTGGTATATTTGTGGCTGTGTGGTATATTTGTGGCTGTGTGGTATATTTGTGGCTGTGGGGTATATTTATGGCTGTGGGGTATATTTATGGCTGTGGGGTATATTTGTGGCTGTGTGGTATATTTATGGCTGTGTGGTATATTTGTGGCTGTGTGGTATATTTGTGGCTGTGGGGTATATTTATGGCTGTGTGGTATATTTATGGCTGTGTGGTATATTTATGGCTGTGTGGTATATTTATGGCTGTGGGGTATATTTATGGCTGTGTGGTATATTTATGGCTGTGTGGTATATTTATGGCTGTGTGGTATATTTATGGCTGTGTGGTATATTTATGGCTGTGTGGTATATTTATGGCTGTGGGGTATATTTATGGCTGTGTGGTATATTTATGGCTGTGTGGTATATTTATGGCTGTGTGGTATATTTGTGGCTGTGTGGTATATTTATGGCTGTGTGGTATATTTATGGCTGTGTGGTATATTTATGGCTGTGTGGTATATTTATGGCTGTGTGGTATATTTATGGCTGTGGTATATTTATGGCTGTGGGGTATATTTATGGCTGTGTGGTATATTTATGGCTGTGTGGTATATTTATGGCTGTGTGGTATATTTGTGGCTGTGTGGTATATTTGTGGCTATGGGGTATATTTATGGCTGTGGGGTATATTTATGGCTGTGTGGTATATTTGTGGCTGTGTGGTATATTTATGGCTGTGTGGTATATTTATGGCTGTGTGGTATATTTATGGCTGTGTGGTATATTTGTGGCTGTGTGGTATATTTGTTGCTGTGTGGTATATTTATGGCTGTGGGGTATATTTATGGCTGTGTGGTCAGGTCTTAGTCAGATATGACTGAGCTACCGTATAACAGTAGACGGTACTACCTGGTCTCTGTTAGCGCCGAACGTTGGGCGGCGCTTACCAAACCCGACACCCCACATTGTGCCAACGGCTTCGTGCGGAAGAGCGCAATTGGGAGGGTACAAGCCTTACCCTGGTGCGAGGAAATGCAAGCTAAAGACAAAATTGTCATGGCAGGGCAGACCAGGCCCTAAGCCTTGGTTGGCGACTGGTCTAGGATCGAAGCTCCGACAGGCGGACAGTTAGAGCATTGCTTTGCTGATCCGGCAGCTTCTGCAGCTTGTCTTGTTCCAGATGTAGGGGTGTTACCTTTCCTCTGGAGTGAACTAGGCGGGCCGAGAGAGGGATCATGCTGCATGGGCAACACATGATCTCTATATTTTAGCCCAGGCTTTGTGCTATGGAGACATCCACCAGCTAATAGAGCTATGCTGGCGTGAAGGACAAGTCCCACAGGATTTCAAAGATTCAAGCATCATAACACTGTACAAGAACAAGGGCGATCGGAGCGACTGCAACAACTATAGGGGTATCTCACTTCTGTGTATTGTTGGAAAAGTATTTGCCAGAATTGTTCTGCGCAGACTTCAAGTCCTAGGAGATCAAGTCTACCCCGAATCACAGTGTGGCTTTCGACAGAACCGGTCTACCACTGATATGATATTCTCATTGCGACAAATGCAAGAAAAATGCCGTGAACAGAATCAACCACTGTTTATTGCCTTCATTGACCTCACAAAGGCATTTGATTTGGTCAGTCGTGAGGGTCTGTTCAAGGCACTAAAGAAGATTGGCTGCCCACCAACTCTTCTGTCCATTGTGGAATCGTTCCACACAGGCATGAAGGGTATAATCAAGTTTGATGGTGCAACTTCTGAAGAATTTGAAATCAAGAGTGGAGTTAAGCAAGGTTGTGTACTAGCTCCCACCCTCTTTGGAATATACTTTTCACTTCTACTGAAATATGCATTTCGTGATCAGGATGGTGGTATATACATTCACTCACGCTCAGATGGCGGCCTCTACAATGCTCAGAGATTGAAGGCTAAGACCAAAATTAGGAGGGTACTGATCAGAGAGTTGCTTTTTGCAGATGATGCTGCAGTTACGACCCACTCTGAGGAAGAATTGCAATGTCTACTATCTGCATTCTCCAATGCTTGTTCTGAATTTGGTTTAACAATTAGCAAAAAGAAGACACAGATTATGTCACAAGGTGCACATGAGGTACCATCAATCTTTATTGACGACGCCGAACTAGAGATAGTAGACCATTTTACATATCTTGGATCAGTGGTAAATAGCAAATTATCCCTAGATCAGGAAATCAACATCCGGATTGGTAAGGCAACAACAACAATGAACAGGTTAAGAAAAAGAGTCTGGGAGAACAGGAAGCTTACTGCCAAAACAAAAGTCCTTGTCTATCAAGCCTGTGTCCTTAGTACTCTTCTCTATGGCAGTGAAACCTGGACAACTTACTCACACCAAGAGAACAATTTAAACAGCTTTCATATGCGGTGTCTGCGAAGAATTCTTGGTATTAAGTGGCAAGACAAAATCACAAATACTGAAGTATTGGAAAGATCAGGTTGTGTGACAGTTTATTCCATGCTCAGTCTTCGTAGACTTAGATGGATAGGACATCTTAGGAGGATGGATGATGGTAGAATACCAAAGGATATCTTTTTTGGTGAATTACAGATGGGTAAGAGATCTCAGGGTCGGCCTCTACTACGATACAAAGATGTGTGTAAGCGGGACATGATTGATACAGGCATTGATAATGCACATTGGGAGCAAGTCGCCGCTGAACGTGTTGCATGGAGGGCAAATATCAGAAATGGAATAAAGTCAAAGGAGAAAATTATTGCAGAAAAGTCACACACCAAGCGTTTGAGACGTAAGATGGTGCATGATGGTGGAAATGACCACGTGTTCACATGCACCCACTGTGAACGGACATTTACAGCGCAAATTGGCCTTATCAGTCACACTCGTTACCGCCATAGTTAAAAGTTATTATGCCTTTTTAAAGCACAAACTATCGTCTGTCAAGACGGCAAGGTGCCAATGGTATATTTATGGCTGTGTGGTATATTTGTGGCTGTGTGGTATATTTGTGGCTGTGTGGTATATTTGTGGCTGTGTGGTATATTTGTGGCTGTGTGGTATATTTATGGCTGTGTGGTATATTTGTGGCTGTGTGGTATATTTGTGGCTGTGTGGTATATTTGTGGCTGTGTGGTATATTTATGGCTGTGTGGTATATTTATGGCTGTGGGGTATATTTGTGGCTGTGTGGTATATTTGTGGCTGTGTGGTATATTTATGGCTGTGTGGTATATTTATGGCTGTGGGGTATATTTATGGCTGTGTGGTATATTTGTGGCTGTGTGGTATATTTATGGCTGTGTGGTATATTTGTGGCTGTGTGGTATATTTATGGCTGTGTGGTATATTTATGGCTGTGGGGTATATTTGTGGCTGTGTGGTATATTTGTGGCTGTGTGGTATATTTGTGGCTGTGTGGTATATTTATGGCTGTGTGGTATATTTATGGCTGTGGGGTATATTTATGGCTGTGTGGTATATTTGTGGCTGTGTGGTATATTTATGGCTGTGTGGTATATTTGTGGCTGTGTGGTATATTTGTGGCTGTGTGGTATATTTGTGGCTGTGGGGTATATTTATGGCTGTGTGGTATATTTATGGCTGTGTGGTATATTTGTGGCTGTGTGGTATATTTATGGCTGTGTGGTATATTTATGGCTGTGGGGTATATTTGTGGCTGTGTGGTATATTTATGGCTGTGTGGTATATTTATGGCTGTGTGGTATATTTGTGGCTGTGTGGTATATTTGTGGCTGTGGGGTATATTTATGGCTGTGTGGTATATTTATGGCTGTGTGGTATATTTATGGCTGTGTGGTATATTTGTGGCTGTGGGGTATATTTATGGGGTATATTTATGGCTGTGTGGTATATTTATGGCTGTGGGGTATATTTGTGGCTGTGGGGTATATTTATGGCTGTGTGGTATATTTATGGCTGTGTGGTATATTTATGGCTGTGGGGTATATTTATGGCTGTGGGGTATATTTATGGCTGTGGGGTATATTTGTGGCTGTGTGGTATATTTATGGCTGTGTGGTATATTTATGGCTGTGTGGTATATTTGTGGCTGTGGTATATTTGTGGCTGTGGGGTATATTTATGGCTGTGGGGTATATTTATGGCTGTGTGGTATATTTATGGCTGTGGGGTATATTTATGGCTGTGTGGTATATTTATGGCTGTGTGGTATATTTATGGCTGTGGGGTATATTTATGGCTGTGTGGTATATTTATGGCTGTGTGGTATATTTATGGCTGTGGGGTATATTTATGGCTGTGTGGTATATTTATGGCTGTGGGGTATATTTATGGCTGTGTGGTATATTTATGGCTGTGTGGTATATTTGTGGCTGTGTGGTATATTTGTGGCTGTGGGGTATATTTATGGCTGTGGGGTATATTTATGGCTGTGTGGTATATTTATGGCTGTGGGGTATATTTATGGCTGTGTGGTATATTTATGGCTGTGTGGTATATTTGTGGCTGTGTGGTATATTTGTGGCTGTGTGGTACATTTGTGGCTGTGTGGTACATTTGTGGCTGTGTGGTATATTTGTGGCTGTGTGGTATATTTGTGGCTGTGTGGTATATTTGTGGCTGTGTGGTATATTTGTGGCTGTGGGGTATATTTATGGCTGTGGGGTATATTTATGGCTGTGTGGTATATTTGTGGCTGTGGGGTATATTTGTGGCTGTGGGGTATATTTATGGCTGTGGGGTATATTTATGGCTGTGTGGTATATTTATGGCTGTGTGGTATATTTATGGCTGTGTGGTATATTTATGGCTGTGTGGTATATTTATGGCTGTGGGGTATATTTATGGCTGTGTGGTATATTTATGGCTGTGTGGTATATTTATGGCTGTGTGGTATATTTATGGCTGTGTGGTATATTTATGGCTGTGTGGTATATTTGTGGCTGTGTGGTATATTTGTGGCTGTGGGGTATATTTATGGCTGTGTGGTATATTTATGGCTGTGTGGTATATTTATGGCTGTGTGGTATATTTATGGCTGTGTGGTATATTTATGGCTGTGTGGTATATTTATGGCTGTGTGGTATATTTATGGCTGTGTGGTATATTTATGGCTGTGGGGTATATTTATGGCTGTGGGGTATATTTATGGC
Organism: Cepaea nemoralis; assembly: GCA_014155875.1. NCBI lineage: Eukaryota > Metazoa > Mollusca > Gastropoda > Stylommatophora > Helicidae > Cepaea > Cepaea nemoralis. The sequence continues at coordinate 252,469 of JACEFZ010013123.1, forward strand.
TGTGTGGTATATTTGTGGCTGTGTGGTATATTTGTGGCTGTGTGGTATATTTGTGGCTGTGTGGTATATTTGTGGCTGTGTGGTATATTTGTGGCTGTGTGGTATATTTGTGGCTGTGTGGTATATTTGTGGCTGTGGGGTATATTTATGGCTGTGTGGTATATTTGTGGCTGTGGGGTATATTTATGGCTGTGTGGTATATTTGTGGCTGTGTGGTATATTTGTGGCTGTGTGGTATATTTGTGGCTGTGTGGTATATTTGTGGCTGTGGGGTATATTTATGGCTGTGTGGTATATTTGTGGCTGTGGGGTATATTTATGGCTGTTGGGTATATTTATGGCTGTGTGGTATATTTGTGGCTGTGGGGTATATTTGTGGCTGTGTGGTATATTTGTGGCTGTGTGGTATATTTGTGGCTGTGGGGTATATTTGTGGCTGTGTGGTATATTTGTGGCTGTGGGGTATATTTGTGGCTGTGGGGTATATTTGTGGCTGTGTGGTATATTTGTGGCTGTGTGGTATAAAAGCGTTTAAAGGCACGGGGATCGACTTCATTGCACTGGGTTTTATCCCACATGGCTGATCTCTTTCCTCACAGTGACCTGCCGAAACCGTCGTACAAAACACAAACTCCATAGCTCCAGCAACGACCCCCCGGAGTCTCCAAGAAATTGCATTCATGCACCGACTAACGTAGCCTGGAATCAAACCTACGATTTAGGTCAGAATGGCTGAATGGATAAGAATTGTTTTCTTAAACATCCGGTGTGCTGATGCCGAGGTAAGGGGTTCAACCCCTGCACCGGACAGTTGGACTAAAAAATTTTTTTTGGGCACTCGCTTGCTTTGAACTCAAGCGTAGTCCATACACACTAATTTTATAGTAGTGATGGACTGAATTTTATATATGGGTTTGCTTTCCCTATTAACAGTGTCCCTTGCCATCAGGCGAACCCACTCCGACTTCAGACGTACTTGTAATTAACGTCCCCAAGTCAAGGATGACAGGTCAACATTTTAGACCAGCTGTCTGGTGTAGGGGATGAACCACTAACCTCGGCATCAGCACACCGGGTGTTTAATAACACCGTTCTTATCTATTCGGCCATGTGGACCTATGACTAAAATGTTGACCTCTCGTCCTTGACTTGGGGACGTAAATTACAAGTCGGAGTGGGTTCGCCTGATGGTGAGGGACACAGTTTCTAGGGAAAGCTAATCCACATGCAAAATTTAGTCCAGCACTACCAGAGATAGTGTGTATGTGTATGGACTACGCTTTAGTTCAAAGTGAGCGAGCGACAAAAATAAACTACGACCTTCAGAGCATGATGAAGGCAGCATAACCACTTTGCCACGAAGACTCCCAGCTGTGTAGTACGAGTATATGTCAGCAAAGTAGGTCAAGGACCGTTGTTCATTCTAAGAGGTTAATTGTGAATCTAGCACCAGCACCAAATCTTTAGACCAGTTGGCACTTGTAGTATATAGGTTAAAATTTATTTGCATGTCCTTTACAGAACCTGGAAATCAACCCCCGCATTTATTGACTCTTTGTGATTAATTTGGCATTGTTATTATAGTAGTTTGCCATTACTTTCTGACAACGTATGCCTCATAACATGGAAATCAACACAGAACTGTCTGCTTCCAAATCGCCTGTGGATAATTTTGAACCCTCGACTTGGTATATCAGGGAATTTTGAAACTACTGTATATTCTTTATATACATAGATGTGTGATATATATGTAGTTGTATGTGTACATGTGTAGTATGTATGTAGATGAGTAAATGTGTATATTGTATTCATAAAATGATTCACAGATATAGATGACTGCGCCAGTAATCCATGCCAGAATTCTGGCACATGTGTGGACGGAGTGAATTCTTTTCAATGTATCTGTCCTGAGAGTTGGGAAGGACCTGTGTGTAATTTAAGTAAGTTGTGCAATTTAAATAAGCGGTGCAATGCAATGTTATCCTTGGAACCTTGCTTTTTGGGTTTACTTGTACTTTTACTGATGGTTGGTCGGGACTGCTGTCTGTTCCACTTTTCACATGGGATGGTGAGGAGCATTTCGTGTGATATTCACTGGTGCAGAAACTGAGAATTATGTGGTGACCTATTGCTGTTAAGCTGGAACCACGACTAACTAAATAAAGTTAGTTAGTCGAGGTTCTAACTTCATGGCAATGGGTCGCCCCCATTATGCTCCATTCCTGTGCCAGTGAATATCACACAAAATGCTCCTCACTGTTCAATGTGAAGAGTGGAACAGACAGGAGTCTCAGCAATCCAACAGCCCGCACAGGTACACTGTGCATAATGCCGCCGCCAGAATGCCAACACAAAAGTCATCCATGAAAATTACAGTTCATTGTCGATGGAATTGGCAGTCACTAGAAAGACTTCATTGACCCGGGTTTTCTCACATGGCTCAGTCTCTTTCCACAGGGCGACCTGCCGAAAGCGCTGCACAAAGCATTAACTCCGTATTTCCAGCGTCGACTCCCAGGAGTCTCCTGAAAAATGCACTCGTGAACCAAAAAAGGCAAATCAAAAAATTCAGCAACAGCTGGCAGCCATTGTTCCAAACATGCAGTTCACTATACAAACAAAAGCGGACAGCAACTAATTATCTAACCACCCACCCACCAACCAACCAATCAACCAACCAACGAACCAACTAACTTATACTATTATAAGCTTGGGTTGATTTTCTTTGTCAGTGGTTTCTTGTACTTATGTATTCAATAAAATGTCATCTCTGAGATATTTTCTCGTATTTCGTATATAGAAATTGGAGTTGTTATTTGTAAATCTGTTGCATTCCCTCTCCTTACTTGTTCAACGTCTATGCTAAACATGCAATGAGAGTTTAATAACTGGTGGAAATCTGATTCCAGAACTCAGGTATGCAATTGATATGGTCCTTTTCTTAAACAGTACCAAGGGATTAGAAAAGTTAATCCTGTCTGTAAACTACTGAGTGTAATCTTGCCAAGACATGAACAGCAGCTGAAAAATGCTGGTACTGACTGCAATGTCCTGTAAAGGATATGCGGGGGGAAAAAGAAAAAAAAAACCAGACAGACAGGATAAGCATAATCTTTTCTGAACATTTAAACAATTGTACACAGATACAATTAAAATTGCATGTGAGACAAAAATTATAATAAATAATGGAGAAATTGAAAATTAGACAAATACCTTGACTCTATCAATAAAACAGCTTTCAACTCCACATTGAAGGTTGGCTGCAATGGATATTCAGCACTGTCTGTCTCTTGCCTCGATTGTACATTCTGTCAGATTGCTGTTTGTCCATCTTTTGATGTTATTTTCCCACTTGTATCATTGTCTCCCTCTTGCTCACTTGCCTTCAACCTTACCCTCCAGCATGGTTTTTATTAGAGTGTTATGTATTTTAACATGGTTGAATTATCTCACTTGCCTCTTGTTTGTTTCTTTCATCAACTCCCTTTTCATTCCCTTAACTCCATAATTTGCAACAATAGATACTGTTCAGAAGAAGTCATAAAAAGACTGATCACAGCAGCAACAGTAGTGCAGTGGGTAAGTAGTAGGCCTCTTTCAGTCCTGAAGGACTATAGAGTTGTGCCGCTGGGGAGGTAACTGACAGCACCGCTGGTGACTGTATAGTCCAATGCGAGAGTGACAATCTCTGTCACAGTTTCCGCATCTGTAAGACGAGGCAGGTCCAGCCTTACGTGACTTCATTTTATGCCTGTGCCGCCTATCCTCAGTTTGTTGGATCAGATTGCGCTCAAAGAGCACCAAGTCCGTTTCGTACATTTCTTCAGGAACATCTGTCTGTTGCAACTCTTTCCCACATGTCTAGATCTATGCCAAGGATTTTCATATCTTGTTTACACATCCCTATATCGCAATTGGGGTCATCCGGTTGGCCTATTTCCTGTGGCTAGTTCTCCGTATAGGAGATCTTTGGGAATGCGTTCATCCTCCATTCGAGATACGTGGCCCAGCCACCGGAGGCGTCTCTGCTTGAGGAGGGAGTGCACTGTGGTAATATCTGCTCTTTCAAGCACGTGTTTGTTATATGGTCTTTCCACGATATGCTCAGGATACATCTCAGACATCTCATGTGGAAGGAATTCAACTTTCTTTCCTGTCGTGAGTACAAAGTCCAGGATTCAGAGAATTTGAAAGTGAATGGCACAACACTAACAAACAAATACAAGCAGACATTGTCAGAACATATGCATATTTCCTGTGACAACATACAAATATGAATCACTGACCATCTTTCCTGTGACAACATACAAATATGAATCACTGACCATCTTTCCTGTGACAACATACAAATATGAATCACTGACCATCTTTCCTGTGACAACATACATATATGAATCACTGACCATCTTTCCTGTGACAACATACATATATGAATCACTGACCATATTGCAATGGCTGCAAAATAAAAGGAAGGCTTTTGAACCTTTTTGTCCCCATTCACTCACTTTGAACTCAAGAGTAGTGTCCACGCTTGACTGATTTTTGCATGTGGATTAGCTTTCTCTATTACAAGTGCCCCTCACCATCAGGCGAACCTACTCTGACTTCAAAGGTACTTGTAAGTTACTTCCCCAAGTCAAGGAAAAGAAGTCAATTTTTTTAGTCTAACTAACCTGTGTAGGGGTTGAACCCGTGACCTCGGCATCAGCACACTGGTTGTTTAAGAACGAGCTCTCTTATCTATTCTGCCATGCTAACCTCCACGTGCTACATGAGGATGATTATTTGTACATCTTGTGCTGCTCCATGTTATTTGTTTGTTTCAGATGCAGAATTTGACAGTTCTTTTACTGCAAAATTACATTGAAATTCTACACAATCTTCCATTTCAATCTGTTTTCTGAATTTGCTCACTTCTCATATTTTTTTCTGACATATTTGACTTCAGTAATTTTCTTTCTTTCTTTACTATTTACTTTTTCCTTGTCAGCTTATATCTGCTTTCTGAAATATATGGAAACACGGACAATAAGCATGTAATATATGTGAAACATGGATGATAAGCAGAAAAGCTGAGAGATATCTAATGGAAATGTAGTTTTTGAGGAAAAGGCGAAAAGTACCACAGGCGGAGAGAGAAATCATTAAGTCTTACAAGAAACAAACAAAAACTGTAAATTGATTAGAGAAATTAGACATAGACACTCAAGATTTTTGGGGTATGTTATGAGGAATGAACTAGAAAACTTAATTACAACTTGGAAAAATAACAGCAAAATGGCAAGAAGAAGGAGAGAGATAAAAACCTGGATGGTCTGACCACATGACCTAATAGGACAAGAATACAGGCCTGAAAATTGACTGGTGATCATGTAAGATGGCTAATCATGACCACCCATGCTTGTCGGCATGGCACATGATCATTTATTTACATCCATTACAAACAATTATCTTTCTAACTATTTTGTTCAGTGTAATCTAACCATAGTGTGACTGTCATGAGAATTTTATCTCTTTCTTATCTGTTGCAGACAAAAATGATTGTGAAATTAACCCGTGTAGGAATGGAGGAGAGTGTATAGACTTGACCTCTGAGTTTCAGTGCAAATGCGTTGATGGATGGAAAGGGAAAACTTGCTCGATAAGTAAGTCTAAAATGATGCGCATATTTCATGTTTTAATTTTCTAAACTCAATGTTGTTTAATTATGTATGGTTCTGTTGGGATTGGGAGTCTCAGTTACTCAATGGCCAGCATGCCCTGCTGTCATTGGTTCATATTTGCATAAGGCAGTCTTACAACTGACCTGAGCTACCAACTCGACCCAGCTTAAAATGAGTCTCAGGAAATTTCTTGGGAAGTAAAAGCATGATATTGACCAAGACATAGTTTAATGAGGTGAGGTATCCAGCTCGCTTTCTTGCCATTTTCCTTCCAAAACACTTGCCAGAGAAGTCTGAACATGTTCCTCTGTTCATGTTGTGAGATTGTATAAGTATTCAACCTAGATCCACACCGGTTGGGAATAAAAATTCTTCTTGGGATTGACCCCAGACCATTGTCTTAGTAGGCAGGCATTACTAACCACTATGCCACCATTGCTGCTATGCCCTTAACTTTCATTCACTACTCTTTTAGTCCAGATCCTTGTGGTACCTACACATTTTCCTTCAGACATCTACTCAATGTCAGAGCACAAGAATAGTAACTCCCATGATTTTATGCAAAAATAAAATGGTGTGAGTTATCCTCCATTGATTATATGAAACATGAATGCATATAGCTGTTTTTTCTTCTTCAATGGAAATGATCATCAAGGCACATAAATATATGCTTTCTTCCAAGGAAACAGCCACTGTGAAGCCATGACATGTTTAAATGGAGGCTCGTGTGTTGACCTGGGAGACACATTTTCTTGTAGGTGTTCAGAAGGTTGGAAAGGAACATTTTGCCAGATTCGTAAGTTGTTTATGACAGATCTGTAATTGTTCCATTATATATGATGCTGGTCTATACCCTCGCAATGAATTCAGTAAATATAGCAATGTTTAATTTTCTTTAGGGCATGTATGAAATTTATGGTTGTGTTTGTAATGTATGGCTTTTATAGTTAGTTAGTTAGTTGGCAGATCATCCTCATTGCACATCGAACCATTCAGTCAATAAGTGCTTGGATCCCCTCCTCAGAAAATCCTGCAGCATGTAGCGACTCTCGACACCAGTTCTATGTTGGTTTATCAATCTTCTTTGGCTTCCTGCGTAGTGTTCTTGTTTTGCCACACTCTTTTAATTTGCAATTCTGACCATGGTTGTAGATTCACAGTCATCACCTGGTTCTCGCAAAAGTCTTACTTCTCGTAGAGCATTCAGAATGTCAGCCTGGTCCATGGGGCATCCGCCATCCACAGAAGCCTTACCTGCTTTTATGGTTGTTTTAAATGTATGACTTCTTATTTATTATGTTTAAACTGAATGGCTTTTCTGTTAGTTAGTTAGCTGTTAGGGTATCATCCCTACACTCCGGACAAGTCCATACATGCTCAGATCCTCATCCCAGCATGAGCATCAGCTTTTGGTGGCCAATAGTATCCGTTGTATTTTGGTTGACAAGGCCCCCTGATTCATGTTTCTGCCCATGCCAATTCTAACTTCCAAGTCTCCCATTCTGAACAATGAAGTGGATTCACTGGCATTAAAGTCCTCCGCTCTCGACGTCTCTCTAAGGCATTAATAATATTGACACGATCCATGGGCTGGCCATCTGCAGGGGATGCAGAGTCAGCAAGTTTATCACCTCGTTTATTTTCCTTTACTCCCATATGTCCTAAAATTAAGGTGAAAGTGACTCTATGTACAACATACTTCCACAGCAATTTAATTCACTACAGAGAATCCACCTCTACCTTTTGGATCATGCTCATTGAATCACTTTGAACACAAATGTTGGTATAGTTCTGTGATTCCAGCCGTATGAAAGTCCATGTTGTTGCCATCACCTCCATCGTCATGCTGCTCGTGGTTATAGAGTGAGCACCACTGGCTTATTGAATGGTTTGGCCTGCTGAACGTGTCATTAATACCCACATACTTCTCTGCTGCTTTATAACGGATCCATCCATATAGATGAGCACACCGAAATCATCTGAATGTTCAGTGATGAGCTCGTTGACATCTGCAATGACAGCAGCAGGATTCTCTCTGCACCTTCAAGCATGACATTCAGGAGAAGATGCAATTAAGCACTGGAGGCACAGGCATCCATTTTTCGTCAGGGGTGATATTGGTAAGATTGCAGACCTGCCTGACAACATCTTCCACCTGACCAATCCATGGTTTGCCCCTCTTTAGCCTGTCACCCTTTTCTCTGAATAAAGCTTGATGCAGAGTGGGGGGGGGGGGGGGGGGGGGGGGGGGGGGGGGGGGGGGGGGAAGGTTGGAGCTGCTCATCTGCACTTATTTTCAAGTATGCAAGAGTCATCCAGATCTTGATCTTCTTGTTCATGGTTGGAAAGTCAAGGAGGTATCTGATTCCTGCGCAGCAGTTGTCTCTCATGTAGCCCAAAATAATGCTGGCTTTTCTGTATTTGCTAGAAATGTATGACTTTTCTGGTTCTTTGAAATGTATGACTTTTCTGGTTCTTTGAAATGTATGACTTTTCTGGTTGTATGCGAAATGTGTGACTTTTCTGCTTGTATGCGAAATGTATGACTTTTCTGGTTGTATGCGAAATGAATGACTTTTCTGGTTGTTTGAAATGTATGACTTTTCTGGTTGTATGCGAAATGTGTGACTTTTCTGCTTGTATGCAAAATGTATGACTTTTCTGGTCGTATGCGAATTGTATGACTTTTCTGGTTGTTTGAAATGTATGACTTTTCTGGTTGTATGCGAAATGTATGACTTTTCTGGTTGTTTGAAATGTATGACTTTTCTGGTTGTATGCGAAATGTATGACTTTTCTGGTTGTATGCGAAATGTATGACTTTTCTGGTTGTATGCGAAATGTATGACTTTTCTGGTTGTATGCAAAATGTATGACTTGTCTGGTTGTTTGAAATGTATGACTTTTCTGGTTGTTTGAAATGTATGACTTGTCTGGCTGTTTGAAATGTATGACTTTTCTTATTGTGTTAGAAATGTATGACTTCTTGTTGTCAGAAATGTATGACTTGTCTGGCTGTTTGAAATGTGTGACTTTTCTGGTTTGTATGCGAAATGTGTGACTTTTCTGGTTGTATGCGAAATTTATGACTTGTCTGGTTGTTTGAAATGTGTGACTTTTCTGGTTGTTTGAAATGTATGACTTTTCTGGTTATTTGAAATGTATGACTTTTCTTATTGTGTTAGAAATGTATGACTTCTTGTTGTCAGAAATGTATGAATTTTCTTGCTGTGTTATAAATGTATTACTTTTATGCTGTTGTTAGTAATTTATGATATTTCTGGTTGTATTTAACAAATATGGCTTTTTATGATATATTTAACATGTATGACTTTCCTGGTCATATTTGAAATATATGATGGTTGTGTTCTTGCTTGCAGCCACACACAGAGAATGTGACTCGGCACCGTGCCAGAACAAAGGCACATGTGTGAACAGTGGCGACAGCTACACTTGTATCTGTGGAGATGGCTTTGAAGGACCTGTCTGCAGTATCAATATCAATAACTGCAACCCTTTCCCATGGTATGTTTAATAGCAGAAATAGCAGTGTTTGATTTTTTTTATTATTTATCATCATTTGTGGAGCTACTGACTTGTGTAAACATACAAACAATGCATACAAACAGCCATAAGCACTGACACATAGAGACACATATAGATACACAAATACATATAAAAAGAGAAAGGAAGACACAGAAGGGCACTAAACTATATGTGTACATTGCTTTTGTTGTAGTTTGGGAATCTACTGGAAAGATGAGTGTTACCATATAATGTGCCATAACATCACATACAGCATAATATACCATAACACCACATACCATATACTATACGATAACACCACATGCCAATTAATATACCATAACACCACATACCATAACAGCCTATATTTGTACAATGTTTCAGTTACAATGGTGGCACCTGTATGGATGGCGACAACTGGTACATCTGTGACTGCGCGCAGGGATTTTCAGGACCTGACTGCAGAATTAGTAAGTTTGACTGCAGAATTAGTACGTTTCAATATTGTTCTTATCAAAGGAAATTGGCAATTTTCTTCTCTTCACACTCTTTTAGACATCAAAGTAACATCATCATCATCATGTGACCTGGATAGTGGCATATTCATTTGGCTCTCCACAGATCTGGGCCTATTGATGATCTGGATCAGTTTTACTGGTTACATTCCTCCATGCCATTGTCTTAAACTATCGAGCATCATTTCTCTGCCTGCCTGTGTCTCTTATACCACTGATTGTCCAGTCATCACAATGGTCTCCAATGCCCTCTTCTCTGCCTGCCATGACAGTTGTGCTAGTCTGTGAAGACAGTGTACTAGCCTGTCAAGGCAATGTGCTTGTCTCCAAGACAGCATGCTAGTCTGTTGAGACAGCATGCTAGCCTGTTGAGACATTGCTAGCCTGTCAAGACAGCATGCTAGCCTGCCAAGAAAGTGTGCTAGCCTGTCAAGACAGCATGCTAGCCTGCCAAGACTATGCTAGCCTGTCAAGACAGTGTGCTAGCCTGTCAAGACAGTGTGCTAGCCTGTCAAGACAGTGATAGCTGCCAAGACAGTGTGATAGCCTGCCAAGACAGTGCGCTCACCTGTCAAGACAGTGTGCTAGCCTGTCAAGACAGTGTGCTAGCCTGTCAAGACAGTGTGCTAGCCTGTCAAGAAACTACTGTCTATTTGAGACTGTTTATTTCTATATTCAAGCATTATATTTCATTAATTTTTGTAATAGCATACCAGCCGACTTCTAAAGACAAATAACCAGTTAGTTTGCTAGTTGTTAGTTGTGGTTCCCACTTCACGGTAAAGGGTCACCCCATAATGCTTCATTCCTGTGCCAGTGAATATCACACAACATTCTCCACACTGTCCCATGTGAAAAGTGGAACAGACAGCAGCCCCGACAAACCAACAGCATGCACAGGCATACATGCATAAGGTGGCTGCCAGAATGCCAACACAACAGTCCACCACTAAAATTACAGTTCATCATCGATGGAAGCGGCAGTCACTAGAAAACTAGCAGTTGAACACATATTACTGCATAAATCAAAACCAGTTAGTTCAGCAACCAGCCATCCACCATTTTTCAGAACATGCAATTGACAATACAAACCATTGCGGACAGATGCAAAAGCATTCCACATGAAATCCACAGCAACAGAACATATGGAACACCATTAACATCCATTCAAAAGAAAACAAATCCTGCATCCATTCTTTTAATTAGACATGTGCTGCATTACCTTGTGAAGTACATACAACTTATACTCCTTCTATCATATCAATAGGTGGCTGAATATGTATGCATCATCATTGTTAATTTGACACTACCTAAATACTGTTCTCTCTCTCTTTTTTCTGCCCTGTATCTCCCATTGAATGATAAGCCCTCAACCAACTCACTCCAAGACGTCCCGTCAGCTGTTACCTCATGCAGCTGCATCCATGTCCTCCCCATACTATGTATCTCTAATTCTAATTCTCTTCTTCATGTGTTTTAGGTCTCCATCTGTTTTGTTTGTCCTGTGAGTTCCAGACAAAGAACTTTCTAATTATAATTCTCATATTCTCTCAGTGTATGACCCAAACAGTGCTAGTGAGTGTCTTTTCTCATCTCTAGATTCACTGGTATTTGTCTAGTTCTCTCTATGAGCTCCATATTGGTGATTCTGTTGTACCATTGTCATCCTTCTATTCAGGTCTGGCAATAATTAATTAATGTTTACAGTTTATTGTTTTTATAAATACTGTAAGTGTGCTAGAATTTACTGTTTAGCTACAGTCTATATGAATTAACATGGAGAACATAATTCAGCGCTCAGGAAGATAGCGATGAGGTGGGCCCGAAGACAGTGGTTTTTGTCACTGGGGCAGTCGCGGTTGGCAAAGATTAGTTTCATTTTTCTGCCAGGGCATGCGGGTGTCCAAGCAAATGAGTAGGCTGACAGGCTTGCAGGTAAGGCTACTGTGGCGGGCAGACGAGTCATGGACCAGGCTGATATACTGAATGTTCTACGAGAAGTAAGACGTTTGCGAGAAGCAAGTGATGACTGTGAATCTACATCCATGGTCAGACTGTGAGAACAGCAAGTTAAAAGAGGTGTGGCAAAACAAGAACACTATGCACATTAAAGCTAAACCTTACAGTTACATGCATGAATGTGAAAGTAAATTACAATATTTTATTGTGCTATTTTAGTTTTGCAATATAAACATATAATAGTTTACTGATATGTTTGTTTGTTCATATCTGGTTAATGGTGACTGTAAAATTGTCCTTGTTTTCAAATTAGATATCAACGAATGCACATCAAATCCATGTACTTATGGCAGCACCTGTATAGACGGCATTGCTTCCTTCCGCTGCATATGTCCTCCTGGAAGAACTGGTTCTCTTTGTGAAGCAGGTAAATTGGAAAGATTCTGATATTTTTTTTTTTCATTCACTCGCTTTTAACTTGAACGTAGTCCATACATGTGCAACTAATTCTGTGCACTGGACTGATTTTTGTGTGTGGATTAGCTTCCCTATTACTAGTGTCTCTCACCATCAGGTGAACCCACTCCGACTTCACGTGTACTTGTAATTTACGTCCCCAAGACAAGGATGAGATGTCAACATTTTAGTCATTAGCGCAACAGAAGTTTAAAAACAAGGGTTCTTATCCATTCAGCCATGCTGACCTCCGATGACCCCTTTCATGAAGTTCTGAATAATATGACGCCTTTGTCAAAAAGTTCTGCCCATGTGTAACTGGAACCTATAAGGGAAGCAAAGAATAGTAACACTGTATGTAACCAACTATACATGTCATACAAAGAATAGTAACAGAAATTTAGAAGTTAGAAATAGAATTCTTCCATATAATTAGAACCAATATAGAAATATATAGAACCAATAATAGAATAGTAAATAGAACCAATTTTAACACATGGCTGTGAAAATGGGCAGTAAACAAACAAACGTGTGTGACATTTCAACTTTGGTATTTTGTTAAAGAGTCCACATTTATATTGATGTAATATGTCAACAAAATATTTGATTGATTTCAGTAATTGGTCAATTACCATCTCCAAAATCATGTGAACATGGCCGCCGGATATTCTCTGATGGTACAACTTGGGAACATGACTGTAATGCTTGTAGATGTGACAACGGCCAGGTCAAGTGTACCAAGGTGATTTATGTTTGATATTGTTTTATTACTGTCTCCAAAGGGTCAATAGGTAAGGAGCCTATGACAGGTCTAGCAAACTGGTCGGGAATTTATTTGATTTTTGACAATACTGATCATGAAAATGTGAAGGAAATTGAAGGAAAAGCACTAGTCACAGTCGCTGGAACTCTAATTACTCCTTCCCACAACACCTAATGGCATAAATGGAACACAATAACAGCTGTCTCCAAACAAACTGATTGCTGGTACTCATGTCGTCTGGACTTCCAGTCCCCAAAATGGAGGATAGGTGGTTTAGCTGTTAAGGCCTCTGGGGTGTTTATGCTTGTTGCTATGGTTTGCTTATCCATTTTCCTCATGTTGGACTGGTAGTGAATGGTTCCTTCGCCTTGCTACTAAGTTGAGTGCATGTAGCGACACTGTGAACTGTGAATTTCGTGTGGAGCGTTTTTATATCTGTCCACAGTTGTTTGTAGCATGAACTGCATGTTCAGACAAATGGCGGCTGGCCTGTCGCTGAACTAACTGGGTTACCTTATGTAGTAATGTGTGGCTGCTGGTTTTCTAGTAACTGCCGCTTCCATCGATGATGAACTGTATTTTTCATAGCAGACATTTATGTTAGCATTCTGGCTGCGGGATTATGCATAGTATACCTGTGAAAGATGTTGGTTTGTCAAGACTCCTGTCTGCTCCACTTTTCACATGGGGCAGTGAGGATCATTCTGTGTGATGTTCGTTGGCACAGGAACAGAGCATAATGAGACGATCCTTTTCCATGCAATTGGAACCGCGACTAACTAACTTATGTCATCTGCTGCTGCTGCTGTCTTTCATCCCCAAATGGAACATAGAACTTAACCAGCTCACATCGAGCCCTTTTTAGACTTGTTCATGATTGGTTGGATTTTGTAACTAAGGTTTTCTACAGAAAGGAGTTGCCAATCACATGTTATCCTGCCGTAGTCACCTTTAACACCATGCATGGTGGGTTACAGTGTACCCAGGAAGGTTAACTGGTTCAACAAATGCCTGAAGAAGATGGATGTGTCAGCCGAAAGGTGCAAATATTGCAGCTGTGCTGCAATTAATTTAAAACAACATTCCAGACAAACGAAGAAGAGGAAGAAAAGAAGATAGTTATAGTGTTACTATTCTTTGCTTTCCTTATGGGCCCTAATAACACACAGGCAATAAATATATCATTTCCTAACGCAGGTAGAAAAAAGTTAGTTGAATATCTTTTACAGGACGTAGCAGTCAACTACAGGATTGTTTGGCAGTTTGTGATCTCTTGGCAAGTTTACGTTCAGTAGTTTGCCATTAATGCAGGCAGAAACAGATGAAAGTGGATACATTAAATAATTTTGTTTTCTGGATATAAAGGTGCCGAACCATTCAGTATTTAAATTAAATATTTGAGTTGTGGTGGCATAGTGGTTAGTGCACTTGCATACCAAGACAGTTGTCCGGTTCAATCCCCAGGCTTGGCAGGCAAAGCCCATAAGCCCAAGAAAGCAATTTCCTATAGGAGAAAGAATTCAGAAAAAAAACCTCAACCATTGAAGTCGGAAGATGTTGGCCTCAGTGGCAAGGGATAAGAAAAGGAACATCTACGCACTACAATGAATGCCATGGACCGTCCTGTTTGTGACCCATGGGGGAATAGACGCATATAAATGTTCATCGCAGTAGAAAGAGGTGGGATAATTTTCTAACCATGACAGCTTTGAGGCTTTACTAGCCTCTTAAAAATTGGTACCAGGAAATTTTCAATTTGGGAAGGAAAGGCAATGAAAAGATCACCCCACATCATTATACAATGACCTAGAATGTGTGAAGGCCTACCACTTCTCACCCCAATGGTAGCATCTTCCATGAGATGACTTGAATTGTATTTTAGGAAAAACTATCATCTTCATTATGTGCCATGCCAATAAGCCTAAGCCCTCATGATTCACCATCACACATGATCACCAGATTATTAGATCAGCTCTGTGTTCTTGCCCCGATTATGCCGTGTGGGCAAATCATCCAGATATGTATCTCTCTGCCTTCCCCTTGCTCTTTTACCATCAATCACGCCAATCGTCATTAAATGTTCGAAAAAAAAATATTGCATGTCCCTTGAAGGACATCATGACCAACCCTCACACCAGTTATTGCATGTTCCTTGAAGGACATCATGACCAACCCTCACCCCAGTTTGATTTTATCAGCAATTTTATTTACAGTAATTTGCCATTGCTTCCTGAACAAGTAATCGATGTTGAAGTCCAGCTGACCAGTGTAGGGAATGAACCCAGTTTTGCCAGCACACAGGAAGTTTAAGCACACGTGCATTAAACCTCATGGTCTCGCAGACCTCTATGTCTCATGTTCAGAGTTCGATACCATGGGACCACTGAATATATTGCCTGCTGTTATCAAGACAGAACAGTCTGAGATTCAGGACTGCCAAAGATTCAGAACGTTGTTGGTACTCATTTTGTGTGTGTGTGTGTGGGGGGGGGGGGGGCTCACTCGCTTTGAACTCATGCATAGTCCATGCACGCTACTTCTAGTAGTGCCAGACTGGATTTTGCATGTGGATTAGCTTTCCCTAATACCAGTGTCCCTCATCATCAGACGAACCCACTCCCGCTTGTAATTTACGTCCCCAATTAAGGACAAAAAGTCCACATTTTTGTCCAACTGTCCGTGGCAAAAAAGCAACAGGAAAGACACTGTGAGCTACAAAGTCTATTTCATGTTATTTTTATGATGAACTTGATTTTTATGTTTGTTTCTTATAAAGAACCAAAAGTGCATGCATGCTAAATTTTAAGATGTAGTCATTGGGAAAAACTGCCAATGTTGTTTCAGATGTGGTGTGGTCCTAAAAACTGCCTCAGTCACCCAAACATGTCCACGCCAGTGTTCCCGTGCAGACCAGACCAAAGCTGTGTGTTGCAGACACAAGTGACCTGCCTGACACCCCCATGTTTGCCATTTGGAGAGTGCCGTGACCTGGAGGCGGTCAAGGACATACCAAATCCTGGATCTGAATGGAGCTGCATTCCAAACCACGCTCATCTAGGCAGCAACTGTGCCAAGATCATACTCATCTTTGATAAGTCAAAAATGCCTCTGGTAGGTTTTGTTCGTGTTGACTTGCTTTGAAGTTGAGTGTGTAATCTACATGAGTGTAACAAGCAGTGACTGCACTGGATGATTTTGCATGAAAGGTTAGCTTTCCCTATTACCAATGTCACTTACCATCTTGCGAATACATCTCCAACTTCTTATATACTAGTGATTTATGTCCCCACACCCAAGACAAAAATTCAACTTTAAATTCCAACTGACCTGATTTTGCGTTAGGGTTAGCGTTCCCTATTACCAGTGTCACTTACGATCTGCTGAACCCTTGTCCGAGTTCTGATGTACTTATAATTTACACCCCATGTCAAAGACCAGAAGCCAACATCTAAGTCCAACTGACCAGTGTGTGGAGTGAACCCACTACGCCACAGTTGCCAGAGACAATTTAAGCATGTTAAACCTTTCAGTCATGCCGACCTCTATACTGGCAGGTTTTTTTTGTTCACTCGCTTTGAACTCAAGCGTAGTCCATACACACTACTTATAGTAGCGATGGACTGAATTTTGTGTGTGGATTAGCTTTCCCTATTAACAGTGTCCCTCGCCATCAGGCAAACCCACTCCGACTTCAGAGGTATTTGTAATTAACGTCCCCAAGTCGAGGACGACAGGTCAACATTTTAGTCCAGCTGTCCAGTGTAGGGGTTGAACCCCTTACCTCGGCATCAGCACACCAGATGTTTAAGAACGCGTTCTTATCCATTCGGCCATGCAGACCTGCACTGGCAGGTTTGAGAAACACAGAAATTAGATACACATGATTTTAATTCAATGTTCCTTCAGTAATTTGTTTGTTTGTTTGTTTGTTTGTTTGTTTCTTTTTTTCTTTTATTTGTTGAAGTGTTTTGTCACCTTGTGACTGTCAGTGCCTAGTTATGATCACTGAAATAAAAATAGTCAAGAACCTGTTTACCTGTCTTGAGGCCTATTGGACATGTGGTGTTCGACACGTATTCCCATGGACCAATCAGCTCTCACTGGGTGATGTTCTCGGTATCTACCGGCCGCCTTCACTTCCCAAATCATTTCCTGGAACCCATTTTAGGCTGGGTTGACCTGGGAGCTGAGATCAATTGTAAAAATTGTACTCCATCCTGATACGGATCAAACCTATAATCACAGGGTCAACAGTTGATGACACATGGTGCACCACCTGATGTGAAAGCGGTAGAAAGATTTAAGTTCTGTTCTAATCTGTCTTGTTTTGGATAAATTCCGCCCCATATGCTGCCCTCTCAATAGTAAGAGGGCAAGTCAATAAATAAGTCACACAGTTATGTGGGATGGCAGGTAAATGTAGTTGGTGTTTTCTACAGGTGTCATTAGGTGACAGCAACATCAAACTTTATATTCCCATGCATCAGGTGGCGCTAGGTGTCTCATGCGCAGCGCATAAACAAAATGGCAACTGTACTTACGGCGTGTACATCCAAAGAGCAACATGCTGTTGTGCGTTTTTTGTGGGCGAAAGGACTGCCTGCAAAGGACATTCATAAGGAAATGCATCCTGTTTATGCTGACAAATGTTTGTTCCATAAAGTGGTGCATAGCTGGGTAAAAAAATTTTCTCAAAGATGCTCTAAAATTGTTGATGAAATCCGATCTGGGAAGGTTATGCTGACAATCTGGGATTGTCAAGGGGTGCTTTTAACCAATTTCAAGAAAAAAGGTGACAATGTAAATTTTTGAATCGTACCGTGAAGTTCTATCGATACTTCATGATACAATTTGAAGAAAACGTCCAGAACTGCTGACTAGAGGGGTGTTGCTTCTTCATGACAATGCCAGGCCACATACGGCTCGATTAACTCAGGATACAATTAACCAACTAAGGTGGGAAGTTCTGAAACATCCACCTTACAGCCCCAGCTTAGCCCCAAGTGATTTCCATCTTTTTGGTCCACTGAAAAACCAACCTTGGCAGGAGACATTTTGCGAATGACGCCGAAGTTGAATGTGAAGTGAAAACATGGTTTAGAAAACAGAGTACGCAGTTCTATGCAGCGGGTTTGGGAGGACTGATAAAACGATGGGATACGTGCATCAATGTTGGTGGAAATTATGTTGAGAAATAGAGGGACAATGTATGTATAAAATTAAACTGGTTTAAAGTTGTTATCATATTTAGTTATTTTTCTATAGCCATTTGTGACTTACTTATTGACTTCTCGTTGTACGTTTCCATGACGACTAATTTTGTGTTAGTTCTATCTTAAACTATGGTCATGCATATCTACCTACCTGTCTGTTATTCCTGCATGTCTTCTTACCTAAATACATGCCTATATATATCTGTCTATCCATCTTTCTTGATGGATGGATGTATGAATGGATAGACAGATATATAGATGTGTCTACCTACTTAAATACATACCTACATATCTATATCTGTCATTCTGTCTGTCTGTCTGTCTGTCTGTCTGTCTGTCTGTCTGTCTATCCATCTTTCTTGATGGATGGATTGATAGACAGATAGATGGATGAATGGGTGGTTAGACAGATAGACGGACAGAGCGAACAAATGAACCCTTTGAAAATAGTCTGTTCATTCATTTGTTCCATGTATCTATCTGTCTCACTGTTTATCCATCCATCTATATGTCTATCCATTCATCCATCCATCCGTCTGTTCATCCATCTATAAGTTGCTGGCCATCCATATATCCCAAACAATAAAACTCAAACAACATATCATGAAACACAAATACTGACGAATGCCCCAAGCACTACTTTACATTCCCCAATCATTTCAGGGCATCTCGGTTGAAAGCATCTGCAACAGCCTGAGGCAGCTCCCACAGCTGAAAGGAATGGCCAATGAGGAGACGCTGTACGTCATGTGTGCCATACAGCCTCAGGATCCAGGCACAGTGGAAATCACCTTGGTAAGATGAAAACTGTTCTTGTAATACATAACATTGATATTTTAATAAATAAATTTATTGTAATAAATAAAATTGCTTTAATCAATGAAATTGTTTTTTTAATACTTACAATTGTTATTTTAATAAGTAAACTTGATATTTTAATAAGTAATATTTATATTTTAATAAGTAATATTGATATGTTTATTGTTAAAAGTTGATATTTCGATATATAAATGTGATATTTTACTCAATAAAATTGATATTTTTAATTAATAAAATTGATATTTTAATAAATACAATTGATATTTCAAGAAATAAAACTGATATTTTAGTAAATAACATTCAAATACTTCAATAAATATTTTAAATACTTCAATCAACAATAAATAAAATTGATATTTTACAAAACTATAAATTTACTGTTTTATTACCAAAAAACAGACATTTAATTTTCTTACTTTGTTTTTCAAGTTTATGTGGATACACTGCAAGCATAATAAAATCAATATTTAAAGCACAAAGAAATATGGAAACCCTCATGACACAGCACTGATATTTAGCAACACTGATATTTAGTAGCACACAACATAGATATTTACACAGCCCTGATATTTAGTAAACCGTGTTTACAAGGTTATATGTTGGTGTTTAAACTTTAAGCATCTTTAAGAACATAGGGCAATGCTTTATGTTAGGTCTATCTTAAGCTATGCTCAAGCATATCTATCTACCTGTCTATTATTCCTATTGGGTAATACTTACAATGTAAGCATCTTTCAGAAATAGGGTTACCTGTATATTACCAAGGCCCATAAAAGAAGGAAAGAATAGTCAACTACCATGCATGTCATAGAAGGCCACTAATGAGGGTTGGCTTGAGACTGGCTAGCTCGTCTTGTTGAAACCTTAGCTGCAAAATCTGAACAGTCATGAACAAGTCTATAACAGGTTTGGCATGAGTTGGTTGGGCAGAAGATGAAGAGCATGGGTTATGCTTAAACTTCTTTATTGGACCATGGCTATATTTTAAGTATCTTTAAGAACATAGGGCCAAAATCTTTTTAGTTGCCAAATCCTTCGACAGATTCTGTTGTCTCATATTGTGATCAAACACAATTAGTATTGTCCTTGGGAAATGAAAGGCAGAAGACGAAGAACATGGGTTATGCTTAAGCTGCCTTATTCGATCATGGCTATATTTTAAGTATCTTTAAAAACATATGGCTATAAACTTCTAGTTGACAACAGATTCTTTTGTCTCATATTGTGACCAAACACAATTATTATTGTCTTGTCCCAATGTAAAAAAGAGGCCCTTTTATTATGCTGTTTGGTACTACCGTCATATTTGTATAGACCAATCAGCTTGTGATAAGTGATATTGTGAATACCATGAGAGCTGCCTTTACTTCCCACAGCATTTCTGGGTGTCCATTATATGCTGAGTTGACCTGACAGTCCAGGTTAATTTCTTTTAATCTCTTTTGACAGAGATTCAAACATATAACCACAGGGCTGCCAGGTAAGCTTGTCCTGATGTGGTTGTAAAACATCTTTGGGAATTCATCTTTTGCAGAATTGGAATATTAGTCTACTTAGAGGAGTTGAGTTGAGTCAAGAACCAATATCACAACACTCTGGACATTCCCATACGTGCTCCTTCCTCATCTGCAACAGCCAGCGAAGACTCCCAATACAAATGGTACTAGTACCAGTCTCATTATGTGTCCCTTCTGGCCTCTCCTCTGAGTTGGTTTGCTTAGACATGACTGGCAAAGTTCTCTCATGTAACTATTCATTTATTTGCAGTCGGCCAGGCTGGATGGTGACAGTGACAAAGCTAAAAACACTGTAACACAGGCACTTGATAAAATGGCGGCTGTGCTGTCACACAAACAGACCAACAGTAGTGCTCTTGCAGCTGTCACTGAAATCAGGCTGGAAACAGCGGTCAATGAGGAAGAGGATTACGGTATGGGCAAATATTAATATGATTATTGAACATGTATATACATCAAAGTATTAAAAATGTGTGGTAGTGAATCTTGGAAAGTGAACAAACAAATTACTTGCTTGGGGATGGTGGGGATGTGGTTTCTGTGATCAATCTTTAGAATACCTGGGGCAAACAGAGTAGCTAACAACGATTGTTTGGAAGAGGATAATAAAAGTATAGTGTCTGGAAGAGGATAAGGAAAGCATAGTATTATGCACAGCTATAAGAATGAGACAAGTAGTGTTCTTTCATGGTGTAATAAGAAGAGAGGGTTTAGAGTACATTGTAACAAAACTGGAAAAAAAAAGGGACAGAGGTAGACTGAGAGAAATGATGCTTGTTGGTCGAAGCTGGTGGCATGGGGAATATGATCAACAGAAGTGATCCAGAACATTCAGGACCAAGATCTGTACAGAGACATGAATGTTGTAGCCTTCTGGCACATGATGATGCTAATATTGTGTATCTTTGTCATTTGCAATTTTGATATTTTATTTCTTTATTTATACATTATTTTCTTGTATTTATACATTATTTTCTTGCTTTCATATCATTCTTCATTTTCTCATTATCTCAGGTTTGTGTATTCTCTTTTTTTAATGTTTTAGTATGTAGTAAGTAAATGAAGCTTTTACGCGGCTTGGAGTATATTAGGTATATGGATTTTTATAGGCCAGTCAGTAACTGGCGAAGGGGTTAAAGACATTGTTCGTAATCTCGTATACTCATGTATGAAACACAGCTGCGCGAGATTCGGTAGCTGTTCGCATCACACTGGTTACTTACAGAGGTGTGAGAGCCAGTCGTTCAGAAAGCAATGGCAAACTACTGAACATAAAACTTGCCAAGATATCAATAGCAGCAGAAAAATGCTGGTGTTGACTGCGATGTCCTGTAAAGGATATGCAAAAAAAGTTATTACTACCTTCTGCAAAACTTGCCAAGAAACTGTAACAGCCATGAAAGATCTTGGATGCAGAAAAGAACAAATGCATCCATATGACACAATCTGAATATTGAAGAGGGTTGGCTATTAAAGACGATAAAACAAAGAAAATTGATATATTTTGGCCACTTGAAATGTCACAAAAGTTTGGAGAGAACAATAATGGAGGGGTATATGCCCGGGAAGAGAGGAAGAGGAAGGTCAAAGATAAGATGGGTGTACAGGATGTGTCAGATAATCTTCAGGTCAATGTATCGGACGTGGGACATCTTGCTTATGACCGAAAAGTTTTCTGTAAGGTTGTTATGGGATAAATATATATACATATGTATTTTATCAAGAAAACAGTAACAATGGTGATATCAAAGAAAATGGTGACACCAAAATGTAACATAGAAATAGAAGGAAAAATTCTTAACCAAGTGGATAATTTTAGATACCTAGGGACATTTATAACATCAGATGGAAGATGTCCAACAAAGATTAAGAGCAGAATAGGGCAAGCAAAGGCTGCATTTCAGAAAATGAAGAGTACCTTGTGCAATAGGTCACTATCACTGAGTGTAAGAAAGAGAGTGCTGAAATGCTATGTAGAACCAGTTTTGCTGTATGGTAGTGAATCTTGGAATGTAAATGAACAAATTAAGAAATTAAAAATTAAAAAGAAGAAATTAGAAGCAACAGAGATGTGGTTCCTGAGATGAATGTTGCGAATTCCTTTGACTGCCAAAGTAACTAACGACTGCCTGAAATAGGCTAATGAAACTAGAACACTATATACAACAATAAGAAAGAGACGAACAGCTTTCTTTGGTCATGTAATGAGAAGAGAGGCATTGGAGAACATCGTAACAACTGGAAAGATCGAGGGGAAGAGAGGCAGAGGCAGACCAAGAGAAATTATTCTGGATGGATTGAGACGGTGGCACGGAGGAATATCAGCAGCAGAGTTGATCCAGAAAACCAAAGACCGAGATCTCTGGTGAGCCATGAACGCCTAAGCCAGCCGGCAGGGTACTTGATAATGATGATATATATATACAGGCATTGATAATGCACATTGGGAGCACGTTGCTGCTGAACGTGTTGCATGGAGGGCAACTATCAGAAATGGAATAAAGACAAAGGAGAAAATGATTGCAGATAAAGCACACACAGAGCGTGAGAGACGTAAGATGGTGCAAAATGGTGGAAGTGACCATGTTTTCACATGCACCTACTGTGGGCAAACATTTGCAGCAAGAATTGGCCTTACCAGCCACACTCGCCACCGCCATTTCGGAGAGCATTATATTGTGCATTAAATGTACTTACTGCAGATCTGCCACTGGATATTACTCAAATTAAAATGAAGAAAAGATCGTTTGTAGCTGTGACCATTTAATTTGACATTGTCAGACGTCTGAGCTACACTGCGGCTTCCGGTTTCCTGTTCAGCCGTGGTAGTGGATGTTATGCATACGAAATGAGATGCGTAGCGTGCAATCGGTAATGTAACATTGAGGCAAGTGGCGTATTTCTTTTGCGGTGCCTTAAAAGTTAGTCCAACGGATTCACTATATATCCCGGACGAGCCCCCATTTGTCACGAAGTGATATCGACGACTCATCTAAGGGCATGAGGACTAATACATTTCTGTCCATTCAAACATTATACATCTCTCCTTATACTTGAAATATAAAACGACAACCAAGAAACTGCCACTGCAACAAACCTTTACAAGACGATATGATTTTATATCTTGCAGACTTTAATCTGACGACTCCTGTCACATGTCGACAAACCCAATCGCTCCACAAGAACCACTTGAAATCACACACACTGAATTAACACAAAGAGCGGCATAACTGACTGTTAGCCATGCTCAAAAGACATGCTGCGTCCGAACAAGACGGCAGCCCAAGTCTAACTCATCTCTCAGTGACGTTTTCTGTGACGCTTTCACACTTGCACCAAAACGTCCTGCACACTTATCATTCTTTTGAACTAATGCCGTGCAAAGTGTGTCTTATAATCCATATCCTGATCCAGGTATATGGCACTAACCATTGCATTTCCATGGCTCCCATTCAAATATGTACTGTCATGTTGTTCCGTCAGATAATTTGTGTTTCTGAACACATCACTTCTCCATTCCAAATGATGTGGTTTCCCCTGTCTTCCATATTGGTTAAATATAAGTCATACATTTTCCATATGTTCATTTTGTTCTTTATGAATGCCTTGTTGTATTTTATGTTTGTTTCCTAATTGTATGTTATTTTCTTTCATTTATCTCCAGAGCCCGGTTATCTAGTCCCAGTATTGTGCTCAGTAATTGCAGCTTTAGGAGTGGCATGTGTCGTTATTTTGATCATTTGGCATCGTCGTGTGCAGAGGAGGAGGCGGAATCTGCGCGATGAATATCTAACCAGCACCCAAACGGCAGCAAATAATGAAAACCAGGACAACATCAGACGTTACCGCAACCCTTTATTCTCATCCAGTGACAAAAGGGGAATTCCTAAAGCCGTTCCAACAGAGGAACTTAATGATATTGATGTGGACAAATATGACAAAAATCCGAGGCGTCAGATGACTCAAGCTGACTCCTCTCCAGATCTCAACGACATTCAGGAATATAGATCTCAACCGAAAAAGAACAATAAAAAAGATATTAACATTCAGTTGTCCAGGTCACTTCTTGATGAGCCTGAGGTGATTGTGTAGTGAGAATTAGATTGTAAATGCTTCTGTACATGTTTTTAGTTATCATTATCAGTGTTTTTCAGCCAATATTCAGTTAAAGACTTGTGTTAGCATAAAGTAATCACCTCCCTTTGTAGGCTCTTTAATAAGTATGAAGTAACTCCTCCATTGTAGGCACTTGTATAAGTACAAAGTAATCTCCTCCATTGTAGGATGTTGTGTAAGTATAAAATAATCTTCAATGTAGGCTTTTGAAGAGGCATAAAGTAATCTCCTTTATTGTAGGCTATTGCATAAGCACACAGTAATATCCTTCATTGTAAGCTCTTGTGTAAGCACAAAATAAGTTCCATTGTAGGTTCTTGTATATGCGCAAAGTAATCTTCTTCCGCCTTCATTGTAAGCACTTCTGTAAGCACAAAATAATTTTCATTGTAGGATGTTGTGTAAGCACAAAGTAATTGTCTAAGTTCTCAAATATTAATATAAATACCATGAATAAACATTATGGTTCATCACAAGTCCTCCAGGCTGCTATAAAGTATCTCTTGACATGTCTTTACTGTGAGCCAAATGCATTCTCACTGGCATACAGGGGAGCCTGCAGTATTTGGTCAGAACTCATTTTGTGTATGTCACATGGACATTCATCCATACCACCTATGTTTACCTTGTTGAAGAGGTCATACATGAGTCTCCTTCATTGTTATCTCCTATATCAGCTCCAACTTTGCTACTTTAATATAGAGCCAGCTGGGGTGTGCAAGACCAGTACTGAAACTTCACATCTGCGGAGAGGTTTATTAGTATGTAATCAGGTGATAACTCAACAGGGCACATACAGACTGGCTGAGATTAAGGGCTGTATTGGTAATGTTTCTGGGAGTCTGCAGGGTGAAGTGGTCAAGCATCTGACTCAGGCTTCGAAGCTGTGGGTTTGATTCCGGGCAGCATCCTTTGGTTCATGAGTACATTTTTTTCTGAGACTCCTGAGGAGCTGTGGATTTTGTGCTTTATGCAACGCTTTCAGCAGCTCGCTGCAGAAAGAGACTGAGCCAAAAGGGAATAAAACCGGTGCAATGAAAATCGACCCTGTTGACTTTTAAGCGACTTTACGCTGATAATGTTTCTGCTTAAGGCATTTCATTGTCAACAAACTCCAACCCAGGTGTCAAAGTGAAAACTTAATATAAAATATCTTAGTACCTGCTGATTTTATAACAGAATGAGGGAGTCACAAAATGTCTTGTCTGATCAAAATGGATCATGATGGACAAAAGTCTGGGGAGCCACTAGTTGATCAGACCTAATTCTGATAAAGCTACGTGCCTTCAGATCTGAGAGAGATATGTTACAATGTTATATCGAGGACACAACATCTGTAGTTCAGAGGTGAATGTGATTACAATGTTCTACTGGATATCTGTCTCAGAGTTACTTCTAGTAAGAGATCAAACCCAACATGTATTTTAGTGCCAAAAAATATACACGCATATTGTTTTGAAACATTTGTATAGCATTTAATGACTAATTTTGACTGTATCCTGCCATTTATGACTCATAACTCATTTGTTGTGTAATTACTAAGTGTTTTCATTGTTTTCATTGGGCATAGATGTCTTAATGTTGCTATGAATGTGCTATATCTTAACAAAATGAATCTGTCAGCAAAGATATACACAGATTTGCTGTTTAATTTGGCATTTTTCTTAATGATTATTTCTCCAAAACAAGTTCCTGTATAGTTTGTGCACAAATGGATGATTACAGTTTTTAATATCTGTTTAAAAAAAATGTTGTTGGAAGATTCTTAGAAGGGTAAATTATGTCTCAGATTCACTGGCACCTGGCCATCTTGGCAGACAATAGTTTGTTACATTGTGATTTTAAAAAGGCATAATAACTACAACCCATGGCAGGGACCAGGGATGGAGTTATACCTCTCCATAGCACAAAGCCTGGGCTGAATTGTAGAGACCATGATGTTGCCCATGCAGCATGATCCCTCTCTCTGCCTGCCTAGTTTATTCCAGAGGAAAGGTAACACCAATACATCTGGAACAAGACAAGCTGCAGAAGCTGTCGGATTAGCAAAACAATGCTCTAACTGTCCGTCTGTTGGAGCTTTGATCCTAGACCAGTTGCTGACCATGACTTTGGGTCTTATCTACTCTGCCATGAAATGTAGTCTTTAGGTTGCAATTTCCTCGCAGTAGGATAAAGCTTGTACCCTCCCAGTTGCACTCCTCCATGCAAAGCTGTTGGCACAATGTGAGGTGTCAGGTTTGGTGATCACATGGTCTCTAAATTCAGCCTAGGCTTAGTGCTATGAAGGAATATAACTCCAGTTTACAAATTATCGTCTATCAAGATGCCAAGGTGCCAGTCATTCACAGAATAAACCTGCTATTATCACACTGAATATTCACAGAATTATGTGCATGTACATATTAATGTTTATATGTGAACGTACATGACATCCTTAATAGTTGCTAATATTTTTATTTACAGTCTGCAATGAAAATTATTGTGTGATTGTTAATGTTCGTTCTAACAACTTGTTGTGTATTGCTTGTTGAAAATTGACAGAAAATAATTCCATGCTTCTCACTATTTTCTTAGCTCGGTCATATTCTCTGTTTGTTTGCTTTCTTGAAATTGACTGTATTTGATAAATACTGAGCTTAGAATCAGTGACATAATAAGGTTTTATTTACCATATATATAACATTAAAATTTTAAGGTTTAATTTACTATATATCTTTAAAATTATAAAGTTTATTTACCATACATCTTTAAAATTGTAAGGTTTATTTACTATATATCTTTGAAATTGTAAGGTTTAATTTACTATGTTTTTTTTTTAAATTGTAAGGTTTAATTTACCTTATTATGTTTAAAATTGTCAGGTTTCATTTACCATAGATCATTAAAATTGTACAGTTTAATTTACTGTATATCTTTAAAATGGTAAGGTTTAATTTACCACAGATCATTAAAATTGTAAGGTTTAATTTACCATAGGTCATTAAAATTTTAAGGTTTAATTTACTATACATCTTTTTAATTGTGAGGTTTAATTTACCATATGTCAATTATAAAGTTTAATTTACCATAAATATTTAAAATTGTAAGGTTTAATATACCATACATCTATACAATTGTAAGGTTTATTTACCATATATCTTTAAAATTGTAAGGTTTAATTTACCATACATCTTTAAAATTGTGTACTTATGCACTGATTTTGTGACGTATGTGTGAGTTTTGACAGCTTTCGGTAAATGTAATCAACTCTCTCAATTCTAGTTTCTTGTTTATTGTTATGAAATATGGTGTTATTTTGAAATCAGTGGTGGAAGTCATGTGGCAGAAAGTATAAGAGTGCTCAACCTTAAACTTCCGGTGTGCTTCAACTCCTACACCTGTCAGTTGTTGAAACTAACTTCTTTTCTTGACTTGAGGACGTAAATTTCAAGTGCCTCAGAAGTTAGAGTGGGTTTGCCTAATAGCGGGGGACATAAGTAATAGGGAAAACTAATCCACATGCAAACACCGGTCCAGTGTTGACTACACTCCACTGAAACGCGAATGAAACAAACATTCAGTGGTCCCCAAAACAGTTCAGCATGCCACACTGAAGGGGAGTGGCAGATGCAGAAAGCTTCAGTGACAATCAAATGCTTAAAGGCAACTCTTACAGTATGTTTTGTGAATGAATGGTGTATTTAAACACACAAGCTAAACAATATATTGCTTGATTTATTGCCTGGGGGTGGAGGTGTCAATCATCACAAATATTAGCTCTCGACCATGCATCTGAAGAACAGTAGTGTATTTTCTAGATATGTCACAACATAATTTAAAGTACTTGGCACTGCATTATGAATAAAACAAACAATATGGCATTAGATACACATTTTACGTAACACACTGCTCTTCTTCTTTGCTGTTTTCTGTAACATCTGCACAAGTCTGGGACAGCAGAAAAGATTGGCAGTAACTAGAGTAGAGAGACTTCATTTAACTACTGGTTAGGATAAGAGTTAATTAAATTTTATATGTACAGTATTTGTAACACATAATATAACAGTTATGTTGTTCACTTAACTACTGTTGTGAAAATGACTTCATACAGAGAATTTTTGTGTAACATTTGTGTATGACTTTGAACAATGCTGTTGTAAATATCATAAACTTATTTATTAACAGTGACTTTTGTACTGATATAATATGGGTTTTTCCGTCCGAAACAAGATAGCCATCATCTTCACAGTACATCCATTACCTCATATACATATTGTGTTTCAGTTTTACGATCATAAAACAAATGTTTTTGATGTTTTATATGTGACAATTGGGTTATGTTAACTCTTAAATATGGGGGTCTCTGTGGCTAAATGGTTAAGCTGTCTGCCTCGTGCTCATAAGGTCATGAACTCTCGGAATCCGCCATTCTGTCCTCAAGTGCAGTTTATTTTTTTAAAATTCATTTTACCCTGGAAGTTAAAAGCAAATAAAAATGACCGCTCTGTGGTGAAGGTGCTACGGACGCAGTTTGTATTCCCCGCATACCGAGTTTGAAACACAGCTGCGGGCGATTTGGAAGCAGACTTTATTTTGTTGGTTTCCATACAATGGTATGAGTGCCAGTCATTCAGAAAGTAATGGCAAACTACTGAACATAAACTTGCCCAGGAATCACAAACAGCCATAAAAAATGCTGTAGTTGACTGCTATGTCCTGTAAAGGATATGCTCGCAGCAATTAGAGGAGAGGGAGCCAAGGAATCCCCAGAAGATGTTACCCGAGCTACAGTGTGTGCTGTGAGCAACATGTATGGCAGGCAGTTTGCTGCCTTGCACAGAGAGTCTGAACTGGATGGGATAAACCTGGTGCAAATGAAGTCGATTCTCTTGCCTGTTAACACCTCTTTAAACCCTTAAACAGACTGAAGGCCAGGATTTGAGGTTGATATACCCAAGCCTGTATCATGGGCAGTCAAATTTGCTGTTAACTTCCATACATTTTGTTTTATTGTGTCGTGGTTTATATTTTATGTTTTTAATGAGACGGACAATGCCAAGAAGATCTTTTGCCTGTGAAATATGCTGATGGTTTGATTACACTGAGTGTTGATATTATGATACTATTACACCAAATAAAAGAAAAGTAAAAGACCCTTTTTCATGACTTCAGGCACATTTGGTAAATGGTCGACACCATATTTTATAGACCACTCTGCACTTGAGGGTGGTGAGGCCAATATCGTGGTGGCTGTCCCTACTTCTCAGGTGACCTACATCATGCCAGGCAGCTTTACTTTCCGGAACATTTCCCGGTGCTCATTTTAGGCTGGATCGACCTGGGAGCCCCAGTCAGTTGTTTAAATTCCTGTTTTCAAGGGGTTGTGAACACATGACCACCAAGGCCAGCAGGTACACATGCTGTCACTGCACTACTGCAGCTCCCTATTTTGGGCTATAAAGGACTTTTTACATCTTTAGGCATATTGTGCAAAAGGTGCTTGATCCATAATTGAGTTGAGTTGAGTTAAGAACCGACATCACTGCACTCAGGACATTCCCATACGTGCTCCGTCCCCTCGTTCAACAGCCAGCGAAGAGTCATACTACTAATCGTTCCCACCGCTATCTGATTAAAAGTTCTCCTGGTCTTCCCTCTCAGTTTTGAGATTCTTTCAGAACCCCTGCAATCTCATTCTTTCCACATATGGGTTCTCAATCTGTTCCTCCGCCTTCTCCACCTGGTCTCACAAGCGCACGACCACTCCCTCTTGTCCATAGGCAAATTACCACCAAGAGGTGCATTCCCTGCTAGCCTATCAGCCTGTTCATTTCCCCGTACCCCCTCATGGCCAGGGCAAAATATCCATACACTTCTCACAATCTGTGACATCTGAAGCGACGAGAGCCATTCCACACGAAACATTCCTTTCTCCACCTTGTTAAGCATACTATTTAAATCCGTAATGAATACATGTGTTGCAGTAGTCTCCTCTAGCCACGGAATGCCGCTGTTACTGCCTCCACCTCCATTCTCATGCTGGAGGTCGTAGTCTCATATGCCAGACTCTCCTTTTTCAAGACTCGCCCATTAGCCTTTGCAATAATGCCCCAGCCACTACATCTGTTTCTCACCACTGACCCATCGGTGTAGATGACTATGTCACCTTGATGTTCCAATTGGCATTCAAGTGGTGATGGGGTCAGTGTCTCTGCGACCGATTTGTGCAGCAGACCGTGTCGCATTGTGTTATAACGTGTTGGTATGGTAGCCGGTCGTTCAGAAAGTAGTGTCAAACTACTGAACGTAAAACGTGCCTAGTACATCAACAGCAGTTGAAAAATGCTGGCGTTGACTACAACGTCCTGTAAGGGATATGCAACATTAAATTTAAAAAAAACTGCTGTCTCAATAAAGGAATTATGCTTGAATTTCACGGTAGTATGTTGAACACAATTAATAGATCATGTGTCTATTAGGTCATCTGATTGTTTTTACAATACACCTGTTGTCATTTGCTGCATTTGACAGTGCTGAGGTGTTCTATTACTTGCTATCAAGGAGTGCAAACTGTTGTTCATGACAGCCATTGCTTGACCACTGAATTGTTCACAACAATAAGGTGCTTTTGTGGGACCAGGTGGAGAAGGTGGGGGGAACAGATTGAGAATCTGTATGTGGAAAGGATGAGATTGCAGTGGAAGGGGTTCTCGTAGAATCTCAAAACTGAGACGAAAGACCGGAGAACTTTCATATGATAGCTGTAGGAACGATTAGTAGTGTGACTCATCACTGGCTGTTGAACGAGGAGACGGAGCGCGTATGGGAAATGTCCTGAGTGCAGTGATGTCAGTCCTCAGCTCAACTCAACTCAAGTGCACAATTCAATTCCTTGAATTTTGCATTTACGCATAGTTACACATATATACCACTTTTGCTTCACATCGCACACATTGGCAGTAGTGTCCCTTTTGCATTGCATTTCCAGTGATTTCATCATAATTTTCATAATTTTGGCCAAGGACTTCTTCTACTTTTTCTCCTGCAATTAACGTTAGCTATGCATCTATTCCAGCATGGGTCACAAACAGGACGGTCTGCTTGAGGTCTTCAGGGTCCCCCAGAGTTTGTCTCCAAGGGTCATTCCAGTTGGCCATATTTCCTCCCTCAGTTCAACAAAGTCTGGGCAGGTTTGCAGGACATTCTTTGGGGTTTGCTTGAGTGCTCCACATCTGTTTGAATTATTCCCTTTTCTTTATAACCATGGATGTATTACAGAAAACAAAACTGGGTAGTTTCCATCATTTTCACTTCAGTATTAAGTAAATAAAAACTCACAGAGAGAAACATTCTGTATTAACTTTAGAAAAGTATGCATAAAATTTGGTGGAACTGCGGTAAAGCTGTGAAAGTTTAAACAATATATAATGACACAAAGTAGTGCAGCTTTACATAACAGAGTTACGACACATACAGAACATTGCGGCGGTTAGCCTTCATCAGCAAACAAACACATTCACAAACACAACATACAGTCAAGGAGAACTCCTGTGACTACATTAGAAGGTGATGACAGGACGAGAGGAACAAATGCATGGGAAAATGGAAGCAATGAAGAGGAAACGAGAATTGACGAAATGTTAATTGAAAAGAATGTTAGTCGAAGAAAATGTTTAATAGACAAACTGTTTATAGAGAAAAAAACTGTATACTCACCTCACGTACGGACCTGTGAATGTTTACGGAAATCTCAGGTGTATTTTTATAACGGTGCTGGATGTTACGGTACAGTGAGCACATAGAAAGGAGGGGGGCGGGGTAGGAGGCGTGTAAAATTGACCACGACCCCATTGTGTTGTTGGTCTGGGTGGACTGGTGTGTAGGAACACGCGTACTTACATAGACACACTTCAACTGACAAAATGCTAGTGTATGTGGACATGCAAGAAGAGAGAGAGGGAGAGAGAGAGGAGAGCGAGAGAGAGAGACAGACAGAGAGAGACAGAGAGAGGAAAAGTGCCTGCGACCTACCACATGGGGTATATTGTAACCTACGAAATAGTCAGTATGGTTGCTAGTCATACAACGCGCTTCAGGAGCCCCTCGCCCAGTCCTAGAGTTGTTGGGGTTGTGTAAGATCCAACCACTGGCAATGCACGTGAAGAAGGTATGCACAGAGAAGCCAGATGTAAGAGGAGAGAGAGTGAGAGAGAGAGAGAGCGCGAAAGGGGGAGAGAGGGAGAAGAGGGAGGGAGAGAGAGAGATAGAGAGAAAGGGAGAGAGGGGGAGAGGAAGAGAGAGAGAGAGGGAGGGGGGAGAGGGAGAGAGAGAGTGAGGGAGGGTGAGAGCGAGAGAGGGGGAGGGCAAGAGAGATCAAGGGAGGGACAGAAAGCGCGAGAGGGAGAGAGAGAGCGAGAGAGAGGAGAAGAAAGAGAGAGAAAGAGAGAGAGAGAGAGGAAAAGTGCCTGTGATATACCACATGAGGCGTGTGGGGCGCGTCGGTCTACGTGTACGACGTTTCCCTCGTACTGTACCCTATGAAATAGTATGGTTGATTATTGCACAGTACACTTCAGGAGCCTCTCGCCCAGTGTTTGAGTTGTTAGGGCTGTGTGAGATATAACCACTGGTAATACAAGTGAAGTGGGTGGGCACAGAGAAGCAAGATGTAAGGAGAGAGAGAAAGAGAGAGAGGAGAAGTGCCTGTGATATACTACATGAGGCATGTGGGGCGCGTCAGTCTACACGTACGACGTTTCCATCGTACTGTCCCCTATGAAATAGTCAGTATGGTTGATTGTTACAAAGCACACTTCAGGAGCCACTCGTCCAGTGTACGAGTTGATGGGGCTGTGTGAGATCCAACCACTGGTAATACAAGTGAAGTAGGTAGGCACAGAGAAGCAAGATGTCCACATACACTAGCATTTTGTCAGTTGAAGTGTGTCTATGTAAGTACGCGTGTTCCTACACACCAGTCCACCCAGACCAACAACACAATGGGGTCGTGGTCAATTTTACACGCCTCCTACCCCGCCCCCTTCTTTCTATGTGCTCACTGTACCATAACATCCAGCACCGTTATAAAAATACACCTGAGATTTCCGTAAACATTCACAGGTCCATACGTGAGGTGAGTATACAGTTTTTTTCTCTATAAACAGTTTGTCTATTAAACATTTTCTTCGACTAACATTCTTTTCAATTAACATTTCGTCAATTCTCGTTTCCTCTTCATTGCTTCCATTTTCCCATGCATTTGTTCCTCTCGTCCTGTCATCACCTTCTAATGTAGTCACAGGAGTTCTCCTTGACTGTATGTTGTGTTTGTGAATGTGTTTGTTTGCTGATGAAGGCTAACCGCCGCAACGTTCTGTATGTGTCGTAACTCTGTTATGTAAAGCTGCACTACTTTGTGTCATTATATAGTGTATTAACTTTAGGAAAACATGTGAGTCATTTAAGAGTTAACGTAATCCAATTGACTATGAATTATTTGTGTGACTGCGATATCACACTTGGCTACGAATATTTGTAATCATTCTATTCTTGACTTAGATGTGTATGTTTATCATTCATTATTTCACAGAGAATTAAATAATTGGCTTGAATGTTTATGCCTCATCATTCATTATTTCATGGGGAATTATGTGCTATTAATCTCTACTTGTCTTGGATGTTTATGTTTAACATTTCATTGAAAATTATATGCTATAATTCTACACTTGGCTTGGATGTTTATGTCTCCTCATTCATTGTTTCATGGAGAATTATGTGCTATTGTTCTTTACTTGTCTTGGATGTTAACATTTCACTGAGAATTATATAATATATCATGCTATATTTGGCTTGAATGTTTATCATTCATTATTTCACTGAGAATTATTTGCTATCATTCTATACTTGACTTGAATGTTTGTCGTAATAGTCTGTCACTCTATATGTGGCTTAGATGTTTATCATTCATTATTTCACAGAGAATTATATTCTATCATTCTATACTTGGCTTGGATGTTTATCATTCATTATTTCACTTTCACAGAGAATTATAATTCTGGCAATCTAAACTTGGTTTGCTTGTTTATCATTCATTATTTCACTGAGAATTATATTCTATCATTCTATACAGAGGTTTGGATGTTTATGTTTTACATTTTATACAGAGGCTTCTATGTTTATGTTTAACATTCTATACTTGGCTTGGATGTTTATGTGTCTAACATTCTATACTTGGATTGGATGTTTATGTCTAACATTCTATACTTGGCTTGAATGCTTATGTTTAACATTATGTACAGAGTCTTGGATGTTTATGTCTAACATTCTATACTTGGCTTGGGTGTTTATGTCTAACATTCTATACTTGGCTTGGATGTTTATGTGTCTAACATTCTATACTTGGATTGGATGTTTATGTTTAACATTCTATACTTGGCTTGGATGTTTATGTTTAACATTCTATACTTGGCTTGGATGTTTATGTGTCTAACATTCTATATGTGGCTTGGATGTTTATGTTTAACATTCTATACGTGGCTTGGATGTTTATGTTTTTTAACATTCTATACTTGGCTTGGGTGTTTATGTCTAACATTCTATACTTGGCTTGGATGTTTATGTGTCTAACATTCTATATTTGACTTGGATGTTTGTGTTCATTATATACAGAGGCTTGGATGTTTATGTCTAACATTCTATACGTGGCTTGGATGTATATGTCTAACATTCTATACTTGGCTTGGATGTTTATGTGTCTAACATTCTATACGTGGCTTGGATGTTTATGTTTAACATTCTATACTTGGCTTGGATGTTTATTTTAACATTCTAGACTTGGCTTGGATGTTTATGTGTCTAACATTTTATACTTGGCTTGGATGTTTATGTGTCTAACATTCTATACTTGGCTTGGATGTTTATGTCTAACATTTATACTTGGCTTGGATGTTTATGTGTCTAACATTCTACACTTGGCTTGGATGTTTATGTGTCTAACATTCTATACGTGGCTTGGATGTTTATTTTTAACATTCTATACCTGGCTTGGATGTTTATGTGTCTAACATTCTATACTTGGCTCGGATGTTTATGTCTAACATTCTGTACTTGGCTTGGATGTTTATGTGTCTAACATTCTATACTTGGCTTGGATGTTTATGTCTAACATTCTATACTTGGCTTGGATGTTTATGTGTCTAACATTCTATACTTGGCTTGGATGTTTATGTCTAACATTCTATACTTGGCTTGGATGTTTATGTCTAACATTCTATACTTGGCTTGGATGTTTATGTTTTTTAACATTCTATACTTGGCTTGGATGTTTATGTTTTTTAACATTCTATACTTTGCTTGGATGTCTAACATTCTATACTTGGCTTGGATGTTTATGTTTTTTAACATTCTATACTTTGCTTGGATGTTTATGTCTAACATTCTATACTTGGCTTGGATGTCTAACATTCTATACTTGGCTTGGATGTTTATGTCTAACATTCTATACTTGGCTTGGATGTTTATGTCTAATATTCTATACTTCGCTTGGATGTTTATGTCTAACATTCTATACTTGGCTTGGATGTTTATGTCTAACATTCTATATTTGGCTTGGATGTTTATGTCTAACATTCTATACTTGGTTTGGATGTTTATGTCTAACATTCTATATTTGGCTTGGATGTTTATGTGTCTAACATTCTATACTTGGCTTGGATGTTTATGTGTCTAACATTCTATACTTGGCTTGGATGTTTATGTCTAACATTCTATACATAGGCTTGGATGTTTATGTCTAACATTCTATACTTGGCTTGAATGTTTATGTCTAATATTCTATACAGAGGCTTGGATGTTTATGTGTAGCATTCTATACTTGGCTCAGATATTTATGTCTAACATTCTATATTTGGCTTGGATGTTTATGTCTAACATTCTATACTTGGCTCGGATGTTTATGTCTAACATTCTATATTTGGCTTGGATGTTTATGTCTAACATTCTATACTTGGCTTGGATGTTTATGTCTAACATTCTATACTTGGCTAGGATGTTTATGTCTAACATTCTATACTTGGCTTGGATGTTTATGTGTCTAACATTCTATATGTGGCTTGGATGTTTATGTTTAACATTCTATACGTGGCTTGGATGTTTATGTTTTTTAACATTCTATACTTGGCTTGGGTGTTTATGTCTAACATTCTATACTTGGCTCGGATGTTTAGTCTAACATTCTATACTCCACTGAAACTCTTTCATTATAAATCTATCATCATCATGCAGAAGATCCTTTGCAGAACTTTGCTCTCTTTAAAACCTGCTGGAAAGATAATCTTTTGCTGAGCTTTCTCGCCTCAAGCACATTCAACTTTAGGGTGTCTTCAATGTCTGTATCCACCTGTGTGTTGGTCGACCTCTGCTCTACTTCCAGATACCAAGCCCTCGATTATTATTCTGTCTGAGCCACAGTGATGTTTAATATCAAAGTATTTCAGTACTTAGTTTCTGAGACATTATTATGTTTATGGGCTAGGCTTTCTTTGATGTTCACATCATTTAGATTGTCAGTATTGTTCTTCTCATAGTTCAACATGATTTTAGAATGTCAGTATTGTTCTTCTCATAGTTCAACATGATGTTAGAATGTCAGTATTGTTCTTCTCATAGTTCAACATGATGTTAGAATGTCAATATTGTTCTTCTCATATTTCAACATGATTTTAGAATGTCACTATTGTTCTTCTCATAGTTCAACATGATGTTAGAATGTCAGTATTGTTCTTCTCATAGTTCAACATGATTTTAGAATGTCAGTATTGTTCTTCTCATATTTCAACATGATTTTGGAATGTCAGTATTGTTCTTCTCATAGTTCAACATGATTTTAGAATGTCAGTATTGTTCTTCTCATAGTTCAACATGATTTTAGAATGTCAGTATTGTTCTTCTCATAGTTCAACATGATTTTAGAATGTCAGTATTGTTCTTCTCATATTTCAACATGATTTTAGAATGTCAGTATTGTTCTTCTCATATTTCAACATGATTTTAGAATGTCAGTATTGTTCTTCTCATATTTCAACATGATTTTGGAA
Organism: Cepaea nemoralis; assembly: GCA_014155875.1. Lineage (NCBI taxonomy): Eukaryota > Metazoa > Mollusca > Gastropoda > Stylommatophora > Helicidae > Cepaea > Cepaea nemoralis. Next base: position 290,091 of record JACEFZ010013123.1, read on the forward strand.
TGTCAGTATTGTTCTTCTCATATTTCAACATGATGTTAGAATGTCAGTATTGTTCTTCTCATAGATCAACATGATTTTAGAATGTCAGTATTGGTCTTCTCATATTTCAACATGATTTTAGAATGTCAGTATTGTTCTTCTCATAGATCAACATGATTTTAGAATGTCAGTATTGTTCTTCTCATATTTCAACATGATTTTAGAATGTCACTATTGTTCTTCTCATAGTTCAACATGATGTTAGAATGTCAGTATTGTTCTTCTCATAGTTCAACATGATTTTAGAATGTCAGTATTGTTCTTCTCATAGTTCAACATGATTTTAGAATGTCAGTATTGTTCTTCTCATAGTTCAACATGATTTTAGAATGTCAGTATTGTTCTTCTCATAGTTCAACATGATTTTAGAATGTCAGTATTGTTCTTCTCATAGTTCAACATGATTTTAGAATGTCAGTACTGTTCTTCTCATAGTTCAACATGATTTTAGAATGTCAGTATTGCTCTTCTCATAGTTCAACATGATGATAGAATGTCAGTATTGTTCTTCTCATAGTTAAACATGATATTAGAATATCAGTATTGTTCTTCTTGAGTGAATTTGAAATGGTTGATGATTCACACCTGTATGATGCAACATGGACGAAGTGCATTCTCAATATTCAAACTTGTATTTGTTTGCTGGTGTTGTTATGAAAACAAACATTAGATTGCACAATGTTCGCCATTATTTTGTTAAGTGCACACTCTATAAATGCATAAAGGAAGTGAATCAGTCTAGCTGAAACACATACGCAGGCACTAACAATGAGACGTTATTTGCTGCCTGTGTTAATCAGCATAGCCTTAAAATGTCTTTGACTTTGACAGACAACATGAACTTTGCAGCTTTCATCATATTCTAAATATCAGTAAACACAGAGAACAATGGATACCTTCTCATTGGATTAGAATCTCTCTTGTAAATTAATATTCACATTTGTTTTAACTTTTAAAACGTGTACAGCGATGTTTATAGATAAGTGCTGCTTGTCTGTGTGCATGGTCAATGTGTCTTTTGTGTGTGTGAGAGAGATAAAAGTATGTGTGTGGGTGTTTTGGTGAGGATATGTGTGTGGTCACATGTGGTTATACAGAAGAATACTAAAAATACCTTTGGCAGACAAAATGAGAAATATAAATGTTTAGAAGAAGTTCAAACACAAAAACAGCTTTCCACAAACAGCAGAAAGAGGCAGTCAACATTTTCAGGCCACAATGTGAAAAGAGAACAAATGAATCATATTATAGCAACTGGAAAAGTTAACACAAGAAAAAATAAGGGAAGACAAGACAAGAAAAGGCTGTCTATAGCCCTTCATCATGGCGTGGACAAATATCTGCACATGAATTGATACATTCTGTTAGGGAATGCGAGATGTGAAGAATCATGATTGTCTATGCCAGTAGGCAAGATGCATATATATATATATATATTGTGTGCACACTAGCAAAGCTGACAGCGAACTGTTCTGGTAATGACACAAACACAGTCGGGCACAGATTCGAGCCTGGGCTCTTCGCTTGTCAAGGTGCGGGAGAAAGACTAATCACCTCTTCCTCCTTGCTGTAGGCCTACAAAATGTGATGGCACTGTCCCATCACAGATCCATAGCTAGACACAGAAAATATATTTATTATTATATAGTAACTATTTTAGTGAAGTCTTCTGGCTTGAAGCTCACTCACATATAAATCTGGCCACCATTGTACTCGTAGCTTTCATAACCAAGCTTATCTTGTGTCATCAATATAAACTGTATAATAACAAATCCAGTTGTTTTCATTTTATATCTCAACTAATTCAGTCTATAGCATCTTTACAAAGCTACTTTGTTTATTATATATGTAGATAAAGTGTTTAACTTACGACAGTGCCAAAATTCATGGGACTGGAAAAAATAATAAGCTGCCAAACAAAACAGTAAGTTAGGACCAAACATAGAACACAATCAAATGAAAAAGTATTATAGTGTAAATTTTCGTTTACTGAGCATTGAAACTGCGGAAGATGCCATGAAACAAAACACATAAATAATTACCCTAGTATGGCAATTTGTCTCCCTTGTATCCAAATGGGAGGTCACATGTGACGATATATTATCCTTCAGCACTTAATCAATTAAACTAAGTTTTCATTCATGACAGTGTCCAAACTTCATACAATTAGAAACAAGAATTAAAACTAGTTTTAACCGATGACAGTGTCCGAACTTCATACAATTAGAAAAAAAGAATTAAAACTAAGTTTTAACTCATCCAAGTTGTTAAAATATCACAAAACAAGCGTGTTTCATATTTGAAAAACTACATCTAAACTTACAAATATCTGGTTTAAAAAGAAAATGTCAGTTCATTAAAATAATTAGAGAGGTATTTTGAAAGACTTATGGAAGAAAAGTTTTGTACAGGACCAGTTAGGAAGATGATACTTCAGTTAAAGCTGGCAACAAACTGACTCGTAAACTTCAATAATGAAAACTCACTGCTAAGAGTAGACAACTCAGCAGCAATGGAATCAACAAGAAGATGAAAACTTAAAGAGAGAAAAATCATGAACCAAGCATCGAAAAACTCTCATTCAGAAGTTATTTATTTTTTAAAAAATATTAACTGATTTAATGAATATATGGTAGAATTTAACAGACACAATTAAAAGTATTTAGTGATGATGTCTGGAAGTGTATCGCACGAAACTTGTTCCCATCCATCATTTATCCATGTGTAGGTTCATCATATGGTCTGACATGTATTCATAAAGCAGGATCACACACTGGTCTAGCTTGCTATCGCCATCTCTCGTGCAAAGAAAACAGCAACAGCAAAGAGTGACACTCTTGAAAGGATTGATATTCAAGCCCTTGATAGATGCTGTTAAGCTTTTATTGTCAGAACTACCCATCATAAACACATTAAATTCAAAATTAACATACATGTTATGACACAATAATTTTATTCACATTTTTCAACCATACATGTCTGCACTTTCAATATGGTTATCAAGATTGAATACATTGTTTTCTTGTGTTAAAAGTTAGTTGCAACTAATCCCAGCATTTATTTGGCTGTTTGTAATTGTCTAAGCAATTTTACATTCAGTAATTTGCCATTGCCGGTCTCTCTGGCTGTGGGGTTACAACACTTTCTCTCTGTAATCCCGTTTATCACGCAGAGTTTCGTAGCGGAGCGAGAGCTGAGGCGGTTCAACCCCTGCTCGTGACTTGCGGGATACTGAGCCGGCCGCTCAGAAAGCAATGGCAAACTACTGAGCGTAATCTTGCCAAGAGATCAACATACAGCTGAAAGATGCTGGTGTTGATAGCTAAGTCCTGTAAAGGATATGCTAAAAAAAAATAAAAAAATTTGCCATTGCATTCTGAACAGTCAAAGTTTATACCATTGTGAAAATCAAAGTAAAGTGATCTGCTCCTTTATCGCTCGTGGATAACCTTAAACTTGGTATGTTTACCTTGTGAAACTGTTCACTACCCTTAAGCCACAGATACTGACTTCTTGCATTACTTGCACAACGGTGATTAAGCTGCATACCTCGTGCTGTGAAGGTTGTGGGTTCGATTCTTGGCTCCATTATTTGGTTCACAGGTGCAAATTTTCTCAGAAACCCCTGAGGGTCATCAGTAGAGCTTTGAAGTTTGTGCTTTGTGTGACATTTTCAGTAGGCTGCGCTGTGGAAAGAGACCAAGCCATATGGGATCAAACCCAGTGCAGTGAAGTTGATACTTTCACATTAAACACTTTTTAACTGCTTCAGTGCCAAAGAAACAGTAGGTTTGGACCAAGTATGGCTCACAATCAAATGTACAAGCATTATAATGGGAATTTCCATTTACTGAACATTTAAACTGCGGAAGATATGATGAAACAAAACAATTAACATGAGACCATAGTATGGTGATATATCATCCTTCTGTCTAAATAGGAGGTCACATTTGACAATATATCATCCTTTGGCATTGAATCAGTTAAACTTGAACATTTTGGGTGAACTGTTGTTCATTTTCATATCTTGTTCAACCTGCGGGAAGTGACAGGTCAAGAGGTTAGAATGCCAGGTTTTCCTTCAGGAGACCAGAGTTAAAATCCTGAGTAAGGCGTGGATTTTTTGTTTCCGTCGGGGGGAAAAAGGAAAACCCTAACCTGCACAGTTCATGGCAACTGCACTAGACATGCGGTCTTAATTCCTCAGGCTCAAACCCCCCGTCCCACACCATAAGGTACTATAGCCAGTAGATGACAGTTTCCCCTGCATCAAGTGTGACACCATCAGCAGTTTGTCGTAGTAAATGAATTCATCAAACTGCTTGGTTAAATCAGACAGATTTTTTACTGCAGTAACAGGACAATTTAATTTGTGACAGAACCTACCAGGCAGCCAACATTTCTAGTCATTTTAAATGTGTTGTTAGTGTTTGCACATTGTAATATGTTAGTGTTTCTAAGTCTTCATTTTTACAGTTATTGTTTTTTTATTTGTCATGTTATGTTTATAAGTGTACTGTTGTCATTCTGAGCGTAAGCAGATATAAGCTTTGGAAAAATTATGATGTATGTATAAACTGTTCATGTTTTTTTTCATACAAGCGTGTGTTGTTCTTTTTTATAGAATAAAACATATTTGTTGTTTTCTCTTAATAATTTATCTATGACTGGAAAGAAAAAACATGCAGCAAAAAACTAAACTGAATTTTCTTCTACTCCCCTTCTACACTGATGGGTTAGTAGTGAGAAACAGATCTAGTGGCTGGGGTTTCATTGCCAAGGCTAATGGACGAAGCTTGAAGAAGGAAAGTCTGGAGTATGAAACTATGACATCCAGCATGAGAACAGCAGCCTTCCGATGGTTGGAGGAAACCGCTGCAACACACATTGTATTCATTATGACTCATGGAGTATGCTTAGTAAGGTGAAGAAAGGATTGTTTTGTATAGAATTGCTTGCCTCGCTTCAGAGGTCACAGATTGTGAGAATTGTATGAATTTTCTGCCCTGATCATGTGGGGGAATGAACAGGCTGATAGACTGGCAGGGAATGTGAACAGTCTGTTAGGTTGGCAGGGAATGCACCTCTCTGTGGTAGACTACCTATGGACAAGGAAAAGGTGGTCGGGTGCCTGTGGGACCAGGTTGAGAAAGCGGTAGAACAGACTGAGCACCCCTGCAGGCGAACAGATTGGCTGGGTCTACACCCTTTGGTGGGGTATTGGTGCATGATAAGGCAGACGTGGTAGGGGCCCGTTGGTATTGTGGGGTATTGGTGCATGATAAGGCAGACGTGGTAGGGGCCCGTTGGTATTGTGGGGTATTGGTGCATGATAAGGCAGACGTGGTAGGGGCCCGTTGGTATTGTGGGGTATTGGTGCATGATAAGGCAGACGTGGTAGGGGCCCGTTGGTATTGTGGGGTATTGGTGCATGATAAGGCAGACATGGTAGGGGCCCGTTGGTATTGTGGGGTATTGGTGCATGATAAGGCAGACGTGGCAGGGGCCCGTTGGTATTGTGGGGTATTGGTGCATGATAAGGCAGACGTGGTAGGGGCCCGTTGGTATTGTGGGGTATTGGTTGCATGATAAGGCAGACGTGGTAGGGGCCCGTTGGTATTGTGGGGTATTGGTGCATGATAAGGCAGACATGGTAGGGGCCCGTTGGTATTGTGGGGTATTGGTGCATGATAAGGCAGACATGGTATGGGCCCGTTGGTATTGTGGGGTATTGGTGCATGATAAGGCAGACATGGCAGGGTATTGTGGTGCCTACAGTGCAGAAGAACAGACAGATCATCACAGCCTGGAGAGAATGATGGCCAACGCCCAGACTGGTACCATTAGTATTGGGACTCTTCTCTAGCTGTTGAAGATGAGATGGGATTGTCCGAGTGCTGTGATGTCGGTTCTTGACTCAACCCTTAGCCTCACAAAGGCTGTATTTAACACAAAGATATGCAACAAACACACAAGAATAGACTGCACCCAACTTGGTGATACGATGCACGTCCAGACTGTATTCACAGATCACAAACACCATGTATAACGGCAAGAAATATACAGATCAACATCATTGGTAGAGAAAGTAAAGGACTTCCACACCTGGAGGTGTGATGGCTATACAGTAATAACCCTTTATTTTAGGTCCACTAGGTATATGGTGCTAAACCATAGCTGTATAGACCACCTGGCTCTGTGTGTGTAATGTGGTCTATATCAACTTGCCGACTTTACTTTCCAGAGCTTTTTCCTAGTACAATTTGTAGGCGGTGTCGACCAGGAAGCCCAAGTAACATTTAAAAAAATTCCCATCTCAATGGAAATTCAAACAATGGTCAAGCCGCTGGCCTTGTGCTATAGAGGTATTGGGTTTGTTTTTGGACTCCTGTCATTTGCTCATGAATGCAAATTTGTTGGGAAGACCCCGGAAGTCGTTGTTGAAGCTACAGAGTTTGTGCTTTGTGCAATGCTTTTTGACAGGCTGCTGTGCAGAAAGTTGAAGTGCTATATAGAAAATAAGATGTAGACATGTTTTTGGGCATGTTATGAGATGAAATAAACTAGAGAACTTGGTGACAGCTGGCAAGATAATAAACTACAGAACTTGGTGACAGTTGGCAAGATAATAAACTAGAGAACTTAGTGACAGCTGGCAAGATAATAAACTAGAGAACTTGGTGACAGTTGGCAAGATAATAAACTAGAGAACTTAGTGACAGCTGGCAAGGTAATAAACTAGAGAACTTAGTGACAGCTGGCAAGATAATAAACTAGAGAACTTGGTGACAGCTGGCAAGATAATAAACTAGAGAACTTAGTGACAGTTGGCAAGATAATAAACTAGAGAACTTAGTGACAGCTGGCAAGATAATAAACTAGAGAACTTAGTGACAGCTGGCAAGATAATAAGCTAGAGAATTTGATGACAACTGGCAAGATTGTTAGAAAAAGAACAAAGGGAAGGCAAAGAAGTAAATATCTGGATGACTTTACCACATGGTATGGTCGAGACAAGAACACTGAGCTGATCCATAACTCTGGTGATCGCGTTAGATAGTGAAACACGATAGCACAAGCTGATCTTTGAAAAGAAAGATTGGCACATGATGATGCTCAGAAGAAAGAAAGAAGACTGAGCATTATGGGATAGAAGCCAATGCAATAAAGTTGATCCTGTTACCTTCAACCTTTGGTGAATCCTTGAGACCATCAAACAGCATTTGAATGACATTCACTTATATTGTTCGGCACTCAGAGATATAAAAGACAGTTAAGTCAGCATGGCCAAATGGATAAGAACACATGTTCTTAAACATTCGGCTGATGCCGAGGTAAAGGGTTCTACACTGCACAGTAAGACTAAAATTTTGACCAAGTCCTTGACTCAGAGACGTAAATTACAAGTTGGAGTGGGTTCGCCTGATGGCGAGAGACACTGTTAACAGAGAAAGCTAATCCACATGCAAAATTCAGTCCAGCACTATTAGAAGTAGTGTGTATGGACTACGCTTGAGTTCAAAGTGAGCGGGGGAAAAAAAAACAAGACAGAAGTAGAGATCACAAGACATACTAGACAATATATACACATCCACCTGATGAGTCTGACTGATTCTGCAACTTGAAAATGTGGAGTATCATGGCAAATGTGGAGTATCACGGCAAATGTGGAGTATCACTGCAAAACACACAGAGCACATCCTACAAGACTGCCCTGACTATAGCAGACAGAGAGAAGAAATCTGGCCCATAGAGGCGACTGAGAGAATCAATAAATCTGGCCCATAGAGGCGACTGAGAGAATCAATATATGTTACATAATTATGTAATCTTAGACATACTCTTTGTCCTTCAGATAACTAATCATTACATAATTATGTAATTTTAGACATACTCTTTGTCTTTGTGACAAATAATAGATGTAACATAATTATGTAATCTTAGACTTACGCTTTGTCCTTGAGATGACCAACAGGCGTTACACAAGTATATAATAATAGACAAACTCTTTGTCCTTGAGATAAGCATTAGACATTACATAAATACGTAATATTTGACATACTCTTGGTCTTTGAGAAGACTGATAGATGTAACATAATTATGTAATCGTGGACATACTCTTTGTCCTTGTGAAGACCAATAGATGTGACATAACTGTATAATCTTAGACATACTCTTTGTCCTTGATCCGATTGATAATGTTACATAATTATGTAACTTGATACATACTCTGTCTCTCACAAGTTACTGGTGTAATAAGACCATACAATTTAATTTTTGTCCCTGAGGAAATGGTTTATTTTAGGAAAGAGCATATAGCAATTTGTCATCCTCATATTTCAAGAACATCTGTCTGAAACCATTCGCTGATAACACTCGGAACTAACATCTGTGCTGTGAAACCTATAGTGACACTGATCGCTGCCCATAAGTTGCTATTGCTGCCATCCTGGGTCACAACTGCAAAAGAAAAAACATGCACATAAGTTTCTCATAAACAAGTATGTAGAAATATAATAGAACAATCCATCCCCCATTGTCCTACTCAAAAAACAATAACCATTACTCATAAACAAGTATGTAGAAATAGAATTGAACAATTCATCCTTCTATTTTCATACTCATAAACAATAACTATTTCTCATAAACAAGTATGCAGAAATAGAATTGAACCCCGGGAAGGTTAACCCGGACAACAAATGCCCGCAGAAGTCGGATGTGTGAGCCTAACGGCGCAAGAACGCAGCTCTGCTGTAAACAGGCACAACGCAGTCACGTCCGGAAAAAAAATCTGGATGAACGCAGAAGAAGAAGAATGGAACAATTCATCCTACTATTTTCATACTCAAAAACAATAACTATTCCTCATAAACAAGTATGCAGAAATAGAATGGAACAATTAATCTTTCTATTTTCATACTCAAATACAATAACTATTTCTCAAGCCCTGGTGATGACCAGGATTTTTTCTCGTGGACTTCTAGTAATTCCCCTGGTCTCTGGGTAGTGAGATCAGACACCCGTGTGTATTGTTGCGCACATAAAAAATCCCTTGGCAGTTGGAAATCGAAAAAGAGTAGCCTAACGGTGCTGCCCGGGCAAAATTTCGAGTTAGAAATCTACCCAAAGTATTTCAGGATCCTCGCCGGTGCTACGGAATTCGTGCACTGAGCTGAGTTTCTTCAGACTCAGGTTTGAGTTAGGAGGAGAACGGAGCACTTATGGGTTGCACCCGTGTGCCGTGATGTTGATCCATCAACTAAACTAAACTAAACTAAACTTTAAAAAAAAATGTTTTGCATATCCTTTACAGGACATCGCTGTCAACATCAGCATCTTTCAGCTGATTGTTGATTTCTTAGCAAGATTACGCTCAGTAGTTTGCCACTGCTTTCTGAGCGACTGGCTTCATACTCTCATAAGTCATTGGCGCGACTCAAACCGCTTCCAATTCTCGTGCGCTCACGTCAACCACGAGAGTATTCAGGGTTACGGAGAAAGCTGCTAACCCCTCGGCCAGGGAGACCGGCTCTCATAGACAAGTATTATGCAGAAATAGAATAGAACAACTCATCCCTCCATTATCAAACTCAAATACAATAACTATTTCTCATAAACAAGTATGTAGAAATAGAATAGAACGACTCATCCTTCTATTTTCATACAGAAATACAATAACTATTTCTCATAAACAAATATGCAGAAATAGAATAGAACAACTCATCCTTCTATTTTCACACTAAAAAACAATCAAGATTTCTCATAAACAAGTATGCAGAAATAGAATAGAACAACTCATCGCCCCCATTATCAAACTCAAATACAATAACTATTATCCACAAACATTATGCCTAAACAGGGTACCAGGAAATGTTCTGGGAAGTGTAAATGGTAAACGTTATACTGACCTAAAGGGGGTTTACTTTACTTTTATGAACAGTATATCTTTCAGTGAAAGAAACACATCATCCTGGCATCCTTCCTGCCCCAATCTAACAACTCAAAGGGCACTTGTAATTAGAAATGGCTAATCCTTAATACTTGGCTGTCAACCAAGTGCCATCTGCAAACTAAAGGTCAGTGGTGATGAGTCTCCAAAAACCCTCCACACAGTGTTTTCATGGTGCTTTCAAACAAACTTCTTCAGTTTCTCAGAAACTATCTTTTGATGTTATTCCTCTTGTTCTTCTTTTGTCCTACTTTTGCTGTGAAGCGTCACAGAGAGGAAGTGGACGTAATTTTTTTTTTTTTTTTGGCTGTCTTGTTGCTTGTGCTAATGTCATATTTGATATTTTCAAAGCCCCTTTGACTCCACCCAGCTATCTTGATGTTATTCATAAACCTATAAGTTATCTATTCACCTAGCAATCAAATTGTAAGTCGTCTACTCTACCTAAACATCTTGATGTGATAGAGGTGGAGATCCAAGATATTCCCACATAGTAGTGGAGAATATAATCTATCTGTTCAGGATATTCCCACATAGAGGTGGAGACTATAGTCTGTCTAAGATATTCCCCCACAGAGGTGAAGACTATAGTCTATCCAGGATGTCCTACATAGAGGTGCAGACTATTGTCTGTCCAGGATGTCCCACATTGAGGTGGAAAGGTCTCGGCCATCATAAACCCCAACTTTGACAGATCAACACTTCTCAATCCCTCTAACTAACACTAAAATGGGTCATGCTCACCTGTCAAAGCCTGAAATGTTGATATGCACACGAAGGCTTGAATAAACCACAGATAGATACTGCTGTACACCTGTCCCCACAGAAGTACTGGGATGGCCAGAATGTGCCACAGACTTGCAATAATCACAGCTTTTGTCAGTGACTCTGTCCTGTATGGTATAGCATAGCAGATAAAATAACAGGACTAAGCAATACATCACAGCAATACTATTCTTGTACAAAGCCGGCCTTATATAACGAAGGGGTTACAAATGCAATTTGTAATCCCGCGGTCAAAACACAGCTGTGGGTGATGTGGAAGCTGGTTTGCGCTGGTTTTTTAATAATGGTACGAGTATTAGTTCCAAAAGCAATGGTAAACTACTGAGCGTAAACTTGCCAACTTGCCAAGAAATCATAAACAGCAAATAACAAAACCACAAAAATACAAGACCTCTTGTAAAGGAAGAGGCTAATAATTGTAAGTAATTTAACGAAAAGCTTTAGAGCTGTGATGGCATAGGGTTAGTGAACTTGCCTGCTAAGACAATGGTCTAGGTTCAATCCCCAGCAGAGGCAGGATTTCTGTTTTCCTACCAGTTTGGCTCAGGGTTAAAACCTTTCATTCATTCAGTAGCATGTCCTTTGCAGAACCTCGCTCCCATAACAACCTTCCGGAAGACTTCTCGGTCATAAGCAAGATGTCCCGTATCCGATACACCCATCTGGAGATCATCTGCCGCATCCTTCTTCTTCTTCTGCATTTATCCGGAGTGTTTTTATTCAGATGTAATTGCGTTGTGCTAGGTTTATTTGCACCCTTAGGCCGACACATCCGACTTCTTTGGGTGTTTGTTGACTGGGTTAACCTTCCCGGGTGCTTTGAAGGACATTCCACTCTCACTCAGATATTTTTGCGTTGTGCCAGATTTATTGCGCCCTTAGGCCGACACATTTGACTTTGTGGGCGTTTGTTGACCGGATTAGCCTTCCCGGGTGTTTCAAAGAACTTTCGACTCTCACTGTTGTAGTGCCGTCCACATCCCAGCTGGTCAAGTTAGAACGGTTGAAGACATCACAGTCAACCCTCAAGGGAAGGCAGGGGCAGACCATGGGCATTATCTGCCATCCAAGGAGGCTTCCATAATTGCAGAGCCGGCATGTAGCACTCTGGTACTGAGCTCACCCAAGGAATCGCCATGCCCTGCACATGGCTGCTTCACTTCCTCACTTCCGTATATTGGGCATTTCGTTCCGCGCAAACCAGGCAAAGTCAGGATGCAAACGACATCCACTCAGCGAGCTTTCGACTGTGACATTCCACGAATAGGTTTGCCAGCCAAGCAATATTCCCATTCGTGCTTTTGAGGGACATTTGACTCTCACTGTTGTGGTGTCGTCCACATTCCAGCTGGTCAAGTTAGAACGGCCAAAGACATCACAGTCAACCCTCACAGGAAGGCAGGGGCAGACCATGGGCATTCCCTGCCATCCTAGGAGGCTTCCATAATTGCAGAGCAGACACATAGCGCTCTGGTACTGGGCTCACCCAAGGAATCGTCTCATCCTGTGCATGGCTGCCTCACTTTCTCACTTCCGTATATTGGGCCTTTCGTTTGCTACTGGGCGCTTCCCACACAAACCAGAAATGGTCAGTCTACAGATGGCATCCACTCAGCGAGCTTTAAGTTTGGACTTTCCATGAAATGCAGGTGCTGCCGGCTCAGCATCTCACCTCCATTTAGCAGAGGATGAGTAACAGCCAGGCCCTCACATCCGGGGAATATTGACTTAGAGGCGTTCAGCCATATCCCTCAGCTGAGAGCCACAGAACAAGTGTCTGGACCAAGCATGTAACAGATCTGCCACATTCTGCATCCATCTTCTCTTTGGCCTTCCTCTTTCTCTCTTCCCAGGCATATACCCCTCCATTAGTGATCTCTCCAAACTTTCATGGCGTTTCAATTGACCAAAATATTTCAGTTTTCTTTGTTTTATCGTCTGTAGTAGCCAACCTTCTTCAATATTCAGCTCTTATTGTATTGATGCATTTGTTCTTTTCTGTATCCAACATATTTTTAGAACCCGTATATAACATGTATATTCAAAGGCATTTATGTGTTGTCCAGCTTGTTTAGTAAGTGTCCAGGTCTCACAGGCAAATGTTGCAATGGGAAAGTTGTGTGCTCTTAAAAATCTAATTTTTGTAGGTTTATCTGTCCCACAATTTATTCAGTTGTTTTAGTCTTTGAAGAGCAATAGATATTCATCTTTTTTTTTTTACTCAATTTTTTTTATTTTTTAAAGATATTCATTTTTTAATTTCTTACCATTGTTGGTAATCATTGACCCAAGATATTCAAAATTTTCCACCAGCTCCATAACCCAGTCTCATAAAAATCTGTACCAGATAATTTTCAGAATTGCCTGGGAAAGAAAGGCAATGAAGAAGATAACTGGTCACGACACCACATATTTCATGGTCTAGAATACGTTAAAGTCAAACACTTCACACCCCAATATCTGCTGTGGGACTATCTTTGACTTAATTAAAAGCAGAAACATCATATGAGATACCAACACACATCTCTGTAAAATAAAAAGTGGACAGTACAAAGTGAAGATCATAACTGTTTGAAGAACACGATTAATCAAATTTAATTCATTTACATGATCACCAGTTTTGGATCAGGTCTGTGTCCTTGTCCTGATTATGTCTTGTGGTCAGATCATCAAGGAATTTATCTCTCTGCTCACCCCTGGCTTTTTTCCAATCTGTTTTAATAATTGTTTCTAAGTTTTGAAGTTTATCACTCTTCATCATGTGCCCCAAATATCTTGATTATTTATGTCTAATTTCTCAAATCAATTTAGTTTTAAATTGTTTCTTGAAGGACTTTATCATTTGTTTTGCTGTCTTCCTTGGCATGTTTCTCAGAAACCGTATGTCCACTGCCAACAGATGTTTCTTAACTTGTCTCATTATTGTCCAGGTTTCACATACATACAGTACAAGCTCTCTATAACACTTCAACACCTTTTCTCACTGCAACTGACAGCTTTATACAGGCCAGTATGTTTTCCATCTTGCAAAAGGCTACTTGAACAGGATATTTCCTTTATGAAAAACCAGAATAACATATCAGTATGATACTTTTGTTATCTGTTAAATTTTTTGTTGTAAATTTTGCGATGGCTCACTTTGAACTCAAGGGTAGTCAACACACACTACTTAAAGTAGTGCTGGATTGAATTTTGCATGTGGATTAGCTTTCCCTATTAACATCGTCCCTCGCCATCATGCCAACCTACTCCAACTTCAGAGGTACTTGTAATTTACGTCCCCAAGTCAAGGATGAGAGGTCAACATTTTTAGTCCAACCGCCCTTACTTCAGCATCAGCTCACCGGATGTTTAAGAACATGCATTCTTATTCATTCGGCCATGCCAATCTCCATCTGTTAATGAAAAAGACAGTACTGCCCTCTGGGTAAAATCACAGATGCTCAGTCTCCATTAATTTTCTCAAAAGTAAAGGTGGCCAGAACAACACCGACCACATGACCTACAGAGTTCTGACTGGTCAATAAAATGTGTCCAATACTCTTCAAGGCGTGTGATAGGTTCCTTTACTTATTTCTTAACAGTAGTATCATCTATGGGATTATCTATGTGATGTTAAGATTAAGACAAATGTGTGACCACTGATTCTACTATTTACTTGAATGTCTTCAGGTGCCTGTGTCGCCAGTAGCTTCTCAATGCATAGACTGCCAGTACTGCAGCCAGTAGCACTAGCAGTTCTGTAAGGGAAAACAGAGGGGGGTTATCAGACATGCATGCAAAAAGGGAAGCTCTGACAGAGAGAGGGTGAGAGTTGGAAGGATGGAGACAGAGAGCTGGGACATACAGACAGATGAAGGGAGAAAGGAAGGGAGACAGATGAACAGACAGACAGGCAGGCAGACATGAACAGGTAGAGGGAGGAAAGGACATATAATAGAAAGAGACAGACAGACAGAAGGAGAGAAGGATGAACATATAGACAGACAAAGATGGAGAGGGAGAGAGACAAACAGACAGCTGGACAGACAGACTGAGAAAGAGAAACAAGTGAGAGAGTGACAGATAGACTGACAGAGATCCACATATACAATACACGGCAATCTGTTCACATACTCAAGAACATATAACAACAACATTTTCTAAATGCAATACTTCACAGACATTTACTTGTCTATTACACACATGTGTAAGTGTGTATGTATATGTATTTGAATCAAGCACATTCTTTATTTAGGGTACTGTTGCTTTCATCCGATTGCTGCTGAGTTGTCTACTCTTGGCAGACAGCCAAGAGGATGTACAAGCCATGAGGATCGACTTCATTGCACCAGGTTTTATCCCATGTGGCTCGGTCTTTTGATGCAGGACGACTTCCCGAAAGCTCAGCACAAAGCAGAAATTCCATAGCTCCAGCGACGACACCCCCCCCCCCCCCCCCCCCCTCCAGGAATCTCAGATAAAAGTGCACTTGCGAACCGAACAATGTAGGCTGGAATCGAACCCATATCCTTTGGAATGTGAGGAAGATGGTATAACCATAGCTGAATCAGCACTCTCTCTTAAATTTCCAGTGTGCTTATGCTGAGGTAGCAGATTCAACTCCTACAACGGTCAGTTGGACTAAAATGTTGACTTCTCGTCCTTGACTTGGGCACGTAAATTACAAGTACCTCAGAAGTTGGAGGGAGTTCACCTGATGGCAAGGGAGACTGGTATTAAGGAAAGCTAATCCACATGCAAAAATCAAGCCAAAACTTTAAACCTTTTAATAACCTCTTAAATCTTCTCACCTGTCCTCAGGTAATTTATTTTTCATCATTCATTCACTTGAAATTTGTCTATAACTCAAGGCTGTCTCTTGTATGAATTTAACTGTCTTTTTTAGTTCATTCAGTGGTTTATAGAGTTTATCTTCCACTGTTGTTTCTCTAGGTCAGAAGGTTTGCCTAGATATTTTGTATTTTGGACAGTCATGAAGTATGTGATCTGCTGTTTGTGGTGCCAATGTACATGTGCACATGGCTGATTCACCAATCTTTAAACCACATACATGTGGTTGCATAATCTATTATGTCCTGTTCTGAGGCATAGGATAATGATTTTTTCTGGTCTGTCTATAAAATGGCAATCATCTTGTACTGGTGTTGGTGGCTTTCTGATTGATTTCATGATTCTTTTCTTTTGGTGTAAGTGACAGGTTTACCAGGTTGTTCTTCTATTGCTCCTTCCTTAGCTAGTTGCTCAGCTCTCTCATTTCCACAGGTACTCCACAGTGAGATAGTATTCACTGTGTGGTGACATTATGCTGGCTGCCTAGTTCAGAAGGTAGTTTCATACTGGGGTAACCATATGGACACCACCTAGCCTGCTTAGCTAATAGTGAAAAACTCAGGTCGCTTGTGCATGTCCCATGTGTATTAAAAAGAGTAATAAAGCACCCGTTTGTACACTAAAAAAATAGTAAATAAAGCACCCGTTTGTACACTTTAAGGCATAATGGGTATATGGTGCTGTAGAGGTGAACTCTTTAACTGATCTGGGAACCCCCACGTTGACCCAGCCTAAAACAGCTACCAGGAAATGTCTTGGGAAGGGAAGATGGCCAGTGTGACATTGACCCCATCAATCATCGAATGCTGAATGATGTCCCTAAAATATGGGGCCTGGACCAAATGTACAATATGTCTTCAAGCTATATCAAAAAGGGTTCTTTGAGGATTTTAAAAACTGATTAAGTGCCATGGCCGGTTTCCATGGCGAAGTGGTTACGGATGCGATTCGTGATCCCGCATACCTGCGTTCGAAACACAGCTGCGAGCGATTTAGCAGTAAGACCACGTTATGCTGGTTTTATACGAAATGGTATGGGTGCCGGTCGTTCAGAAAGCAATGGCAAACTACTGAACGTAAACTTGCCAAGAGATCACAGACAGCACAAAATGCTGGTGTTGACTACAAACGTCCTGCAAAGGATATGCAACATATTTTAAAGTGCCATGAGATGATTAATCGTCTTAAGCAACTTCCCGTATCTGCCATCGGCTTATATACGGTAGTTTTCCCTATACAACCCCCTTTAATACGATATATAATACAACATGTCTGCTACTATATTAACAACTTTTAACTGTGACATACCCATACTTCCCATTTTCTGCCATTCATTTTTGTTTGATCCAAACCTACTGTTTGTTTGTCACTGAATCTGTTAATTTACTTCGCCCAGGGAAATGTTTATCCAACTTGCAAACTATATTTTTCTTTTCTTTATACACTCATATGTATCTGCTAACAAACATAAATAAAACAATACAATATTTAAAGACATTGAGAGATTTGAGATAATCATCCACTGCCATTTAATGTGATATGTCATAAGTTATGCTTTACTTGTGACTGGCCACACTATTACAATAAAAGTAAACCGAGTGTGTACCAAATCTCAAGACTTGACAAATAATATATGTAAGAGGTAAGACTCCAAAAGTAGCAAAAAGTTTGAGAAATGCCACTATGGCCCCAAACTCAATAAACGGAAAATCCAAACTGCATCGTCTCGTGGTAGAGGACGGGAAAGACAAAACAGTGTGGCAAATGTAGCTCTAGGGACCGAGTATCCACCTGCATAAGTAGACACCTCTAGGGTGATCATTCCCACAGTGTAAGGTGCTCATTCCCACAGTGCAGAGTGCTCATTTACCCTGGCGACTTAAAAGGTTGCTAGAGCCTCAGGACGAAGTCCACAGCCACATGGATAACAAGGGGAAACTACCACATTATGCATCCCAAGAAACTCAAAATGGAAGCCAATAAATCCTGAGAGTGCATAAGGCAGTAGAAATGGAAAGAGACAGAGAAACTGTTCACAGGGCCATGATGAAAGCAATCTTCTGCGAAGGACCTGCTATATGAAGAGGATAATGTAGTACGTAAGTTCAGTGGAGTATGGTATACTTTATGGTCTTACCTGATGCAGCAATGATGAAGTTTAAATACAGTTCTAGCCCAATATAGGTGTAGTTGAAAGTTTCATCATACCCATGTCTGCTTGCCAGTTTGGCTCTCTGGACTACCAACTTGATGAAGGCATTACAAATCCACAGCAGAACTGCTAGTTTCCACTGGGACTGGACAGAAAAAAGCGCCACTATAAAAACACTGATCAGTAACACAAGACAAACAGGCAGGCAGGCTTACAGATAGGAAGAGACTAGTATATTAAGTGTTAACACAAATCCTTTTTTGAGTTCCAGTCCAATAAGGCAGATAGGCTGTTGAGTTGTTAAGGCCTCTGGAGTGTTTTTTTTCTGCTTCTGGCTACAGTTTGCTTACGCATTTTTCTCATGTTGGACTGGTAGTACATGGTTCTATCGCCCAGCCACTGAGTTGAGTGCTTGGAGCGACACTGTGAGCTGTCAATTTCATGTGGAGAGCTTTTACATATCCACTGTTGAAAAATGACATGGGAAAATGAGGAGCATTTTGTGAGAAAAAAAGAGTGTTGAAGTGCTACACAGAACCTGTAATTTTGTATGGATGTGAAGCGTGGACAATGAGCAGGCAAGCTAAAAGACGCTTCACATCCATACAAAAAGACAATTTGATGGCTGTGCAAATGTGGTTTGTGAGAAAAATGCAAAGAATACCATGGACAGACAGAAAAACCAATGATCAAGTCCTACAAGAAACAAATGAAAATCGTAAACTGATTAGAGAAATTAGATGAGACAGTCACAATTGTTTAGACACGTTATGTGGAGAAATAAATTGAAGAACTTGGTAACAACTGGCAAGATCAAGGGGAAAATAACAAGGGGAAGGCAGAGAAGTAAATACCTGGATGGCTTGGCCAAGTGGTATGGTCGAGACAAGAACACAGAGCTGATCCATGACTCTGGTGATTGTATGAGATGGTGAAACATGATCGCCTACGCTTATCGGCATGGCACATGATGATGATGATGAACTGTTTTTATTGTGTATTCTTAAGGCACATTCAACAATTGGTGCTAGACCCATATTTTACAAACCAATCGGCTCTCGTGGGTGATGCTGGCCACGCCTACTTTCTAAGACAGTTCCTGGCAGCTATTTTAGCTGGAATCAGCCAGAAAGACAAGGTCAATTTTAAAAATCTTCCCTAATGTGGATTCAAACCCATAATCACCATGCTGGCACTGCATCTAGCCACCACACTATCACAGCTTCCAGGACAGAATATGTGAATGCCTAACAATTTAGTTAGTTGCTGTTCCAACTTCACTGCAAAGGGTCACCTCATAATGCTCCGTTCCTGCGCCAGTGAATATTACACAAAATGCTCCTCACTGCCCCATGTGAAAAGTGGAACAAACAGCCATACCAACAAATCAACAGCACACACACAGAAAACAGTAACAATGGTGATATCAAAGAAAACGGTGAAACCAAAATGTGAAACAGAAATAGAAGGGAAAATTCTTAACCAAGTGAATAATTTTAAATTCCTAGGGGCATTTATAACATCAGAGGGTAGATGCACAATAAAGATTAAGAGCAGAATGGGGCAAACAACTGCATTTAAGAAAATAAAGACTATCTTATGTAATACCGCTTTGTAATAAAGTCACTATCATTGATAAGATGAATGTTGTCAACTCCTTGGACTGCCAAAGTAACTAACAACGATTGCCTGAAACAGGCTAATGAAACTAGAACATTATATACAACAATAAGAAAGAGACAAACAGCTTTTTTGGTCATGTAATGAGAAGAGAAGCATTGGAGAACATCATGACAACAGGAAAGATCGAGGGGAAGAGAGGCAGAGGCAGACCAAGAAAAATTATGATGGATGGATTGAGATGGTGGGTTGGAGGAATATCATCAGCAGAGTTGATCCAGAAAACTAAGGACCAAGATCTGTGGAAAGTCATGAACGCCTGCGCCAGCTGAGATGGTACTTGATGATGATGAGCCAGTTCAGCAACTGGACACCACCATTTTCTGAACATGCAGTTCACAAAACAAAACTGTGGAGAGATGTAAAAACACTCCACACGAAATCAACAGCTCACATTGTCGCTCCAAGCACTTACCTCAGTAGCTGGGCAACAGAACCATGTACTACCAGTCCAACTTGAGGAAAATGCATAAGCAAGCATAGCCAGAAGCAAAAACACTCAAGATGCCATAACAGTGCAACTGCCTATTCCCCCATATTGGACAGGAAGTCTGAATGCCTAACAATTCACATACATAATAAAACAAACAGGTATTTTAAAATCCTATTGGCGCACAATAAAAGTCAGATATGTTCTTCTTCTTCTTTCATTCGCTTGAAATTTGTCTATATCTGCAATGTTGTCTCTTGTATGAATTTGTCTTTTTTAGTTCACTCAGTGGTCCATTTGTCTATATCTGCAATGTTGTCTCTTGTATGAATTTGTCTTTTTTAGTTCACTCAGTGGTCCATTTGTCTATATCTGTAATGTTGTCTCTTGTATGAATTTGTCTTTTTTAGTTCACTCAGTGGTCCATTTGTCTATATCTGTAATGTTGTCTCTTGTATGAATTTGTCTTTTTTAGTTCACTCAGTGGTCCATTTGTCTATATCTGTAATGTTGTCTCTTGTATGAATTTGTCTTTTTTAGTTCACTCAGTGGTCCATTTGTCTATATCTGTAATGTTGTCTCTTGTATGAATTTCACTCTTGTTGAGTTCACTTAGTGGTCCATTTGTCTATATCTGCAATGTTGTCTCTTGTATGAATTTGTCTTTTCTAGTTCACTTAGTGGTCCATGCCGGCTCTGTGGCGAAGAGGTTATGAATGTAATTTGTAATCCTGCATACTACGTTCAAAACACAGCTGTGGGGAATTTGGAAGCAGACCATCTTGTGTTGGTTTTCTGACAATGGTATGTGTGCCGGTCGTTCAAAAAGCAATGGCAAACTACTGAACATAAACATGCCAAGTAATCACAAACAGCCAAAAAATGCTAGGATTGACCGCAACGTCAACTGCAAAGGAAATGCAACTAACTGTTTTAACGATGGTCCATAGAGTTTATCTTCCACTGTTGTTTCTCTGGCCAGAAGGTTTTCCTAGATATAACATATTCTGGGCAGTCGTTGAGTATATGATCTGCTTGCTGTCTGCGGCACCAAACCACATGTGCACATGGCTGATATGCCAATCTTGAATGTTGTAATCATGTGGTTGTGTAATCTATTGTGTCTGTCCTGAGGCGCAAAAAAATGATTTGTTCTGGTGTCAGGTATGTATATGTATTTGTGTTTATTGTGTGCTTCAGGATCTGCAAATACCTGTTTGTTTCATCATAAATTGTAATATCCTGCAGCAGTCAGATATTTCTTAACAATTCACAATCCAATATGGCAGTGTCTTCTATGGAACTACCTTAACCTTGACAGTTTTAATGTGATGACTTCATATTTGCATTTGAGGTCAGCATGGCTGCATGGATAAGAACAGGTGTTCTTAAACATCCGGTGTGCTGATGTTGAGGTAAGGGGTTCAACCCCTGCATCGGACAGATGGACTAAAATGTTGACCTCTTGTCCTTGACTTGGGGAAGTAAATTACAAGTACCTCTGAAGTTGGAGTGTGTTTGCATGATGGCGAAGGACACTGTTAACAGGGAAAGCTAATCCACATGCAAAATTCAGTCCATCACTACTAGAGGTAGTGTGTGTGGCCCACGCTTGAGTTCAAAGCGAGCAAGCGCAAATTAAAAATTTTGCATTTTAAAATATGTTGTACGTCTTTTGCAGGACGTTGCGGTCAACCCCAACCCCCATCCTATCATGTACCATGCTGATAAGCGTGGGCAGTCATGTTTTGCCATCTCACTCGATCACCAGAGTTTTGGATCAGCTCCGTGTTTCTGTCTCGACCATGCCACATGGCCAAGCCATCCAGGTATTTACTTCTCGGTCTACCCCTTGGTCTCCTCCCTTCGATCTTGCCAGTTGTCACCAAGTTCTCCAATTCATTTCTTCTCATAACATGCCCAAAAATTTTTACTGTCTACACCTAATGTCTCTAATCAGTTTACGATCTTCATTTGTTTCTTGTAGGACTTGTTCATTGGTTTTTCTGTCTGTCTATGGTATTCTTTGCATTTTCCTCAGAAACCACATTTCCACAGCCATCAGATATTTTTCAGATTGTCTACTCATTATCCACGCTTCACATCCATACAAAAGTATTGGTTCTATGTAGTACTTCAACACTCTTTTTCTCGTTTCAATTGATATCTTTTTATTGGTCAGTTTGTTTTTCATCTTGCAAAAGACTACCTTCGCCATGGCAATTCTTGTTCTCATCTCTTCAAGGCATCTCCCATCAGATGTCATGACTGTTCCGAGATAATTGTACCGATTAACATGTTTAAGAATATGCCCATTTACTTGTATATTACATTGTGGTATTTCTTCCTTCCTAGTGACGACCAAAATCTGTCTTCTTGCAATTCAATTCTAACCCCAACACCAGGTTGATTTACTAGGAATATTACATTCAGTGGTAATCGCCATGGCAAAAATAGCCTTTAGCAAGATAAAAACATTCTGACCAATATAAAGATGTCAATTGAAACTAGAAAAAGAGTGTTGATGGGGTACATAGAGCCTGTTCTTTTGTATGGATGTGAAACTTGGACAATGTGCAGTCAAGCTGAAAAACATTTGATGGCTACAGAAATGTGGTTTCTGAGGAAAATGCAAAGAGTAACATGGACAGATAGAAAAACCAATGACCAAGTACTACAGGAGACAAATGAAAATCGTAGACTGATTAGAGAAATTAGACGAAGACAGTCAACATTTTTTGGACATGTTATGAGAAGAAATGGATTGGAGAACTTAGTGACAACTGGCAAGATCAAGGGGAACAGACCAAGAGGAAGACCGAGAGGAAAATACCTGGATGGCTTGGCCACATGGCATGGACGAGACAGGAACACTGAGCTGATCCACGACTCTGGTGATCGAGTGAAATGGCGAGTCATGACCGTTCATGCATTCCGGCATGGCACATGATTGATTGATTGATTACATTCAGTAGTTTGCAATTGCTTTCTGAACGAGACGTCAATGTTTAAGTCCGACTGGCCAGTGCATGGAAGGAACTCATTACACAGGAAATTTAAATGCCAGCATTTTAAACCTTGCAGCCGTGCTGACCTCTAATTATAATTTGTGTACTCACGTTAAACTGAGTGTTGATAAGAAGATGTCTGTATGCTCGGCGCCGCAGCAGAAATGCATCCAGGAATATGATGACCGGATCAAATTCTATGTACTTGTCTGCCACTGCTTTACACGAATCCTGTATAGACGGCATAGAAAGTGAAATTTTATACAGAAAATAAAGTCTTTTAAACTTACATCATCATAGTAAGTGAAATTGTATACAGAAAATAAGGTTTTTTGAGCTTAAACCTTACAGAAAAGTCCCTAGAATATCCTAGAAGATCAAAATACAGAAAATAAAATCTTTTAAACTTACATCATCACAGTAAGTGAAATTGTATACAGAAAACAAGGTCTTTTGAGCTTAAACCTTACAGAAAAGTCTCTAGAAGATCAAGATGAAAAATACTGACGTTCTACAGGATCTAAACATCATAGAAAGCTGTAAACACAAACAGCAACATGTCTGAAAAACCTAAATACTTTGAACACAGAAGCCCCCGGGAAGGTTAACCCGGTCAACAAATGCCCGCAGAAGTCGGATGTGTCGGCCTAACGGCGCAAGAACGCAGCTCTGCTGTAAACAGGCACAACGCAATCACATCCGGAAAAAAACTCCGGATGAACGCAGAAGAAGAAGAAGAAGAACACAGAAGCCACAAACAAAATATTGCACAATGTGTTGCCTGGCATATCTTGCTGCATATCATCAGGTACATACTGCAGAGTTCTATATCATACGAAGTGAATAAATTAATAAAACTTTGGCTGAAATACTAAAAACATAATCACCAATATTCTTCGAATGTGGAGCATATTATCTCAATGGTAGTCTAAGATTTAAAAGGAAGTCCTTCTGTTAGCATAGCAATGGCTGTAATCGCCTAATCAATAATGCTTCAATATATTTGAGCAATCAATTATTATTCATCGAATACAGTATACAAAGTGAATTCTCTTTAATAACTCTTCTTCTTCTTCTTCTGCATTCATCCAGAGAGTTTTTTCTGACATGACTGCGTTGTGCTTGTTTACGGCAGAGCTGCGTTCTTGCACCATTAGGCCGACACATCTGACTTCTGCTGGCATTTGTTGACCGGGTTAACCTCCCGGGTTTTAATAACTCTATGATTGCTAATAAGCAAATCTTTGGTGTTCATCGACTTTGACGTTAAATACTTTGGTTATATGAAATAGCACAGTGGTTAGGCAAGAACAGCAATGAAAGGCATGGTTCCTGGACAAAGTGGGAGGGGTCAACATGCATGAAGATGGACACCAGACAGCAATGAAAGGCATGGTTCCTGGACAAAGTGGGAGGGGTCAACATGCATGAAGATGGACACCAGACAGCAATGAAAGGCATGGTTCCTGGACAAAGTGGTAGGGGTCAACAAGCATGAAGATGGACACCAGACAGCAATGAAAGGCATGGTTCCTGGACAAAGTGGGAGGGGTCAACAAGCATGAAGATGGACACCAGACAGCAATGAAAGGCATGGTTCCTGGACAAAGTGGTAGGGGTCAACATGCATGGAGATGGACACCAGACAGCAATGAAAGGCATGGTTCCTGGACAAAGTGGTAGGGGTCAACATGCATGAAGATGGACACCAGACAGCAATGTAAGGCGTGGTTCCTGGACAAAGTGGGAGGGGTCAACAAGCATGAAGATGGACACCAGACAGCAATGAAAGGCATGGTTCCTGGACAAAGTGGGAGGGGTCAACAAGCATGAAGATGGACACCAGACAGCAATGAAAGGCATGGTTCCTGGACAAAGTGGGAGGGGTCAACAAGCATGAAGATGGACACCAGACAGCAATGAAAGGCATGGTTCCTGGACAAAGTGGTAGGGGTCAACAAGCATGAAGATGGACACCAGACAGCAATGAAAGGCATGGTTCCTGGACAAAGTGGTAGGGGTCAACATGCATGGAGATGGACACCAGACAGCAATGAAAGGCATGGTTCCTGGACAAAGTGGTAGGGGTCAACAAGCATGAAGATGGACACCAGACAGCAATGAAAGGCATGGTTCCTGGACAAAGTGGGAGGGGTCAACAAGCATGAAGATGGACACCAGACAGCAATGAAAGGCATGGTTCCTGGACAAAGTGGGAGGGGTCAACAAGCATGAAGATGGACACCAGACAGCAATGAAAGGCATGGTTCCTGGACAAAGTGGTAGGGGTCAACAAGCATGAAGATGGACACCAGACAGCAATGTAAGGCGTGATTCCTGGACAAAGTGGTAGGGGTCAACATGCATGGAGATGGACACCAGACAGCAATGAAAGGCATGGTTCCTGGACAAAGTGGTAGGGGTCAACAAGCATGAAGATGGACACCAGACAGCAATGAAAGGCATGGTTCCTGGACAAAGTGGTAGGGGTCAACAAGCATGAAGATGGACACCAGACAGCAATGAAAGGCATGGTTCCTGGACAAAGTGGTAGGGGTCAACAAGCATGAAGATGGACACCAGACAGCAATGAAAGGCATGGTTCCTGGACAAAGTGGTAGGGGTCAACAAGCATGAAGATGGACACCAGACAGCAATGAAAGGCGTGGTTCCTGGACAAAGTGGTAGGGGTCAACATGCATGGAGATGGACACCAGACAGCAATGAAAGGCATGGTTCCTGGACAAAGTGGTAGGGGTAAACACACATGAAGATGGACACCAGATATTGCAGACACCTTGGGCATGAAAATACGTGAGGCGGGAGAACCAACAAAGGATAAAGAATATTACTGGTGGGCTCAGACGACAGCAACATCATCCAGCAAAGAACCTAATACATAATAATGATGTCTATTCATTTGGCCTGATGTCTTTGTAAGGTACAGTAAATAAAAACTGTACTTGTTGTTTTCTTGTAGTTTTTTTTGTTTGTCTTCATATTGCCATAGCAGGCATGTTAGAGAAGTTGATAGAGAACTGCACTGATAATATCACAAACACGGATGGACACAGGTTCGGTGCCTGGGCTCATCACCTGCTAAAGTGGGGGAAAGTTTGGCCAACTATTCACCCGTACATTCAGACCTACAAAATGGGGTGGCACAATTACATCACAGACCCATAGTAGGAAACCAATTAGGAAACAATTTTCAAAAACTGTTGTGTATTGCCATATCATGCTGTAGAAATGATCTTGCTTATTTAGAAATATTTAGTGTATTTTATTGCGTTTACAGAGATGATAATTTTTCTAATACAAATTGAATAGAGCTGTTGTGGAACTTATGTAATCTACTGTAATCCACATACACTTGTACCACTCGTCAAAAAGAGAGCTACTGAAATGTTATACAGAACCTGTTCTACCGTATGACAGTGAATCTTGGAATGTGAACAATTTATGAAACGTTAGGAGGCAACAGAGATGTGGTTTCTAAGAAAATTACTTTGGGTTGACAAAGTAACTATAGTACTTTCACAAATGTTTACCCTCATTCACGTTCAATTAATTTTTTAAAGTATCTGTTGCACTGTTATGGCATTTTCCCTGACACCTGATATTTACTCCCACCCAAGAAATATGTCTTTGACAGGTCCAAAGGCAACTGAAATCATGGAAAGTTGTGAAATTTCTTTTGATATTTTGGTAAAAATGTATTGAATTCACACTAACAAACTTGTTTTACAGTAATGCTCCAGTCTCCAGAACACTAATGTTAAGGTTACATGATAAATCTCATCATTTTCCCTCAGTTGGTTACTGAGATATGGATTTGTATATGGGGGTAAACATTTGTGAATGCACTATAACAACAATTGTCTACAATAGGCTAATGATAGTAGAACATTATATACAACAATAAGGAAAAGACCATGCTCTTTCAAGTTCTTTGGTCATGTGATGAGAAGAGAAGCACTGGAAAATATTGTGACAACTGGAAAGATCAGTGGAAGAGGCAGTGGAGAGAAATGATGCTGTATCACCTAACATGGTTGCATGGAGGAATATCATCAATAGCATTGATCCAAACACCAAGGCCTGAAATCTGTGGAGAAGCATGGATACTTATGCCAGTTGGCAGGGAACAAGATGATGATGACTCATGGATGCTCATGAATAGTCACACTGCAATCCGCCATGCATGATATAAGAGGCAGCGTAGGAAGGTTGTCGTGAGACTGGCTGTGTGCCTTGTGGAAAACTGTAGCTGCAGAATCCAACCAATCATGAATAATCTAGAAGGGGCTTGGTACGAGTTGGTTGAGCTCCATTGTGCTCCACTGGGGGCTGGGGGATGAGAGGAAGAAAGGGAGGAAAGGAAGGAATGGAAGAAAGGGAGGAAAGGGAGGAATGGAAGAAAGGGAAGGAAGGAAGGAAGGAATGGAAGGAAGGGAAGGAATGGAAAGAAGGAATGAAAAGAATGAATGCAAAGGAGGGAAGGAATGAAGGAATGGAAGGAAGGAAGGAAGGGAGGGGAGGCAGACAGGGAGGGAAGGCAGGAAGGATGGAAGGAAAGAAGAACAGATGGAAGGAAGGAAGGAAGAAATGCAAGGAAGGGAGGAAGGAAGGGGAGGGAAGGCAGGCAGGGAGGGAGGGAAGGCAGACAGGGAGGGAAGGCAGGAAGGAAGGGAATGGAAGGAAGAAATGTAAAGAAGGAATGAAAAAAAAAGGAAGGAAGGAAGGGAAGGAAGGGAGGAAGGAAGGGAAGAAGGAAGGGGAGGGAGGGAGGGAGGGAAGGAAGGAAGGAAGGAAGGAAGGAAGGAATGAAGGAAGGAAGGAAGGAAGGAAGGAAGGAGAGGGAAGGCAGGCAGGCAGGGAAGGAAGGCAGGCAGGGAGGGAAGGCAGGGAGGGAAGGAAGGAAGGAATGGAATGGATGGAAGAATGGAAAGAAGGAATGAAAGAGGAGGGAGGGAGGAAGGAAGGAAGGAATGGAAGGAAGTAAGGGAGGGGAGGGAAGGCAGGCAGGCAGGGAGGGAAGGCATGCAGGCAGGGAGGGAAGGCAGGCAGGGAGGGAGGGAAGGCAGGCAGGGAGGGAAGGAAGGAAGGAAAGGAAGGAAAGGAAGGAAGGAAGGAAGGAAGGGGAGGGAAGGAAGGAAGGGGAGGGAAGGAAGGGGAGGGAAGGCAGGCAGGCAGGCAGGAAGTGAAGGCAGACAGGGAGGGAAGACAGGAAGGAAAAGGAAGGAAGGAAGGAGGGAAGGAAGGAAGGAAGGAAGGGGAGGAAGGAAGGAAGGAAGAGAAGGAGGGGGAGGGAGGGAGGGATGGAGGAAGGAAGGAAGGAAGGAAGGAAGGAAGGAAGGAAGGAAGGAAGGAAGGAAGGGATTCCCACCATTGCACATGAATATCTCTATGAGTGCTCCAGCTTCTGCCCAATACATTACACAAGGTGAATCTCAGTACAACACACAAACTCCACAGCACCCGCACAGATCCAAATCTATGTGCACGAGAATCACACATGCTATAGACTATAGATTTTCTATTGTGAGTAGACAGTATTTTGAAAATCTGCACACGTCAGCTATTTATTTGTTTCACAAGGTTCAGTAACTCCCGTTCACTTTCTGCCAATGACATCAGCATACTTAAGATTGTTTATTGTTCTTCTATTGATTCAGAGTCTAGCCGTATCATCTACCCTCTTAAAACTGTGTTCTGTGTATAAGTTGAACAGCATGGTGATACATCACAGCCTTGTTGTACTCACCATACATAGATGCTGTACTCCTCAACACTGATCCTTGCTGTATTTTTCAAAACACACTTTTGCTGTACTCAATATACATCCTTGCTTAATTTCTCAAAATACACTTTTGCTGTACCCAAAATACACCCTTGCTTCACTCAACACACATGTTTGCTATACTTAAAACACACAAGCTTGCTATACTCCTAAACAGAGATGCTTGCTTTGCTCATTACATACACCTTGCTTTACTCAACACACATCGTTGATGTAATCAACACAGAATCTTGCTGTACCCAACACATACCCTTGCTTTACTCAACACAATGCTTGCTGTACTCAACACCCACCCTTGCTTTACTCAACATACATGCTTGCTGTACTCTCCTTAATCTAAGGAATATTATGGAAACTAGGAAATAGCAATTCATTCAACATATATAGGGTGTTTGTAAAGTCTCACTACACTTTGTATGCAGAACAATTTTGAAAAATGAAGTGCATGACATCATAAAACAATGTGCTCCACAGACCACTGTGAAGCAATATGCAGCGAACTGCTGTCGTATGCTGGAGTAATTCTTTGCACTCCAAACAAAATGGTGTCATCAATGGAAGAAAGCATATTTTTAGTTCAACAAGTGTTTTAAAATAGCAGTCGATACACATGGATGGTTGTTCAAAGATTTATAGCAAGATTTCCTGATAAACAACCTCCTCATCACATTACAGTTAGAAATTTGTTGAATAAGTTATAATGAATACTTCATTGGTACTTTCCAGCTTCCCTAAAACAGAAGTGTACCGTAGCAGTGACTATTGTAAATAATTTAATGAATTTGTTAGCACATTTTGTTTTATGATGTCATATACTTAAGTTTTAAAAATTGCTCTACATACTAAGTGTAGTGAGACTTTACAAACATCCTGTAGTTGCACGATGTACATCAGTCATCGCCATCACTTCAGTAGTAAAACTATCAGTGCTAAAAAGCTATTGCTATTACTTACACAATGAGACATCTTAATGACTCCAGCCTTGTACTCACGATAGAGCATCGGGACTTTCTTGCCACATTCTATGCATTGATAGTTTGTCATTGTCTCTGTCATGTGCAGCAGCTTTTTACAACAGCTATCTATCATTCAGCAATACTCTAGATTTTAAAAAAATTATGGTTTATGATGAAGAATCAATATCTCTGCACTCTGGACACACCCATAAGTGTTTAGTCAATCCCAGCAGTAGTCAATGGTTGTGAGTTTGAATGCTTCCTGAGATTTAAAAAGGAATATTATACAAAGTGTTACAAAAATATGACTATGAGTAGTTAAGGTACTCATAAAATAAAGGTCTAGTCTGAATTGCAGAACAAAAATACAGATTGATTGATCGATTTAGGAACCGACATCACAGCATTCGGGGAATTCCCATAAGCGCTCCGTCCCCATCCTCAGCAGCCAGCGAAGAGTTCCAACACCTATAGTTCCAGTAGCAATCTTCTTCTTCTTCTTCTGCGTTCATCCGGAGTTTTTTTGTTGTTGACGTGATTGCTTTGTGACTGTTTACAGCAGAGCTGTGTTCTTGCACTGTTAGGCCGACACATCTGACTTCTGCGGGCATTTGTTGACCGGGTTATCCTTCCCGGCAGTAGCAATCTGATTATATGTCTGTCTCGCCTTTCCTCTGAGCGTCGAGTGTCGGCCAGATCCCCATGTCACTCCTCACTGCCTCATTCTTGCCAGACTATGGTGATCCATTTGCTCCTCCGAGGTGTACATGTGCTCCCACAAGGCCGCAACTGCGTCTGTCTTGTCATGCATCAATACTCCACCAAGTTTTGCCGAGCCAGCCAATCTGTCCGCTTGTTCATTCCCCAGCACACCGGCATGCCCCGGAGAAAAGATGCCACCCGTGACCTCCGAAGCGAAGCACGCCACTCTGCACAAAGCCTGCCTGTCCTCACCCTCCTCAGCATGCTTTCTGAGTCAGTCACAATCACGATGTGTATATGTATCGTGTTCTCCATCCAGCGGAAAGCTGCACTGACAGCCTCCACCTCCATTTTTAAGCTAGATGTTGTGGTATTATACACCAGGCTCTCCTGCACCAAACATCGATAATTAGCTTTTGCTAAGAATCCCCAGGCACTTCTCCTACCTCTCAACACCGACCCATCTGTGTCGATAATCACATCACCCAGGCCAGCATCACCCTGAATTAGTTGCTGGATTTCCACTTCCATGGCCCCTGCTGGCCACTCCCTGCACTCCCGGCTCAATGTGATTACAACTTTGCACAAGTCTGACTGCTCCACTGGCACTCTGACCCAATCCTCTCCTCACCTAATGTTCTCCAAGATGCACACCTGTCTGATCGTATCCTCCACCTGAGCCATCCATGATTTCCCTCTTATCAGTCTCTGACCCTTAACTGCGTCCAGCGCCTCATGCAACGGGTGATCTGTGTCTGCAGAAGTAATGGTAATTACAAAAATAAAATGTCTTCCCAAATGCAGCATCAAAGTAAATGAAATTACACAGTTCTATATCATATAAAGTGAGTAAATCAATAATACTGAAGCTGAAACAATTAAACACGTAGTCGCAGGTACTGGTTGAATGTGGAACATCTGTTATTGCTGAAATGACTGTGGCATTATGCATAGTATACCTATGCTGGCTGTTGGTTTGTCGAGACTCCTGTCTATTCCTTTTCACATGGGGCAGTGAGGAGCATTTTGTGTGATATTCACTGGCACAGGGACGGAGCATAATGGGGCACCCTTTGCCGTGAAGTTGGAACCACAACTAACTAATTAAAGTGTATAACAATTTTATGTTCTTACAAACCAAAGAAACCAGACCAGTTTATAGTAGTGACAGAAATACAGATCAAATATGGCAAGTTCCTGAGTGTCAACAAAAACAATTATTTACAAGGCTGAAAACAACAAACACAAGCTATATGATTTAGGCTGGTGTTTTATCATGTTCAATGTGTGATTTAGACTGATGTTTCTCATGTTCACTGTGTAATCATGTACAACTCATTCTTGAAGAGTATCAGAGTTAAGTGACTGATAATTGCACGCTTATCTCAATGCAGAAACTCTGGCAATGCGGTGACTAACACGCCTGCAGTGAGCTGCTTGAGACCCTATGCTCACAAGGGGGAGAAAAGGACGGCAGAAGAAAAAGAATGAGAGCTCTTCTTGTCTTTTGTATATTATTACAGAGTCATAATCATCATCAAGTGCCCTGCCGGCTGGCGTAGGCGTTCATAGCTCTCCACAGCTCTTGGTCTTTGGTGTTCTGGATCAACTCTGCTGATGATATTCCTCCATGCCACCGTCTCAATCCATCCAGCATCATTTCTCCTGGTCTGCCTCTGCCTCTCTTCCCCTCGATCTTTCCAGTTGTCACGATGTTCTCCAATGCCTCTCTTCTCATCACATGACCAAAGAAAGCTGTTTGTCTCTTTCTTATTGTTGTATATAGTGTTCTAGTTTAATTAGCCTCTTTCAGGCAATCGTTGTTAGTTACTCTGACAGTCCAAGGAATTCGCAACATTCATCTTAAAAACCACATCTCTGTTGCATCCAAGTTCTTCCTAATTTGTTCATTTACATTCCAAGATTCGCTGCCATACAGCAAATCTGGTTCTATATAGCATTTTAGCACTCTCTTTCTTACATTCATTGACAGCGACATAAGATACTCTTCATTTTCTGAAATGCGGCTTTTACCTGCCCTATTCTGCTCTTAATCTCTGTTGTACATCTTCCATCTGATGTTATAAGTGCCCTTAGGTATTTAAAATTATCAGCTTGGTTGAGAATTTCCCCTTCTATTTCTATGTCACATTTTGGTGTCCCCATTTTCTTTGATATAGTATTTTTTTTCGCAGAAAATTTCCTGCGACTTCCGGTAACCATGGCGTACGTACCCATGCTTGCTTCTGATTTAATGTATTCTTCTTCTTCGTCTGCGTTCATCTGGACTTTTTCCCGGACATGATTGCGTTGTGCCTGTTTACAGCAGAGCTGCGTTCTTGCGCCGTTAGGCCGACACATCCGACTTCTGCGGGCATTTGTTGACCGGGTTAACCTTCCCGGGGGATTTAATGTATGTGAAAACCACACATCACAGATCGGAGGAAACAACTCTAATAAATGCTACTGTGGTCTGTCTGCTAGGCTGCAAGCGAGTGTCACTTAGAACTTTCTTCTCTTGAAGTTATTAAATTTTTATGATGTTCGGTAAGCTAATTTTGTTTATA
The DNA here is from genome assembly GCA_014155875.1 of Cepaea nemoralis. Taxonomy (NCBI): domain Eukaryota; kingdom Metazoa; phylum Mollusca; class Gastropoda; order Stylommatophora; family Helicidae; genus Cepaea; species Cepaea nemoralis. The sequence goes on from JACEFZ010013123.1 coordinate 322,996, forward strand.
ACTCGTGTTTCTTTTTGTCTCTTGCTACTGTTTACTGCATTTTTGAATTCTGCATTCAATTTTACATATACTTGAAGAGTTTCAACATTAATCCTCTTTAATTGTGTTCGGGAGAAAATATTCAGCACAGCCATGAAAAAGAGATATCACAATCATAGCTGAACATTCAAAATGGCGGCACCCTGACTATACTAATTACTATAGTGGACCTGTATTTCTTTATAATTAGAACTCGCAATTTAACTACTAAAATTAAACAGAATACAAGTTTCATTTGTAGCAGTAATTTATCTGTGTACTTGTATAATTCTTCAGCATTTGACTGAAAATAATTTTGAAAGTCAGTTTTTAGACCCGTCTGTAAACCTGTAAGTAGTGTAAGGAGTACTTTTTTTCTTAGCAGCGCAGCAGTACTTAATTATTTAAATTTACATAAAATACTGTTGTGGTTTTTTAAAAAGTTAGTATTTAATTATTAATTGCTCACTTTTAGAAACAGAATAGTGTGATTTTAGAGCAGAAGTAGAAATCAATTATTAGCTAAATTGACTACTTAATTTATGCCACAGTTACAAACTTATTTACTTACATTAAAGCATGATATTCAGTCAACAAAAGAAAGCTGTCGCAATGCAGTGGGTACATTAAGACAATGTGAGTACATTTTCATGAACTGTTCTTTCACTAACGACGGACATTTCACATGAAATTTAATTAATATAAATGGGCAGCTATTTTTAACTGTTAATTAGGTCACAGCAATCCTATCAAAAATTCTTAAAAGTCGAGTGCATTTTTCTCGGAGACTTTAATGCTTTGTATGATGCTTTCAGCTAGCTGGCCCTGCGGAAAGAGACCGAACCATATGGGGTAAAACCCACTGCAATGAAGTTGATCCTCTCGACATCCTTTTGAAAGAGTAATGTGACCTTTACTTTCCTTTTACCAAAACACACAATAAAATATACATCTTACCAGGTTTGTTAGCAATACGACAGAATGTTAATGATTTTTTAAATAAACAATTGTTAATAAACAACTGGTGGCAACTTTTAATTATTAATTAGGTCATGGCACATCCTATCGAAAAATAGATAATATGTCAAGTTAGGCCTCGCCACCTCGGACGCAATGATATATGGTACTATGTTGTCCGTTTAAAAATAAACAAGCCACAGTAATAGAAGGCAGAATTTGTCAACTTCCAATTTATTGAGCAGCGATAAAAAAATCCCTTTTTTCTTAAGATCCCTTTGTACTTCCTGTTGTATATCACGACACAAAAATAAATATTATAATAATAACTCCACTTAGAATTAACGTACAGTCTTCATTGAGATACCGTTGGATTTGTCTTGTCAAGCTGTATCCAACTGTGATGATTTCATAAGTAAAAACCCTATTTTTAAATATGCTCTATATACGCTAATTATATTGATATGCATATGTATGATGATATTGTATTATTGATATCTTCTTCTTCTTCTTCTTCGTTCATCCGGAGTTTTTTTTTCGGACGTGATTGCGTTGTGCCTGTTTACAGCAGAGCTGCGTTCTTGCGCCGTTAGGCCGACACATCCGACTTCTGCGGGCATTTGTTGACCGGGTTAACCTTCCCGGGGGGTTTCTTAGGACGTTAGACTCTCACTGTTGTGGTGTTATCTCCCATCCCAGCTGGCCCATATAGAACAGCCAAAGCATCCTGGTAAGCCCTCAAGGGAAGGCAGGGGCAGACCATGGGCATTCCCCGCCATCCAAGGAGGCTTCCATAATTGCAGAGCCAACACACAGCGCTCTGGTACTGGGCTCACCCAAGGAATCGTCACGTCCTGCACATGGCTGCTTAGCCTCACTTCCGTATATTGGGCCTTCCGTTCACCATAGGCTGTTCTTCCAGAAGCCAGAAGAATGCTGTTTGCAGATGACATCCACACAGTGAGCTTTCGATTCGGACTTTCCACGTAATGGATTTGCTATCCAAGCAATATTCCATTTTGTGCCACTAGGACTTTTTCCACCTTTTATGAAGCCCACACAGTGAGCTTTCGATTCGGACTTTCCACGTAATGGATTTGCTATCCAAGCAATATTCCATTTCATGCCTCTGGGAGGCTTGTGTAACCGACATGCCTGTGGTATGAAGTGTGGCAGTCTAAATACTTCTTCATGTACATTTAAATGTCAACCTGAATACAGTTAAAGTAAGCTGCAGTCGACTTGAGCTTGTTGATATCTCCATAGAGCTTGTCCTCGAATGAAGCAGGTGTGGGCCAAAATATCTTTCTCTGTTCTGCATATATTGGGCACTCTTGCAGCAAATGTTTAGCTGTCATTTTACCAGTTCCACAATTACATTCAACTGTATCTCCTATCTTTAGTTTGTTGAACAAGTGGTATTTCAGCCTGTTATGTCCTGTGCGGAGTCTGAAGATTGCTACTTGTTCTCTTCGGTCGAGTTTGTAATATGCATCATCCTTCTGGTGGCCTGGATGCTCTGATTCCCATTTGGTTCTATAAGTGCTTTTTATCAACCTCTTTGCCTCATTATAGGTTATGTCTATGTCAGGCTGTGGTAGTCGTCCGCCCTCTTTTGCCAGTCTGTCAGCCTCTTCATTTCCAGGTATACTGCAATGTGATGGGATCCACTGTATTATAACTTTTTTGGATTTCTGGCATAGACCATGGAGTGCTGCTCTTAGGTCAGCTAGTTCTGTGCTGTTTTTGCTCTTCAGTATTGAGACAGCTGACTTTGCATCTGTGAAGATAGCTATTTGCATCTCTTTATTTTCCTCCATCAAGAGCATTTCTGCTGCAGTTTTCAGAGCCTCTGCCTCCGCTTTGAAGTTACTTGAGAACTTTCCAGTTGCCACTGAATGTGTTTTTTTCACTCCATTTTTTAAATTTAGGAGAATTCCTCCTCCTCCATTCTCTACTGAATTTTTGGCTGATCCATCTGTATATGCATGGGTCCAATTGCTGCTTGGGTAATGTTCTTTTATGTAGTTTAGGGTTATTTCTCTTCTTTCGGTTTCATGCTGAGTGTTCTTTTTCTCAATACCAGGAATGTTTTCTATCATCTCAGGCAGTTGCTGCTGTCTCCAAGCTGGGAACTTGTCTGCATTGTAAATGGGTTTGACTGTTGATATGTTAAGTATGGGATCTGCCCTAATCTTTTGTTTTGCAGTTTCTACAAAGTTGCTACGCTTCAGTCTTCCCTTTCCAAAACCACTAAACCTTTTATACATAGGGTGGTCTGTCAATCTTCTAAATTTTTCAGCTTGTTGCTGGGCTCTCCTATCTCTTCTATCCTGCATTGGTTGTAAACAAGTGATCTTTTCTAATTCATTAATAGGCGTTGTCTTCAGGCTTCCAGTTATGATTCGCATTCCTTGATTTTGGACTCTACTTATTTTGTTAAAGTTTGACTTAGCTGCTGTTGCCCAAGCTGCAATGCCATATTCCAGTACTGGCCTCACCCGTCCAGTATATAACTTCTTGAGAACTTTCTCATCTGCTCCCCACGTTGTACCAGCAAGCTTTTTCATGATTGCCATTCTTTGCCTTGCTCTTGTTCGATTTTTCTCAACCTGTGTCTTCCATGTCAGGCGACGATCAAAGGTGACTCCTAGATAGTTTGGATTTTCTTCATGGCGCAATATTTTTCCATTCAATACCAGCTTAGGTTGCTGAGTTTTAGTTGAGAGGGAGAACACTGTGCATGTTGTTTTCTCCTCACTTATCTTCACTAGCCATGATTTTGACCAGTCCTCTAGCGCTAATAGGGCTTGCTGTATTCTGCTGTTAGCTGTACTAATATATTCTTCAGATGTCCATATGGCTAGGTCATCTGCAAAGGATGATGTGTGTACTCTGGCTGGAAAATTGTCCGTGATGTCGTTTATATATGCTAGGAATAATGTTGGTGAAAGAACTCCTCCTTGGGGGACACCTTGCTCCAATAGCATCATTTTGCTGGTTTGTCCTTGTACTTTTGTCCTGGCAGTTCTGTTCTCAAGGTAGTGGCTGATCCATTTGTACATTTTCCCACAAACATGCATTTTTTGCAGTTTTACTTTCAGTCCTTCCTTCCATACTTTATCAAATGCTTTTTCTAAATCTATCCAGACCGCTAGTGTGTGCTTTTTCTCTTGGAAGGCATCCTCTATTTCCTGAGCTATATAGGTTATTTGATCTTCAGTGGATCTGTACTTTCTGAATCCTGCTTGGTGAGGTGTTAAGAGTTGGTTTTCTTCCAGATGCCATGTTAGCCTGCCATTGATAATGCGTTCCATTAATTTTCCTACACAGCTAAGTAGACTGATAGGTCGATAGCCATTTGGTTCTTCCAGGTCTTTTCCTTTCTTTGGAACTGGTATTAGTATAGCTTCCTTCCATGCCTGTGGGACTATTCCCCTCTTCCAGCTGTAATTTAGGACTGCTAGTAGTTTCTTTTTTGCCTTAGTGCCTAGTCCTATTAGCATTTCATTTGTGATTCCATCCTTTCCTGGTGATGTCTTCTTTTTTAGGGTATTCATTGCCTGTTCCATTTCTTCCATTGTTAGATTTGCCATCATATATTCTGCTGCTGTCTCTGTATATCTATGATGTATCTGTTTATCTTTGATTGCTTTCTTCTGTTCGGCTGTAATATCAATGTGGTTTGCACTGGCATAGTGTTCCATTAGTGCATTTGCAGCCTTTTTTCCTGTAAGCAAGGCATTTCCTTGTTTAATTGTTATTTGTTTGTTTCTAGGTCCTTCATTGTTCATGGCTTTCACTAGTTTCCATAGTTTGTTTCCATCCCTGTCAAAATTCAGGTTTTCTGTTTTTTTCCTCCAACAATCTCTTGTTGTTTGATTTACTGTTCTTTTATATTTTGCTGAGATGGCTTTGAGAGAGATGTTCGCTTCAGTTGTTTGTTCTCTCTCTGCGGTCTTCCTAGCATCTTCAACTTTGTCCTCCAAAATTTGTAGTTCTTCAGTCCAGTATGGTTTGTAATTTTTCCTCGCTCCTCTTGGAATAGACTCAGTGGCCGCCTGTATTATTGCTCTGTTTAGACTTTCCACCATTTGCTTCATGTTGCCATATCGTGTATTTATGTTTTCACAATATTTGTCTGTTAGTATGGCAAATCTGTCCCAATCTGCTCGTTTGTAATTCCAACGGGGCAAAGGCTTTTGCTCCTGTGGAACATACTCCATATTTATTACAAGCTTGATTGGTCTGTGGTCACTACCTGCTAATTGGTCAAGCACATGGCGATCGATTTTGTGGAGGATGTCTCCTGTGCAGAAAGCTAAGTCTGGAGTAGAAGTGGTAATCCATCTTCTGGAGTAGAAGCTCGGTGTGTCATCCGCTTTGTTGAGTAGATGGAGATTTGAGTCTATTTCCCAGTCCTCCACTTCATCTCCTCTTTTGTCAGTATCTGGGTATCCCCATCTTTCTGAACGGCTATTAAAGTCTCCGACAACAATGCAATTTGTGTCAGTTATTTCCATGTTTGAGAGTGTAAGATCCTTATCTGCCGGGCTATACAGATTGTAAATTCTTATTTTCACGTCCTTTATCATTATATCAACACCTATAATTTCCGTTTGGTTGTCAGAGATCACAGATACTTCGCTGCAAGGTATTGTATTTCGTGTAAGTATTACAACTCCTCCTTTGTGTCCTTCGCGGTCGAAACGTGTGGCCTGATAGTATTATTGATATGAGATTTGCAGACGTCACCGGAAGGTTTTAATGACAAAGAACATGTGTATTAGTTTTTTAATTAGTACTAGTAATACTACTACTATTAATTAGCATAACTATTAGTAACTAATAGTTTGTTGTTTCTTTTTCTTTTCCAGGTTGACAAGATGCTATCGTTAGAGAGGAGAAACAAATAAGTTAAAACTTGCTGTTGCTTTATAGATCATTATGTTTCATAAGTTGATATGCAATATATATAATTAATTAGCTGCCATTTTTAATTTTCATTAGTAATAAAGCATATTTATAAAATCATAACATGGTCTTTTGATTTGTTTTATCAAACTGAAGGGGGCAAAATACATTAATTATTTAATTTTAAAAAAAATTTTTAATTTTTTTTTTTCCCGCTCACTCGCTCGAGCGTAGTCCGTACACATTACTTCTAGTGCACTGAACTGAATTTTGCATGTGGATTAGCTTCCCCTATTGCCAGTGTCCCTCGCTATCAGGCGAACCCACTCCAACTTCAGAGACACATAATTGGTGTTTCAACGTTCGTTAGCAGAGTTTAAATTTTTAAAATTAATCATTAATTAATTAATTGGCAGCCATTCTGAAATTAAATTAGTAACAAAACATATTTACAACATCACAACATGGCCTTTTTATTTGTTTGATCAAACTGAAGGGAAAAATATTCATAATTGGCATTTTAAGGTTCGTTAGCTAAGTTTAGTCATTATTAAATAATTAATTAGCGGCCATTTTGAATTTTAATGACTCGATATTGCATAACATCAAAAATTTTCTACCTAGGCAGTTAGGCCTCGCCTTTCCGAACAAGACAATATATAGTTGCTATGGGGTTGTCTCAAAACTGAAGAAGTTGTAGCAGTTTTAAACACGTTGTAAACAATTGTTGTTTCTGGGCAGCAAGTCAAATTCAGCGAATGGAGTATTTCCTTTTTCCATTTTAATTTATAACTTAATTTTACACACAATTCTGGATATCTCGGCTTAGAATCAACATACAGACTTGAATGAGGTACCGTTGGAAAATATTTTTCAGGTCCTATTCATCTGTCCAGATGTAATCAATGCCAAACCAACTTTTTAAATGTCATCAAAGTACCTATATGATGATAGTAAATTAGTATAATGATACGTCTGATGAGATGATGATGAGTTTGTGATTGCTTTGTGAACGAGAAGTAAACATAGAACTCTCAACCAACGCGTGTAGCAAACGATCCCGTCATCAGCGTACCGACAGTTTAAGAGCGATGGCGCTCTCTTATCCCCACGGCCAGGTCGAAGTCTTGGATCTACAACAGTCGACAATCCCTGCATTGTTTTCTACAATGTTATTGTTTTTCTCCGGAAATAAACAGGCGGTTCATGTTTTTAGAAAACTACGGTAATTACAAAAGTCTACCATCGGACAGGCAGGCAGAAAAGAAAACATTGATGGTACCTAACCCTTGGATCATTGCATGGTTTTGTGACAGCTGAAAGTGGAAGAAGGTAGGTCAGTTAAATCATTAATTCAAATAAGAATATCGTGATTTCCACAGTATATGAAGGTGTAGTTTGCGCACAGGGTTTCTTTACCATGTAGACTAAACTAATGGTTAGTTTACCGGCGTCATCATGTCGGATAATTAATATTTATTAATAAATTAATAGGTAAATAATTATTAAATTTTAAAGCGTTCCGTCCAAACATCTTCAACAGATGTCGGTTCGTGATCTCTGGATCAGCTCATAACGAGGGGCTTATATATCATGATCGGGTATTCTGCTCGGTCAATACCATGGCACAAAATATCAAAATAAAAACAGCAATACCTTGCATTTTCACGAATTTACATTGAATAACGGTTTTTAAAAGTCGCGATTTGATTCAAACCAAACATTCAGCCACATTTCTGAACGTGGTCATTTTTTTTTTTAAGCCACACGATTTTCGACTGTTCATCATACATCATCAGTAATATAATAATAATATTAATATGGTATAGATAGTTTTTTTTTGTTTTTGCATATCCTTTTTACAGGACATCGCTGTCAACATCAGCATCTTTCAGCTGTATGTTGATTTCTTGGCAAGGTTACGCTCAGTAGTTTGCCATTGCTTTCTGAGCGGCCGGCTCATACCCCGTAAGTTACAGATGCGATTCGAACCACTGCTGATTCTCACCGTCATCACGTTACCGACGAGAGTACGGAGAAAAGTCATAACCTCTAAGCTACGAAGCTGGCATATGGTATAGTACGTCGTATAGCAAATTTGTTTTACTTAACTCTGAATCATATTGCATAACCAACAAGCAGCTGTCAGGGTAGCCGGTGAAACATCAAACTGGTTTGAGATGCAATAATGGAGTAAGACAGAGCTACATTCTTTCTGACCTCTCCACACCTATTCAACATGTATACAGAAAATGTAGTTATAAACATCAAAACTGATGAGACCAGAGATAATTTTGATCAATTCGTAATTGGTGGAATTCAATGCCATGGCGAAAGTAGCCTTTAGCAAGATGAAAAACATTCTGACCAATAAAAAGATGTCAATTGAAATGAGAAAAAGAGTGTTGAGGGGATACATAGAACCTGTTCTTTTGTATGGATGTGAAACGTGGACAATGAGCAGTCAAGCTGAAAAACATCTGATGGCTGCAGAAATGTGGTTTCTGAGAAAAATGCAAAGAATACCATGGACAGACAGAAAAACCAATGACCAAGTACTACAGGAGAGAAATGACTATCGTAAATTGATTAGAGAAATTAGACGTAGACAGTCAAAATTATTTGGACATGTTATAAGAAGAAATGGATTGGAGAACTTAGTGACAACTGGCAAGATCGAAGGGAACAGCCCGAGAGGAAAATACCTGGATGGCTTGGCCACATGGCATGGACGAGACAGGAACACTGAGCTGATCCACGACTCTGATGATCGAGTGAAATGGCGAGTCATGACCGCCCACGCTTTCCGGCATGGCACATAATTGATTTATTGGAATTCCAATTTCAGAACTTAGATATGCAGATGACACCGCCCAGCTGTTCAAATAGTGCCAGGATTGGTGCAGAAGAGTTATCCTGTCTCAATAACATTTTTGCAAGTGGGCTTTAAGTTTAAGAAAATTAAGAAAGATATAAACAGATACATTTAGTATTCCTTTCGTTATAAAAGGAATAATATGGTATTACAGCAAGGGAAGAAAATTCCAGAATTCTGGTCACCATGACGCCTGGATATGTTTACCTAGTGCCTGAATTTTCAGTATTTTTCTTAGTCTGTAGGTGCAAAAAAATGTGCTGGCTCGTGAGAAAAAGGAGCTGGCTCTTGTATTATGTTTAGCCTTTTCTACTGCTGTATGACAGAATCACCATTGTTGAGCTCATGGGGAGGCAGTGGCGTGCAGAGGGGGGTGCGACGGCCCCGGCATCCAGTCGGGAGCGGGGCATCCAGTTAGGGAGAGGGGGCAGCACGGTGCAGTCGGAGGGGAAGAGGAATGAATGAGGTAAAGAACAATTTAGGGGCATCCAATCAAGGGGTTGGCCCCGGGCATCAAAGAACCTCTGCACACCACTGTGGAGAGAAACTAATACCAGTGAATCAAGAGGTGGGGAAAAGATTCTAATGCTGGTTAGGACATAACACTGAGAAAACCTGAAAATAGTTTAAGAAGATGCTCCCTTGTTTATAACCCATGGTAATAGAGGTATGGCTGAAAACACACGGAGAAGAGAATTAGAAACAGGTGAATAATATGGGGAAAACATGGGGGGAAGTTATAAGAGATAAGAAAAGAATAGGAATGTGAGCTGATTGATGGCCTATGCTCCAGCTGGGGATAGAGAACAGAAGTTCATTCCTTTAGTTAGTATGACTGCGTGTCATCTTATCTTGTACCTTGCGGTGTCCAGGTGAAGCATAAACAGCAGGAGAGAGCCTATTTTGGGGCTTCATATATCGAGGTTCCCATGGATTCTGTTATTCCCTCTGTTCATCGTTTGCATGGTTTGCCTCTTCCTCTGCTTCAATTTGGTCTGTACATCATTGTTTGTTTTGGTATACTGTTAGTTTGTAGCCTTGTTTTATGGCTGAACCATTTCACTTGCTGTTTTCTATTGTAATTTAGCGCTGCTATAACCCCCACTTTATTCCTGATTTCATTTCTGATTTTCTCTCTTCTTGATACATTAAGTATTCTTCTCAGGAATCTCATTTCTGTTGTTGTGATTTTTCTTTTCTATTTTTCTGTCATTTTCCAGGTTTGGCATTGGTAGCACAGAGTTGGTGGGAAGATTGTATTGTAGAGTGCTTTCTTAGTTACTATTGATACATGTTTGTTCTTTAGTATTGATGCCATTTATCCAGTGAGTTGATCTGCCTTATTCGATCTCGTCTTCTGATTTGCCATTTGATGATATAATACTTCCTAAGTAGATTATTTGGTTGTTTCGGGATTTGACTTCCTAAATACTTGAAGTGCTTTACTTGTTTTAGGGAGTATTCTTTTAGATGAATCTCTGTTGTTTTTTCTACTTCGGTTATAGCTCTGTTTTACTGGTGCTAATTTTCATGTTATGTTCCTTACACACTTTGTTTAGTAGACTATTAATGTGGTCTTGTAATTCTCCTTCTGATTTTGCTATTAGTGCTTGATCGTCCGCAAATAGAAGTTCTTTAAAGGTGTATTTTGCCATTGGTTCTTCTGAATTCTGTTCGTCATGCAGTGTTCTTGCAGTTTTGACTGATTTCTTTGCATATGTTATCAATATAGGTTATGAACAAGAGAGGGATGAAAAGGGAAAATTAGTAGCCTGCCGATGACCCCCAGACAACACAAGTCAACCCCACCTCCTCGTGATGTAGACCGGGAAACTATGACCGCGAAGTCATGGACTAACGGGGCTCTGGCTCGCCGGAAAGGAGGGGGGGGGGGGGGCGACTCCTCCCTGGTCAAATTTTGTTTCCTAAGCCCGCAGCTGGCCTAGCAAGCCGGCAGGGGATTTTCATACTGCTCATAGAAAACTAACAAGTATAATTAGATTTTGATTAATGCTGGACTAATCCAACAGTACCTAGTACAGAGTTCAGTCCATTATGAGCGTTAGGTACTATCTAGTTACATGGGTCAGCTTAGTATCTTTACTACTTTCTGCCAAGATATGTTTACTTTTAGATTAAATAAAAAACAATGTTCTGCTTGTTCATTTTCTTTCCTGTTCTTTTTCTTTCTTTTTCTTATCACACTTTTAATCCAAATTGAAGTTGACATAATTTTATGCAGACTTTAAAGATGCAAGCTTCAGGACACACAGCAGATGATGAAGAGTACACCATTCATAAAAGGATGCCACCAAGGTAATGTTGATGTATTTCCCATCACCCCAGAACTCTAGTAAATCCATGACATGACCAACATATGTGTATTAGATTACATATGCCTTCATGTGCAATGTGGTCTTGTAATTGTGCTTCTGATTTTAGAATAGGAATTGCCAAAAGTGCTTTCAACAGCATGAAATCAGTATTAACATCTAGAGAGATTCATTGGCACCTTTCCGTCTTGACAGACGATAGTTTGGTACATTGTGCTTCAAAAAGGCTTAATAACTACGATCCATGGCGGTGGCGAGTGTGGCTGGTAAGGCCAATTCTTGCTGCAAATGTTTGCCCACAGTAGGTGCATGTGAAAACATGGTCACTTCCACCATTTTGCACCATCTTACGTCTCTCACGCTCTGTGTGTGCTTTATCTGCAATCATTTTCTCCTTTGTCTTTATTCCATTTCTGATAGTTGCCCTCCATGCAACACGTTCAGCGGCGACGTGCTCCCAATGTGCATTATCAATGCCTGTATCAATCATGTCCCGCTTACACACATCTTTGTATCGTAGTAGAGGCCGACCCTGAGATCTCCTACCCGTCTGTAATTCACCAAAAAAGATGTCCTTTGGTATTCTACCATCATCCATCCTCCTAACGTGTCCTATCCATCTAAGTCTACGAAGACTGAGCATGGAATACACCGTCACATAACCTGATCTTTCCAATACTTCAGTATTTGTGATTTTGTCTTGCCACTTAATACCAAGTATTCTTCGCAGACACCACATATGAAAACTGTTTAAACGTTTCTCTTGGCATGAGTAAGTTGTCCAGGTTTCACCGCCATAAAGAAGAGTACTAAGGACACAGGCTTGGTAGTCGAGGACTTTTGTTTTGGCAGTAAGCTTCCTGTTCTCCCAGACTCTTTTTGCTAACATGTTCATTGTTGTTGCTGCCTTGCCAATCCTGATGTTGATTTCCTGATCGAGGGATAATTTGCTATTTAGCTCTGATCCTAGATATGTAATATGGTCTACTATCTCCAGTTCGGTGTCGTCAATAAAGATTGATGGTACACCATGTGCACCTTGTGACATAATCTGTGTCTTCTTTTTGTTAATTGTTAAACCAAATTCAGAACAAGCATTGGAGAATGCAGATAGTAGATGTTGTAGTTCTTCCTCAGAGTGGGTCGTAATCGCAGCATCATCTGCAAAAAGCAACTCTCGGATTAGTACCCTGCTAATTTTGGTCTTGGCCTTCAATCTCTGAGCATTATAGAGGCCACCATCTGAGCGTGAGTGAATGTACATACCTTCATCCTGATCACGAAAGGCATATTTCAGTAGAAGTGAAAAGTATATCTCAAAGAGGGTGGGGGATAGTACACAACCTTGCTTAACTCCACTCTTGATTTCAAACTCTTCTGAAGTTGAGCCATCAAACTTGATTATACCCTTCATGCCTGTGTGGAACGATTCCACAATGGACAGAAGAGTTGGTGGGCAGCCAATCTTCTTTAGTGCTTTGAACAGACCCTCACGACTGACCAAATGAGGTCAATGAAGGCAATAAACAGTGGCTGATTTTGGTCCCGGCATTTTTCTTGCATCTGTCGCAATGAGAATATCATATCAATGGTAGACCGGTTCTGATGGAAGCCGCACTGTGATTCGGGGTAGACTTGATCTCCCAGGACTTGAAGTCTGTGCAGGACAATTCTGGCAAATACTTTCCCAACAATACACAGAAGTGAGATTACCCCTATAGTTGTTACAGTCGCTCCGATCTCCCTTGTTCTTGTACAGCGTTATGATGTTTGAATCTTTGAAATCCCTAGAGAGATTAACAATGCATTAAAAATGAGAATTGTCAAATGTTACACATATTCAACACTACTGTATGGCACGGAAGTCTGGACATTGAATAAGCAATTAGAAAGTCGAATAGAGGCCCTGGAGATGTGGATATACAGACAAATATGTCGTATTTCATGGAAACAAAAATCAAATACAGAGGTTCTAGAAAAACTGGGAATGAAAAGAGAGTTGATGAAAGAAATAAAAAAGAGGCACGTGAAATATTTCAGCCACGTTAAAAGACATAATACTCTTATAAACACCATACTGGAGGGCAAGTGAGCAAGAGGTAGACAACGATACAAGTGGGAAGATAACATCAAGAGATGACAAACATCAATCTGACAAAATGTACAGTCAGGGCAAGAGACAGTGTAGGAGATCCATTGCAGCCAACCTTCATTGTGGAGAAGGCACCTAATTGATTGATTGACATGTGCAATTCTAAGACTGAGTTTGCTCTGGAAGAGTGAACATCTGTTTTCATTTAAGATACATTCAGCACTTCTTCGTCTATATGAGTGGTGGTGTCAGGTCTTTGTCAGATATGATTGAGCTATCATATGACAGTAGACGATACTACCTGCTTTCTGTTTGTACCGAATGTTGGACCAAACTCTGCGCCCCACATTGTGCCAACATCTTCGGGCTAAACGGTGCAGGCCTTATCCTAGTGCGAGGAAATGCAACCTAAAGATTACATGTCATGGTAGGGCAGACCAGGCTCTAACCTTGGTTGGCAACTGGTCTAGAGTGGAAGCTCTGAGAAGTGAACAGTTAGAGCATTGCTTTGCTGCTCCAGCAGCTTCTGCAGCTTGTCTTGTTCCAGATGTAGAGTTATCTTTCCTCTGGAGTAAACTAGGCAGGCCAAGGGAGGGATCATGCTGCATGGGCTACACATGGTCTCTACATTTCAGCCCAGGCTTTGTGCTATGGAGAGGTATAACATTCGCTACCGCCATGGGTTGTAGTTGTTATGCCTTGTTAGAAGCACAATGTAACAAACTGTTACCAGACATCAGGAGAAGATAGAAGAAAAATTAAAAGCACTTTCTTTTTGATTTAATTAATGTTTGATTGCTGTAAAAATAATTTTGTTGAGATGCTTAGTGTTTATCATCTACTTTTATTTTCTTACCACCAGGCTCCCGCAGCGACACAATGATGTTTACATCACAGAAAAGACACATTTTAAGGCCCAGGAAACCAAGTGCCAGAAACTCCTTGACTCTGGAAATGAAGTCATTATTCATGGCCTGGGCAAAGCTGTGAACAGGGCTATCAACTTAGCTCTTCAGCTCAAGGAAAAGGGAAATGGTACAGTTCAGATTTGCTCCCAGACGTCAACTGTGGATCTGGTTGATGAACATATACCAGAGGCAGACGGAGATGTTAAGACATCCATGAGAAGCAATTCTGCAATTCACATTCGGGTTTACAGATAGGGCCTTCTCTGTCATTGATAAAAGCATTAGCTGACTTTTAAGGAATATTGTGGTAGTTGAGGAAATATTGTGTGCTATAAATAATAAAACTGATGCGATTGGGTAATTCAGAAATAATATTTCATTAGATAATAATATATTTCATTAATTAATAATATCATATGTGTGTGTGTGAGAGAGAGAGAGGGTGTCAGTCTAGAATGAGGTGAGTTGGTCTTCCCCCTTATTTTTGAGATTCTTCCAGAACCCCTGCAGTATTATTCTTTCCACATACGGGTTCTCATTGTTTCCCCACCTTCTATACCTGGTCCCTCAGGCAGCCAACCACCTCTCCCTTGTCCATAAGTAATCCACCTGAAAAGAGGTGCATTCCCTGCCAGCCTATAAGCCTCTTCATTCCCTTTCACATCCACACGCCTAAAACTGGTCCCGAATGAAAGACTCTGGAGTAAGAATTTGCACAGCCAGACATGAGATGCACATCAGGAGAACAAGGAGCTTTGTCAACCACCACAGAATTAGCACTACTAGCTGCCTGGTACTGATGTATATTGTAACAGTGAGGGATTCTAGGTTAGGAGTAAAGAGTTAAGGAATGCTGCGCATTCCTTGACTAGGGGGAAAACCATAGTGAACGTGTGTGCACGAATGAAGAAGGGTATCTAGGTAAACACACACGTCACTTGGGGGCCAGCGAGAACAGATGTCAACACCGAGAAGGAGTCTCCATCATATGTGCTGAGCTAGAATGATTCATCAATAAAATCCTTTTCTAACAACGCGAAGACTGACTTGTCTGGTGCTATACGTTCACGATCATAGTCTTTGTGTGTAGCACTGTCACAATATGTTGAGGGGGGGGGGGGGGAGAAGAAGGATCTGTGTACCTATGGATAGCCACTTTAGTAACATTTTATAAATTGCTTTTTAATTATATAACCTGCATAGTTGGATAGCTCTTGAAAAGGCAAATCCAACAGTACCTTATTCAAGTCTGTAGGTCAATTCTAAGGGTAGATATACATGTTTGTGTGCCAGTTTATTATTTAAAATAGACATATAGAAGAAAAACGATTTTGACCTTTCACTTTTTGTGACCCTACCTATACACTCACACAACTGCCGGTTACACTGTCGCCAAGGGATATTACCACTGCCACTGTCTATTTCAAGAACAGATAACTCTGCCAATTTATTTATATATATATATATATGTGTGTGTGTATATGTGTATATGTATATATATATATACACACGCACACACAGATATATTCATCTCCACGTCATGCTGTGATGACGTCAGATTGCGGAGCATGACAGCTTGCACGGTTGTCAACATGAGTTAACTTTCATCTTAAAAAGACAGTCTCTTCATCTCCGTAAAAAGAAAAATTTGAGAAGCCAAGATATAAACATTCGTAGACAATGGAGGGAACTACAATACTCGGTAATCATTTTCTGTTTTAATGCAATCTTGAAATAATTGGGGAAGTTAACGTCACGAGTACTCTAAACCTCCTTAGATCGAAAGACACAAAAACAAGAAATCGAAAGTTACCGCAAACAAATTCTCCAGTAAAATACGGCAAAACTAAAACGTAGTGCCTACTTATGGACTTGTCCAGTGTGCAAGGATGATAGTCAAGTGGGTTCGCCTGATGGCGAGGGACAATGGTAATAAAGGTTCTCAGTCTGTTCGCCCACTTTCTCCACCTGGTTCCACATGCAGGTGTGCGGAGGAAATAACAGGCTGATGGAATGCACCTCTCGGTGGTAGTAGCATGGACTGTGCTTGAGTTAAAAGCGAGCAAATGTTTAAAGGAAAATACTAGTAGGACATGCAGTATCATTAGACATCAATGGTTCTTGTGCAAATGTCTAGCCCTGTTCTGGGATTCAGACCCGCTATTTCTCAACCATGCCTTCCCACAGCCCTACTTCGATATCAGCTATATGATTACTGTTTACACTTGTAAACTTCTTGCTTGTGCCAGGTGTAAAGCTCATGGTTGGCAATTGTGCTATCAGAATGCCAGACTGGCATACTGTTGTAGCATTTTCCTCTAACTCACAGTTCCCAGTTTGAATTCGTAGAGAGAATATTTTCTGCAGGAGCCTATTAAAGTCAAAATCGTCAAGCATTTCAGATTGGTCTGGAAATTTCATGATCATTTCACATCTGTCTGACTTGTACAGCACTTTAATTTTGTTTTTGTCTTTGATAACATCTGTACTTGCCTGCCTTATAAATGTTTTCTTTGATCTTCCTATTCTGGCCAGTATTTTGCCTTTGAGTTCTCTTTGATGTTTCTCCATGACTTAGAATGTGGCCAAACTATGAAAGATTTTGCTTTTGAATTACTTTAAGAGAGCCATCTTAGTTCTGTTAGATGTTCCGTAATTAATGTACAGAGCTGTGGTTATTCCATTACCTGCCTGGTGTAGCAGATGGTGAACCTGAAAGGAGATGGTTCAAGACTTCTCAGGTCACCATCAAGAGAAGTTCTTGTATTAATACAGCAGCATGGAACATCAGAACTCTTATATGCTCCCCCTGTGGGTAGGGGACTAGATGTCTAGCACTCTTTGATAAGGGCCAAGAAATGGAAGGTAGCATGTAGCATAACTCCTAGACATCTGCATGATTGTGCATATGTTTTAAAGCATATATATTTTTGTAATGTTGTGTTGTCCCTGTATATAAAATGTGTTTGAATGTTTTGTCATTGTAATGCAAACATATTTTAAGGTTGTTATTGTAAAGATAAATGTATTTCATTGTTTTGTCACTGTAAAGATAAATGTATTTCAGTATTGTTTTGTCATTGTAAAGATAAATGTTTCAGTATTGTTTTGTCATTGTAAAGATAAATGTATTTCAGTATTGTTTTGTCATTGTAAAGATAAATGTTTCAGTATTGTTTTGTCATTGTAAAGATAAATGTATTTCAGTATTGTTTTGTCATTGTAAAGATAAATGTTTCAGTGCTATTTTGTCATTGTAAAGATAACTGTATTTCAGTGCTGTTTTGTCATTGTAAAGATAAATAAACCCCATTTTCCCATACCATTTGATTCTCTATAGTGTAGTGAATTTTAGAAGGTGAACTAATAAAAGCTTGGAGATGTGGTTTCTGAGACAAATTGTGTGAATAACATGGATGGACAGATTAACTAACACCAACTGCCTGGAAGAGGCTAATGAAAGTAGAATATTTTATACTGTCATCTACTGCCTGTAGTACCTTGCGGTGGAGGACAGAGGTGTCTCGAGCCTGAGGAATTGAGGCCGCATGGCTAGTGCAGTCATCACAAACTGCACTGTTAAGATTTTATTTTTGCCCCCGACAGAAAACATCCACACCTTACTGAGGATTCGAACCTGGGTCGCCTAAAGGAGAATCTGGCGTTCTAGCCACTTGGCCAGCTGCTCATTATACACAACTTTAAGAAAGGGGCAAACATGTTTTCTGGTCATATATTGAGATGATACTCAATGGAGAAAATAAGCAATGGAGAACATCGTAACAATTGGGGAGACTGGCAGAGGCAGACCAAAAGAAATGATGTTTGACAGTGGCATGCAGGAACGTCAGCAGTAGAGACATGAACACCTATGCCATCTGGCATGATGACTTGACTGAAATGGCCAGGATTTCTGATGTAAATGACCAGCCCCGCCTTTCTTCATGTGCGATGTGAATCCTATATAGCAAGCAAAAATGGACAAGATTTGACCAAATGGTTACAAACTGTAAGGTTTAATGATCTGTTCAGTAGCATGTTGGCAAAAATCCACGCTGACTAAACAAAATTACAGAAACCAAGAACATAGAAACAAACAAATGCCACGAGACATATATTCATCAACGTGATCAAACATATTGGGACGTAAACAGCTTTTAGTAAAACGTCTACAATTGTTTGTCCTAGCTACATACACCGTAATTATACTTACATAAAACAACATCCTTGCACATATATTTATAACAATAATAATTACTTTATAAATACATATACAGACTGACAGAGTCACTGTTATCTGCTCCGAAACATCCATCACTTGCCAGGTGTACACTTTAAATCTTGTATCAGTCCTAGTATTTTATTCTTGCGACGTCCATAAATTCCTCTTCTGCATTTCATCTGCTGATGCATGTCAGCTTGGCCAAATTGATAAGAGCACTCATTTATAAACTTCTGGTGTGCTGATGCTCGAAGTAGGGGGTTCAACCCCTATACCAGTCAGCTGGACTAAAATGTTGACTTCTCGTCCTTGACTTGGGGACATAAATTACAAGGTACCAATGAAGTCAGAGTGGGTTTTGCCTGAGGGTGAGGGATAATAATAGTAATAGGGAAAGCTAATCCACATGAAAAATTCAGTCCAGTGCTACTAGAAGTAGTGTGTATACATTACGCTCGAGTTCAAAGTGAGTGAGTGTAAAAATAAAACCTGCTGTTGCAGTAGATATCCAACCACTGCACGTCAAGCCATTGTATGCAGACTTGTTCACGATTAGGTTGGAACTTACAGCCAAACATGTACAGGATATGAAGTAGCTAGAGGTCAGCATGGCTGAAAGGATAAGACCGCTCAATCTTAAACTTCCAGTGTGCTGATGGCGGGGTAGGCATTTCAACCCCTACACCGGCATAATGTGGGACTTAAACGTTGATTCTCATTTCGAAAGCAATGGCAAACTTTAAAGGTAGTTGCATATCCTTTACAGGACAGTCAACCCCAACATTTTTTGGCTGTTCATGGTTCCTGGGAAAGTTTATGCTCAGTAGTTTGCCATCTCCCACAGCTGTGTTTTGAATGCAGTATGTGGCATGAACTGCATCCATAACCCCTTCGCCACTGAGCCGGCTAATGGCAAACTACTGAACATAAAATCACCTAGTAATCGCTGTAAAAGTAAGATCACCCTGGGGTTGATTTAACATCCTACAAAGGACTTGCAATATGTGTTAAACTCTCATACCCACCCTCTCTGTCACCTCTTATGAAATGCATGGTAGGCTAGAGTTACTTTTCTCCATTTCCCTTACAGGCCGCGGTAACACAAGTGCCATCAATTAGGTTCAACTATAACTTTCACGTTACAAAATATCAGAAATCATAGTACAATTTTTAATAGAAAAACCTTCAAAGTGATGAAGCAACAAAGGTATGTAAATGTGCACAGAAAACTTATTCAGAATTGTGCCAAGTTAGACGTGTGGAGGTTCAATTGTTCCTGCAGCGAGGCGCTGCCATTCATTATTTGAAAGTGGTTGAATCGACGTCAATGTTTCTTTTATCTAGTAACATTTTAACTGATTCAGTGCTGAAGGATAATGTATTGCCAAATATGACCTCTCATTTGGACAGAAGTGCAATATATTGCCATACTAGGATCATCATGTTATTTGTTTTGTTTCGTTTATCTTCCACAATTTTAATGCTCAGTGAACAGCAATTTACATGACAATGCTTGTTTTTATGATTGTGTCCCATGTTTGGCCCAAACCTATATTTTGTTTGGCACTGAATCAGCTTAAATTTATGGGGCTCATCAGCAGAAGAGATTGAATATAGGAAATTAGTCTTTTATGTAGCAAAATACTAGGCAAGAAAAGCAGAGGAAGACAAAGGTGCACATGGAAATATTAAACAGCTGGGCAAGTGATAATATAAGCAACACCAACTTCATCAAAATATCACATAAAAAGGGGTTTCCATGGCGCAGTGCTTAAGCCACCTGCCTTGCACTCTGAAGGTTGTAGGTTTCTTCTTCTGCATTCATCCGGAGTTTTTTTTTCCGGACGTGATTGCGGTGTGCCTGTTTACAGCAGAGCTGTGTTCTTGCGCCGTTAGGCCGACACATCCGACTTCTGCGGGCATTTGTTGACCGGGTTGACCTTCCCGGGGGTTGTAGGTTTGATTCCAGCCCCTGTCATTCGGGTTGTAAGTGCAGTTTTCTCTGAGATTCCTGGGAAGCTTCACTGGGGCTACAGAGTTCATGCTTTGTGTGACGCTTTAAGCAGGCTGCACTGCGGAAAGAGACCGAGTCATATGGGATCAAACCCGGTGCAATGAAGTCGATCCTCTCACCTAACACACCTTTAATCACATGACAGAGAAGATGGAGAGTCATGATCACAGGTGTCTCCTCCTGATTTTGCACCTCTTGAAGTATCTTCTCATTTCTTTCACTTTTCTACAAGTGCCAATCAGTGTCCGTGTAGCTGTTTCTCGTGTTGTCTGAGACTTAATACAACTTCTGCAATCAGGAAGTCATCATACACTGAATCATAGCCAGTTATTAGGTGCTATGGGCTGGTAAATATTATTTGAACTTCCCGTAACTGCCACAGGCTTATAAATCAAACTATAGTTAAAATATCAATACAGTAGTTTCCCCTATGCAATTCCCTTTAGATTTATATATAATACAGCATGTCTGCTACGAAATTTACAACTTTTAAGTCATAACTGTGACACACTTCTACTTCCCATTTTCCGCCATCCATTTATGTTTGGTGCAAACATACTTTATGTTTAGCACTGAATCTATTAACACATTCTTGACTTATTCAATACCATGAAGACAAAGTTCCTCTGGGAGCTTGTGAATAATGCAGAAGAACAGATAGTCTATCATTGTCTAGAGAGAATGCAGCAGCAAGGGGTGGTCAGAGGTAAAGCCAGACGGACATATAATCAGATTGCAACGGGTACTATTAGTATTGGAACTCTCCGCTGGCTGTTTAAGATGATGACTGAACGCTTATGGGAATGCCCTGAGTGCAATGATGTCGGTTCTTGACTCAACAGCTCTATACCATGAACAGTAGAATATGTTCAATAGAGACTCCATTAGCTAAAGGTAAGTCCCACAGCAAATACAGCCATAAGGGACATGACGTGTTAGGTCTTCATATCTTCTGCCATCACATAAGAGGTGGGATGGCCTTGAGGGGAGATGTTGAATACTGGGCTGGCAGATGAGCATACTGGCCACAAAGCTACTGCATTTCAAGATACAGAATGTGTTCTGTGTTAAACCAAGATATATATTATCTATACATTCCTTCTGGTTGATTAGTAAGGACAATTTACATGGCAAACTACAATAAGTAAAAGTGAAGGATCTTTTTCCAGACCTTGAGGTAGGCCAGGTATAGTGCTAGTCCCATATTTGTATAGACCAATCAGCACTTGACGGGCGATGAGGTCAATATCACACCTGTCGCTGTCACCTCCTGGGACATCTCCTGGTAACTGTTGTAGGTCGGGTCAACCTGGCAGATCAGGTCATTTTTTTTTTAAAACCTGGCTCAGAGGTCAATGCAGAGGTCAATGTGGCTGAATGGATCAGAGCACTTGCTCTTAAACTTCCCATGTGCTGATGCTGAGGTAGCGGGTTCACCCCCCCTTATACCGGTCAGTTGGACTAAAATGTTGACTTCTCGTCCCTGACTTGGGGACGTAAATTACAAGTACCTTAGAAGTTGCAACTACTTAAGGTAGAAGCATGTGTATGGGCTACGCTGGAGTTCTTCTTCTGCGTTCATCCGGAGTGTTTTTTTGGACGTAGTTGCGTTGTGCTTGTTTACAGAAGAGCTGCGATACTTGCACCTTTCGGCCAACACAAACGACTTCTGCGAGCTGGAGTTCTAAGCGAGTGAACAAAAAAAATACATCTGGCTTTGGGTGGAGTTCTAAGCGAGTGAACCAAAAAAAAAAATCTGGCTTTGGATAGGGATTTGAACACATAACTTCTGGGCCAGCAAGCTAGCCACCATGACAACCACATGATGTTAGGCCACATGGAAAAACATACACATAACAAATTGTAAATTCCAGTGAGAAAAAAATGGTTACACTGCTATATAGAGCCTGTACTGTTGTATGCATGGATCAATCAATCATGTGCCTTCTCCACAATGAAGGTTGGCTGCAATCGATCCCTAATAGTGTCTGTCTCTCACCCTTGACTGTACATTCTGTCAAACTGCTGTTCGTCATCTCTTGATATTATCTTTCCACTTGTATCGTTGTCTACCTTCTTGCTTGCTTGCCTTCAACTTTACCCTCCAATATGGATTTTCATAAGAGTTTTATGTCATTTAATGTGGCCGAAATATTTCATTTGCCGCTTTTTTATTTCTTTCATCAACTCTCTTTTCATTCCAAGTTTTTCTAGAACCTCTTGTGATTGATTATTTTTGTTTCCTTGAAATATTACATATTCTTCTTCTATCCACATCTCCAGGGCCTTTATTCAATTTTCTAATTGCTTGTTCATTGCACAGGCTTCTATATGCATGGATAGTGAAGATCATTTCAAAGGCAAAATACAAGAATGGAAGTAAATGACATGGACACATTGTCTATGAAACAAATTAAACATTGACACATTTCATGATTCTTAATGTTGGTCTACGTTAGTGATGGTCTATGTTATTTATGGAATACTGTAAAATAAGAATGAAGTGAAATAATTATAGAAATATTGGATGAGAATAAAATGAAACAAAAGATCCCACAACAAATATGATAAAAATGACAGAACATACTGTGTAAAACATAATATCTCATAGTATCTGTAACAGAAATGAAAGCAACAAAAGTCCATAAAATAAACAAGAGAATTATACTTGGTTCACAATAACAAAACTGGTAACTCAGAATTAGCAGTCTCATAAAAATCCAATGAAATGACAGTTGCTGTCATGAAAGCAAAATTTCAATCAGAATTTACAAATGCATTTTTACTAAAAATACTAGACAGCAAGTGTTTATTCTAGGAATGCTAAGCAGCAAATATGTTCATTTTTAACAGCAAGTAGTGGGATTAGGAGGGATAAGAATGATAAATTTGTTAACATCAAGATAGTACAATGAAAAGTCAACCTGCCCAGCACAGATGCAATAAAAACTAGACATGCATCAATAACAAGAATAATAATCTCATTCACATAGCTGTCTAATGCCAAAAATTCACAACTGCAAACAGTTTAAACTTCCTAAAGTCCATGTCCGTGTAGTAGTTGTGATCATGTCTGTCTACAGCCATCTATCTCTTATGCTGCCAATCATTCCTTTTATACCAATGTTCCTCCATGCCATGACGTCAAAAAGTCCAGCATCTTCTCTCTTAGTCTACTCCTGCCTCTCCTCCCAACCAATCTTCCAATTGTGGTGACAGACTCCAGCTTTCCTCTTCTCTTGACATGTCTTCTTCTGATGCAAGTAACCAGTTCTCTGAGTTAACTTCTTTAAAAATATCTTTCTTGTTCTTTCTATCCGTCGATAGTGTTATCATTATTCTACATTATTCTACCACATCTTTGCAGCTTCCACATAATTCCTCACCTGTCTACTAATTGTCTATGATTCACTTCCATACAGTTTAAACATAATAACAAGTAATCAGTAAATTTTAATGTAGTATAACCTGTATTCAGCAAAATCAAGGTAAGGCAATAGCAAGAATATGTGTATCTATTATTCCTGATAAGTAGTTGTACCACATGAAGGAACTGTCAGAGCATACAGAGAAAGGTGGAGACAGGCATGCTTCGCACAGTGGTATGCTTCACTTCAAAGATCAGAGGTAGGCAGCATCTGTTGGATCAATTCCCCCAGGAAGTGCTGGTGTGCTGGGAAATAAGCAGGCAGACAGATTGATTGGGTCTACACATTGGACTGGGTATTGGTGCATGATAAGGCAGATGTGGACCAGGCCTTCTGGGATCATGTCTATAGTCTGGAGAATAGGAAAATCATCATGGCCTGGAGAGAATGCTGTGGTAGGGAGTGAACAGAATACCTGGCTAACACACTGTACTTCAAGGACAGGGGAGATGGACACATCGGACTGCATCTGGTACTATTAGTATTGGAATTCTTCACTGGCTGGTGAAGATAAGGGTGGAGCACATATGAGAATAGTCCAGAGTGCAGTAATGTCAGTGCTTAACATAACCAGATGGAGGAACAAAAACATCAGATGACAAATAAGCATAGAGCAAAGAGCAACATCATCAAGTGCCATGCCGACCGGCGTGGGGTGATCATTCTTCTCCACATCTTGTGACGTCCAACGGGATGCATAAATTCATGTGCTGACATCCTTCCTTGTCATGACACCAGACAGATTAAGACTTTTCTCTCGTTGTCTTCTCTCGCTCCTTCCACACATATTTCAGTTATTCATCATCAACATCATCAAGTGCCATGCCAGCTGGACATCAGGCATTCATGTCTCTCTGCATATCTCGGTCTTTGGTGTTCTGGATCAACTCTGCTGCTGATATTCCTCCATGCCATCATCTCAATCCATCCAGCATCATTTCTCTTGGTCGGCCTCTGCCTCTCTTCCCCTTCAATCTTTCCAGCCATCACTGATGTTCTCCAATGCCTCTCTTCTCATCACATGACCAAAGAAAGATGTTTGTCTCTTTCTTGTTGTATACAATGTTCTAGTTTCATTAGCTTCTTTCAGGCAATCGTCATTTGTTACTCTGGCCGTCCAAGAAATTTCGCAACATTCGTCTTAGCAACCACATCTCTGTTGTTCATTTACATTCCAAGATTCACTGCCATACAGCAAAACAGGTTCTATATAGCACTCCAGCACTGTCTTTCTCACATTCAATGATAGTGACTTATAGCATAAGATATTTTTCATTTTCTGAAATGCAGCTTTTACTTGCCATATTCAGCTCTTAATACTGTTGTCTAACTTCCGTCTGATGTTATAAATGCCTCAAGGTATTTAAAATTATCCACTTGGTTAAGAATTGTGCCTTCTATTTCCATTTCCAGTTATTACATATAGTAAAGTAAGATGGACTGTTCAAACACATATAGCATTTGAGATACCCATTACATTTTTATGGAGAGAGGTCTACAGGGAAAGGGAGAAGAGGAAGCCACATTGTGGCTGGATTAAAGATGTGACAGGTAATTTACACATACAGCAACAGAGGCACGCTATCTGGCATATGATAGAGATTTCACACGACTGCTATGGGAGCACAATTGTGCCCAAAACAAACCACTGAATGGATGAATGATGATGCCTTCACTGCTGACATTCTGGGACAAAAGAGTTAAAGGTAAAACTGCTCAATGAACACCCTGTATGTGTTAAGTATGTACAGGAAAGTTGTCGAAACAGAGCATTCACAGTCTGGGAACAAGAAAGGCCTTGTGCTTCTAAGCAAAATACAGTGTCTATATTGCACACTTGTTTCTAGTTGCAATGAATGTGATTGTTCTTACACTTACAATAGTGAAACTAAACAACTGCTCATGTTTCTTAGTCTTGGACCATCCCTACAATGGTGAAACTAAACAACTGCTCGTGTTTCTTAGCCTTGGACAATCCCTACAATGATGAAACTAAACAATGCTCGTCTTTCTTAGCCTTGGACAATTCCTACTATCATGAAACTAAACAACTGTTCATATATCTTAGTCTAGGGCCAACCCTACAATGGTGAAACTAAACAACTGCTCATATATCTTAGTCTAGGACCATCCTTACAATGGTGAAACTAAACAACTGCTCATATATCTTAGTCTAGGACCATCCTTACAATGGTGAAACTAAACAACTGCTCATATATCTTAGTCTAGGGCCATTCTTACAATGGTGAAACTAAACAACTGCTCATATATCTTAGTCTAGGACCATCCTTACAATGGTGAAACTAAACAACTGCTCATATATCTTAGTCTAGGACCATACTTACAATGGTGAAACTAAACAACTGCTCATATATCTTAGTCTTGGACCATCCTTACAATGGTGAAACTAAACAACTGCTCATATATCTTAGTCTAGGGCCATCCGTAGAATGGTGAAACTAAACAACTGCTCATATATCTTAGTCTAGGGCCATCCCTAAAATGGTGAAACTAAACAACTGCTCATATATCTTATTCTAGGACCATCCTTACAATGGTGAAAACTAAACAACTGCTCATATATCTTATTCTAGGACCATCCTTACAATGGTGAAACTAAACAACTGCTCATATATCTTATTCTAGGACCATCCTTACAATGGTGAAACTAAACAACTGCTCACATATATTAGTCTAGGACCATCCCTACAAACTAAACAATTGCTCATGTTTCATAGTCCAGAACCATCCCCACAATGGTGAACTAAAACAGTTGCTCATGTTTCATAGCCCTGAACCATCCCTACAATGGTGAAACTAAACAGTTACTCATGTTTCATAACCCTGAACCATCCCTACAATGGTGAAACTAAACAGCTGCTCATGTTTCATAGCCCTGAACCATCCCGAGTTCTTGTCATGTACACATTTCATTAGTGATGAAGTGATTACGTAAGTACGCTAGTTATGAAGTCCACATAACTGTCGAAAGACACAGGTAAATGGAGGATGTCTCCCTGCCGATATCCAATCATCCATGATCATTTCTTGAATTTCTTGACAGTCTGCAAGTAGAACAGTGATTTTATCTGTAAATGATCTCCATGATAAACTCAAAAATGTGGTTACTGAAAAGTCACGTGTAGCCTGTTCTCCTGCATGGATGTGAAAGCTGGACAATGAGCAATGAAATGGTGATGAAACTGGGGACAGTGGAGCTATGGTCATAATAATGTAAGCAACTTCACAAAAATATTAGAGGACAGACAGGATTGGAGAGTCATGATAGAGCAATGTCTGCTCCAGATTAGGCACCTGATGAAGAAGAGGAGGAAGACGAAGAAGATTAGTGAAGACATGAACTTTAATATATATTCACTATTTAATTATATTATCTCTTTGCTTCTTGTCCCTCTTATATCATAGAGTTATAATCATATGCCACGTCCCAGGTCAGCACGGCATGGGATAAGAGCGCTCGCTCTTAAACATCAGGTGTACTGATGCCAAGGTAGCAGGTTCAACTCTTACACCGGTAGTTGAACTAAAATGTTGACTTCTCGTCCTTGACTTGGGAATGTAAATTACAAGTACCTCTGAAGTCAGAGTGGGTTCAGAGTCTGAGTGATGGTTGGGGACACTGGTAATAGGGAAAGCTAATTCATACGCAAAATTCAGTCCAATGCTACTAAAAATAGTGTGTATGGACTACGCTTGAGCTCAAAGCGAGTGAATGCCAAAATAAATATATATATATATATATATTCACAATTTAATGTTATTATTTCTTTGTTTCTTGTTCCTCTCCTATCACAGAGTCATCACCGTATACCATGTCCTCTGTAGAATGTCCCTATCATCATTACCCCCTACCCCAAAAGGTTTCTCAATCCTCTGCCAGTTCTCCTCCCTCATGTATTCTCATGCCCAAGGTGTCTGCCATGCCCTGTGCCCATCTGCATGCTGGTCAACACATACCTCTTTGTCCAGGAACCACGCCTTCCCTCACTGTTCTTTCCAAATGACTGATGTTTAATATGGCCAGTATTTCATTTTGCAAATATAATGCTGCTTATAAGATAGTTTTCTTTTATGTTCAGATCCTGAACATTGTCAGTATTTTTATTTTCCTTTGCTTTCTTTTCATTGCAAAGTAGTCCATGGCTCAGCCCCATCTCCATGTTTTGCCACAGGAAAGATGCAAGTTCCCCAAAATGTGACTTTAATCTGTTGGCTAGTGTTGTGCCGTAGGTTCCTAACACTGTTTAACCTCAGCATTGCTAGGGCCAGTCTGTGTCTGGCTTCTTGTCAACAATACCCATTATTGTTGAATACAGAGTTTCAAAGTTTATGACATCTTCACTTGGCATGTAGGTTTTGTTTTGTTTCAAGTTCAGAATAAAAAGTTGATTTTTACTGTGTCTCATGGCAGATGGGATCAACTCTTCTAATCCCTTAGACTAATTGAGAAGTTAACCTAGGTGCTGGTAACCTGCTCCAGTCCTGTAAGTCTTCCCCCCAGTCCTGTAAGCCTTTCCCAGTCCTTAACCCTTTACAGGGCAGACGCTTGTCCATTTTTTAGCCCTGAACGGGCAAGATTTTTTCATTTTTGGTAAAATTTCGGGTTGCATTAGTAAAAACATCACAAATAAGGTGTTAGTCAACCGATTTTAGTTAAATAAACAACACAATGAAGGGAAAACATGCAGAATATGTTACTCATGTGATTGTTGCCAGTTATCCATATATGAACACAAATATTTACTAAATACAGTTATCGTTTGTGATTTTCAGTCATCTATACGGCAATTTACAAACACTTTTCAGAATCTTAATCACTTTCTTTAAAGTCCGACTCATGACCTGTTAAATGCAAAGTAATGCTTTTCACTGATATCTAGCTCCTATTACGTAGTCAACTTCGTGCCCTTTAATGTCACTAAATTGAACCTTGCAAAATCTCGGCTATCACTTGAAGAATCGCCGAAATCTAAAAAACTACAGCGTAAAAACCCCGAAAACTATCAAAAAAAGTCCGTTCAAATTCATAGTAGGCGCTTGCAAATGGTGGCCACTTTGCCAAGCTATCGGCGAAAGCGAAAGTAGCCGTCGGAATTATCGAAAAGCCGAGAGATCGCGTTTTTACAATGCATAATAGTATCGGGCGCGTTTCCGGGCGATTTGCCCATTTAAGCGATCGGGGCGGAAATGGACGTTCCACCCTGTAAAGGGTTAAGTCTTCCTCTAGTCCTGTAAGCCTTCCCCCAGTCCTTAAGTCTTCCCCCAGTCCTGCAAGTCTTCCCCTGTAAGTCTTCCCCTAGCCCTGTAAGTCTTCCCCAGTGATACAACTTTCCATCATAACAAATCAGACTCATCACAATCACAAAGTGCCATCTTTGCATTGACAGTTGACTACAATATGATTTCAACACCCTCTTATCCAGCATACAGGTGTTTTTACAGGGTTTTTTTTTATACAGGTTGTTTTTTTTCCTAGTCAATCTCTTGATGTTGTCCACCTACATATAACATTGTTTTCCTCATGCATACTTTCCTTCTACTGTTATCTCCAACAAACCCGAGTACCAGTAAGTAAAATGAGCTTTCTTGATACCTTTGAGGAGGAGGAGGATTTCACTGTCAGCTGCTGCCTCAGTTCATCAATCTCGTCCTTTGTTGGGCCAATTCTCATTCATTCGGCCCCATTTACCAAATTTGGGTGGCCTTCACTGCTGACATTCTGGGACAAAAGAGTTAAAGGTAAAACTGCTCAATGAACACCCTGTATGTGTTAAGTATGTACAGGAAAGTTGTCGAAACAGAGCATTCACAGTCTGGAACAAGAAAGGCCTTGTGCTTCTAGGCAAAATACAGTGTCTATATTGCACACTTGTTTTCTAGTTGCAATGAATGTGATTGTTCTTACACTACAATAGTGAAACTAAACAACTGCTCATGTTTTCTTAGTCTTGGACCATCCCTACAATGGTGAAACTAAACAACTGCTCGTGTTTCTTAGCCTTGGACAATCCCTACAATGATGAAACTAAACAATTGCTCGTTTTTCTTAGCCTTGGACAATTCTACTATCATGAAACTAAACAACTGTTCATATATCTTAGTCTAGGGCCAACCCTACAATGGGAAACTAAACAACTGCTCATATATCTTAGTCTAGGACCATCCTTACAATGGTGAAACTAAACAACTGCTCATATATCTTAGTCTAGGACCATCCTTACAATGGTGAAACTAAACAACTGCTCATATATCTTAGTCTAGGCCATCTTACAATAGTGAAACTAAACAACTGCTCATATATCTTAGTCTAGGACCATCCTTACAATGGTGAAACTAAACAACTGCTCATATATCTTAGTCTAGGACCATCCTTACAATGGTGAAACTAAACAACTGCTCATATATCTTAGTCTAGGACCATCCTTACAATGGTGAAACTAAACAACTGCTCATATATCTTAGTCTAGGGCCATCCGTAGAATGGTGAAACTAAACAACTGCTCATATATCTTAGTCTAGGGCCATCCCTAAAATGGTGAAACTAAACAACTGCTCATATATCTTATTCTAGGACCATCCTTACAATGGTGAAACTAAACAACTGCTCATATATCTTATTCTAGGACCATCCTTACAATGGTGAAACTAAACAACTGCTCATATATCTTATTCTAGGACCATCCTTACAATGGTGAAACTAAACAACTGCTCACATATATTAGTCTAGGACCATCCCTACAAACTAAACAATTGCTCATGTTTCATAGTCCAGAACCATCCCCACAATGGTGAACTAAACAGTTGCTCATGTTTCATAGCCCTGAACCATCCCTACAATGGTTAAACTAAACAGCTGCTCATGTTTCATAACCCTGAACTATCTCCACAATGGTGAAACTAAACAGTTGCTCATGTTTCATAGCCCTGAACCATCCCAAGTTCTTCTCATGTACACATTTCATTAGTGATGAAGTGATTACGTAAGTATGCTAATTATGAAGTCCACATAACCATCGAAAGACACAGGTAAATGGAGTATGTCTCCCTGCCGATATCCAATCATCCATGATCATTTCTTGAATTTCTTGACAGTCTGCAAGTAGAACAGTGATTTTATCTGTAAATGATCTCGATGATAAACTCAAAAATGTGGTTATTGAAAAGTTACGTGGAGCCTCTTCTTCTGTATGGATGTGAACGCTGGACAACGAGCAATGAAATGGTGATGAAACTTGGAACAGTGGAGCTATGGTCATAATAATGTAAGCAACTTTACAAAAATATTAGAGGACAGACAGTATTGGAGAGTCACGATAGGTAATGTATGCTCTAGATTAGGCACCTGATGAAGAAGAGGAGGAAGACAAAGAAGATCAGTGAAGACATGAACATTAATATATATTCACTATTTAAATATATTATCTCTTTGCTTCTTGTCCCTCTTATATCATAGAGTTATAATCATATGCCACGTCCCAGGTCAGCACGGCATGGGATAAGAGCGCTCGCTCTTAAACATCAGGTGTACTGATGCCAAGGTAGCAGGTTCAACTCTTACACCGGTTAGTTGAACTAAAATGTTGACTTCTCGTCCTTGACTTGGGAATGTAAATTACAAGTACCTCTGAAGTCAGAGTGGGTTCAGAGTCTGAGTGATGGCTGGGGACACTGGTAATAAGGAAAGCTAATTCATACGCAAAATTCAGTCCAATGCTACTAAAAATAGTGTGTATGGACTACGCTTGAGCTCAAAGCGAGTGAATGCCAAAATAAATAAATTAATATATAAATATATATATATATATATATTCACCATTGAATGTTATTATTTCTTTGTTTCTTGTTCCTCTCCTATCACAGAGTCATCACCGTATACCATGTCCTCTGTAGAATGTCCCTATCATCCTCACCCCATACCCTGAAAGGTTTCTCAATCCTCTGCCAGTTCTGCTCCCTCATGTATTCTCATGCCCAAGGTGTCTGCCATGCCCTGTGCCCATCTGCATGCTGGTCAACACTTGCCTCTTTGTCCAGGAACCACGCCTTCCCTCACTGTTCTTTCCAAATGACTGATGTTTAATATGGCCAGTATTTCATTTTGCAAATATAATGCTGCTTATAAGATAGTTTTCTTTTATGTTCAGATCCTGAACATTGTCAGTATTTTTTATTTTCCTTTGCTTTCTTTTCATTGCAAAGTAGTCCATGGCTCAGCCCATCTCCATGTTTTGCCACAGGAAAGATGCAAGTTCCCCAAAATGTGACTTTAATCTGTTGGCTAGTGTTGTGCCGTAGGTTCCTAACACTGTTTAACCTCAGCATTGCTAGGGCCAGTCTGTGTCTGGCTTCTTGTCAACAATACCCATTATTGTTGAATACAGAGTTTCAAAGTTTATGACATCTTCACTTGGCATGTAGGTTTTGTTTTGTTTCAAGTTCAGAATAAAAAGTTGATTTTTACTGTGTCTCATGGCAGATGGGATCAACTCTTCTAATCCCTTAGACTAATTGAGAAGTTAACCTAGGTGCTGGTAACCTGCTCCAGTCCTGTAAGTCTTCCCCCAGTCCTGTAAGCCTTTCCCCAGTCCTTAACCCTTTACAGGGCAGACGCTTGTCCATTTTTTAGCCCTGAACGGGCAAGATTTTTTCAGGTTTGGTAAAATTTCGGGTTGCATTAGTAAAAACATCACAAATAAGGTGTTAGTCAACCGATTTTAGTTAAATAAACAACACAATGAAGGGAAAACATGCAGAATATGTTACTCATGTGATTGTTGCCAGTTATCCATATATGAACACAAATATTTACTAAATACAGTTATCGTTTGTGATTTTCAGTCATCTATACGGCAATTTACAAACACATTTTCAGAATCATAATCACTTTCTTTAAAGTCCGACTCATGACTGTTAAATGCAAAGTAATGCTTTTCACTGATATCTAGCTCCTATTAGTAGTCAACTTCGTGCCCTTTAATGTCACTTAAATTGAACCTTGCAAAATCTCGGCTATCACTTGAAGAATCGCCGAAATCTAAAAAACTAAGCGTAAAAACCCCGAAAACTATCAAAAAAAGTCCGTTCAAATTCATAGTAGGCGCTTGCAAATGGTGGCCACTTTGCCAAGCTATCGGCGAAAGCGAAAGTAGCCGTCGGAAGTATCGAAAAGCCGAGAGATCGCGTTTTTACAATGCATAATAGTATCGGGCGCGTTCGGGCGATTTGCCCATTTAAGCGATCGGGCGGAAATGGACGTTCCACCCTGTAAAGGGTTAAGTCTTCCTCTAGTCCTGTAAGCCTTCCCCCAGTCCTTAAGTCTTCCCCCAGTCCTGCAAGTCTTCCCCTGTAAGTCTTCCCCTAGCCCTGTAAGTCTTCCCCCAGTGATACAACTTTCCATCATAACAAATCAGACTCATCACAATCACAAAGTGCCATCTTTGCATTGACAGTTGACTACAATATGATTTCAACACCCTCTTATCCAGCATACAGGTGTTTTTACAGGTGTGTTTTTTTTATACAGGTGTTTTTTTTTTCTAGTCAATCTCTTGATGTTGTCCACCTACATATAACATTGTTTTCCTCATGCATACTTTCCTTCTACTGTTATCTCCAACACACCAGAGTACCAGTAAGTAAAATGAGCTTTCTTGATACCTTTGAGGAGGAGGAGGATTTCACTGTCAGCTGCTGCCTCAGTTCATCAATCTCGTCCTTTTGTTGGGCCAACTTCTCATTCATTCCGGCTAAGTGCTCACTCATCATGCTCAGCTGTCCTTCGTAACTGCGAGTTGTTGTCTGTAGCTCATCCTGTACATGAGAATAAATACACAATCACCAGATTCATATTTTATGAGATGTATTTTTTAATCCAAATGCCATATGGCCATTCTATACATTGGAATATGGTTATTCTTTACACTGCTAGAAAGCCATTCCATACACTGAGAGAAGGTCACTCCATACACTGTCACAAAGCCATTCTATACACAGCCATAAAACCATTAATATACTGCCATAAGACCATTCCATATACTGTCATAAGGCCTCCTTTACATTGCTGGAGGCTTATTCCATACACTCTATCATCAGAACATTCCATACACTGTCATAAGACCATTACATACACTGTCAATAGACCATTACATACACTGTCATAAGACCAGTATATACATTGCTAGGCTAGAAGGATATTCCGTACACTGTTATAAAGCCATTCTATACATTGCTAGATGATCATTCCCTACACTGTCATAGGACCATTCTATAAATTTCAAGAAAAACAATTTTAAAAAAGTTGAAAAATTGGACTCCTTCTTTAATTCTTATGTCTCTCCTTTCATACATTACACTGCATACACACCTCTCCTATTAGGTTAATCTTAAACACCAACAGCAGTATATGCATTACAAAAGAACCGGAAATGTGCAAAGATCATTACTACATGACTAATTAAGTTTAATTATTGTTACGGTAATTGTAACAAAGCTAGAGGAAATATACTACAGAACAAGATGATTGTGATTTCTAGGCTTATACTCCACACCTAGCTGAAGGACAGAAGATGAAAGCAGAGAGAAGAAAGAAAGAGGAAAACAACTAGTCTATGAAAGAAATTACAGAAACATCCAACACAGTTTCAGACCAACCTTTAAATGAGCCAAACTCTGGTTCGCCAGCTTTAACTCATCCTGCACTACTCCCTTAGATGTCTCTGCTATCTTCAGTTGTTTGTGCAGAGCTCGAACCTGCAAGAAGTAAAGACAAGAATCAACATAATGGTGGCACAGTGGTTAGGGTATTTTCTTACCAAGACTGGTCCAAGTTCAATCCCCAGCAGTGACAAGATTATTTTTTCCAACCAGTATGACTCTATGGGAGCAATGGTGGCACAGTGGTTTAATGCACTTGCCTGCCAAGGCATTGGTCTCATTGCAATCCATGGCAGTGATGGGTTTATTTTTCTCAAATTAATATGGCTCGTTGGAAGCCATGAAGGCAGAGTGGTTAGCACACATGCCTGTCAAGACAGTGGTCTGGTTGTAATCCTCAGCAGTGGCAGGGTTATATTTTTTCCAGGCCAGTACAGTTCTGGGGTCGACACACCCTTAATAAAAATGGATAGCAACAATTTTCAGAATCTTCTAAGAATTGTCTGAGAAGAGAATGTGATGAAGAAGAGAATTGGCTAACCCACAAAAACACGTGATGGCTGTGGAAATGTGGTTTCTGGGGGATGAGTCGTCTTGAGGTATGGTGTCCGCCTCGAGTGCTGGAGTTCCTGGGTTCAAGCCCTGGTGGGGGTCAGGATTTTTCCACGTGGACTTCTAATAATAACAAAATCTCCCATGGTCTCTGGATAGTGAAATCGGATGCCCTTGATTCCCTTGGCAGTTGGAAATCGAAAAAGAGTAGCCTAAAGGCGCTGCCCGGGCAACATTTTGAGTTAAAAATCTACCCAAAGTATTTCAGGATCCTTGCCGGTGCTACAGAGTTTGTGCACTGAGATGAGATTCTCTGGACTCAGGTTTGAGTTAGGAGTAGAAGGGAGCACTTATGGGTTACACCTGTGTGCTGTGATGTTGATCTGTCGACTAAACTAAACTAGTCCCGCAAGAAACAAATGAAAATTGCAAATTGATTAGAGAAATTAGACATAACACAGTGGCAATTTTTTGGTCACGTTATGAGAAGAAATAAATTGGAGAACTTGGTAACAACTGGCAAAATCGAGGGGAAGAGAACAAGGGGAAAGCAGAGAAGTAAATACTTGGATGGCTTGGCCACATGGCATGGTCGAGATAAGAACGCTGAGCTGATCCACGATTCCGGTGATCGAGTGAGATGGCAAAACATGACCGTCCATGCTTATTGGCATGGCACACGATGATGATGATGAATACTTCATACCCCAATGGCAGGATCTGTTATGGGCTACCTTTTCACCTTTACCGTGCTTGGGTCGACCGAGCCTCATAATATGGAGACCAGATAATGGTCAGAATTTTCTGAGAAGAAAAGGTAGTGAGAAAGGGAAGTCGCCACCTATGCTCATTATGCCATGGGCTAATACTTGTGAAGGCCGAAAACTCCACATCCAAATGGTAGTATATGCCTTGGGACCTCCTTTACTAACAAGAATCTTATAGGAATCAAACTCAAGAAATATGAGCAATCTTTTATATTGTTTGTCAAATATACTGAGATATTAGCAATTAAGCGGTTCTAACCATTTTTGTGCAGACAGAAAGACTTCATTCTAAATTGTTAATTACCATGGGGATAACAAATTCTCCACATTAGAACAATATCAATAACTATGTATTTTAATTACTTCAGCTAAAGTATGATTCATTTATTGACTTCATATGGTATATAACTCTGCAGTATGCACCTGACAAGATGCAGCAAAATATGCCAGGCAATAAATCATGCAACATATTGTTTGAGGTTTCTGTGTTTAAATTCACTAAGGGAATTCACTGTTCGGAATTGTTTGTCCTTGTCCAAGAAGTCTAGTTGTCCAATCCACTGTCCCAGGACCAATTGGAAGTATACCATTTGTTCTTATTTTATAAATGTTCCACAGTCCAGACAATGAAACAAATCTGCACATGCCACAGTTGGACATCGTAACCTCATTCCACTCCTAGCAATGACAAAGAAAATACTGCATTAACAGTTTTTTTTTAAATGGTCTCTTTAGACAAAGGCTAGTCGAGTCAACCGTATACAAACCGGCGGAAGGCAAGGGGAAACCACCACTGTAATTTCCCAAGATAATCATGCTTCGAAACAAAATTGATCAAGATAACGACATTAACAGGGATTTCAGTGGAGTCTCTTCGGGAGAGAGCATCATGTGCTACAGTTGATTCCTGATCGGCATCAAGCAACTGTATGCAAAGTAAGACAGTGTGAGAAGATTCTTGACAGTCTTGTAATCACGGTACGGAAGGGAATCAACACACAAATTGATCCATGATGTCGGAGATTGTAATATGTGAAGAGGCATAATCACCCCCGCCAGCCAGCAAGGCAATTATGATGAATGTGAATCATGAATCACTGCACAATCACTAACAAAAAAGGAAAAATCTGAGCTTCTGAACTTAAATGCTAGAGAACAATTCTTTGAATATTGCGAACCAAGAAGAGGTAAAGTCCTGACAATTTATGAGATCTAACCACAGAATAAAACAGGTTTATACACAGAATCATGTCTCAGAATCTAAGATATCTTGGCGATATTAAACACCACGGTGATTCAGAAATAACAGTCATGGAATGAATGGTTTCTGGAAGATGCAGCAGGGGTCGACCAAGATGGCGTTGATCACAGGATATTACAGACATCCTAGGCATCCTGAGGCAGAGGAACTGGTGAAGGATCAAGAGTCTTTCTGGCAGGTTATAATAGAGTAGCATTCTGTACAGGATCTGCTATATGATGATGATAATGGTAGATCACACTGTTTGTCATTAGTATTAATATTGCATTATTTCCTTTGTTTTATGTCTTATATATTCTCTCCCATGTATTCAGCTCCATATATTTTTGCTCCACGCATGTATTAAGGCCCATGTATCGAGCCCTATGTATTGAGCCACAAGCATTCTCTCCCATGTATTGCGCCCCATGAATTATCTCCCATGTATTGCACCCCATGAATTATCTCCCATGTATTGCACCCCATGAATTATCTCCCATGTATTGCACCCCATGAATTATCTCCCATGTATTGCGCCCCATGCATTCTCTCCCATGTATTAAACCCCATGCATTCTCTCCCATGTATTAAGCCGCATACATTCTCTTCCATGGATTAAACCCCAAGCATTCTTTCCCATGTATTGAACCCCATGCATTCTCTCCCATATATTAAGACCCATGCATTCTCTTCCATGGATTAAACCCCAAGTATTCTCTCCCATGTATTGAACCCCATGAATTATCTCCCATGTATTAAGCCCCATGCATTCTCTTCCATGGATTAAGCCCCATGCATTCTCTTCCATGTATTAAGCCCCATGCATTCTCTCCCATGCATTAAGCCCCATGCATTCTCTCCCATGTATTGAACCCCAAGCATTCTCTCCCATGTATTAAACCCCATGCATTGTCTTCCATGGATTAAGCCCCATGCATTGTCTCCCATGTGTTAAACTCCATGCATTCTCTTCCATGTATTAAGCCCCATGCATTCTCTCCCATGCATTAAGCCCCATGCATTCTCTCCCATGTATTGAACCCCAAGCATTCTCTCCCATGTATTAAACCCCATGCATTCTCTCCCATGTATTGAACCCCATGCATTCTCTCCCATGTATTAAACCCCATGCATTCTCTCCCATGTATTGAACCCCATGCATTCTCTCCCATGTATTGAACCCCATGCATTCTCTCCCATGTATTAAACCCCATGCATTCTCTCCCATGTATTGAACCCCATGCATTCTCTCCCATGTATTAAACCCCATGCATTCTCTCCCATGTATTGAACCCCATGCATTCTCTCCCATGTATTGAACCCCATGCATTCTCTCCCATGTATTAAACCCCATGCATTCTCTCCCATGTATTGAACCCCATGCATTATCTCCCATGTGTTAAACCCCATGCATTCTCTTCCATGGATTAAGCCCCATGCATTCTCTCCCATGTTTTAAGCCCCATTCATTCTCTTCCATGGATTAACCCCCAAGCATTCTCTCCCATGTACTTAGTCCCAAGCAATCGACTCCATGCAGTCTGTCCTATGAATTCTGCTTCACACATCATCTCCCATAATAACTGTGAATACTGACCTCTGCATTAAAGTTCACAGCCTTGCTGTCAGCCTGCTGTAGGTGCAGAGTCAGCTCATTGATTCTAGTGCTGTAGTGGTTTATGATCAGCTGTTCTCTTGTATCTATGTCGTTTCTTGTCACACTGTTAACTTCAAGGCGGCCAAGCTGAAACATTTCACAAATCCACTGAAACTCCAAGAAGGCAGCTAAGATAACAGAATAACAAATTACATAAAATATAAAAATTGGTAAATTACAATGTTGTTTATTGTGTTGTTCTTATGCTTTGAAATCAAGCTTAGTCCATACTAGTGCTACTACTTTTAGAGCACTGGACCGATTTATTTGTGTGGATTAGCTTTCCTTATTACCAGAGTCCCTTGCCATCATGGTGAACCCACTCCGACTTCAGAGGTACTTGTAATTTACGTCCACACGCCAAGGACGACAGGTCAACATTTTAGTCCAACTGACCGGTGTAGAGCTTGAACCCGCTACCTCGGCATCAGCACACCAGATGTTTAAGAACAGGCGCTCATATCCATTCAGCCATGCTGACCTCTAGTTAGTTAGTTGCTTGCATATCCTTTACATGATGTTGCAGTCAACCCCAGCATTTTTTTCTGCTGTGATCTCTTGGCAACTTTACATTCAGCAGTTTGTGTTGACATCTAGTAGATTTAAATATATCAGATGTATTTGTTTTTCATGTAACAAGATGCTTTCTTATAGAACACTGATGAGAACACTGAAGAAGACATGAGAACACAGTGGACATGCAGAAAAAGCAATGAAAATATCTTGAGGGAAGTTAACTCACACACAGAACTGATAACTCGTATAAGAATAAGGCAGTCCTCATTCTTTGGGCATGTCATGAGAAGGGGAAAGCTAGAGTCTGTCATCACCACAGGAAAACTAGAGGGAAAAAGAGGCAGTGGAGACTAAGAAAGAAGATACTGGGACAGTTTGACATCACAGCTTGGAGGAACATCAGTATTCAAAATTATTGGCAGCACTTGAGACAGAGGGCTGTGAACTGACATGATTACCAACACAACATTGCATGGACTATAAGAAGAAGAAGAACAACTAGATGCAACCTAATGTTGTCAAATCTCAATGTTCAAGGTATTTGTCAAGAAAAAAAAATTACTTGCATATCCTTTACAGGACGTCGCAGTCAACCCAAGGATTTTTTGGCTGTTTACTGATTTCGTGGAAAGTTATGTTCATTAGTTTGCCATTGCTTTCTGAACGACCGGCATTCATATATGTATAAAAACACCAACTCAAGGCAGTCTGCTGCCAAACCATCTGCAGTTATGTTTCAAAAGCTATATGCAGGATTACGAATTGCATCCGTAATCCCTTCTATTGTAAAGAAAGCAGTCTGCTAAGTGTAAAATTATTACAAAAATTAGACAGTCATGAATCCTGGGCATGTTTCCAGAACACATAACCTGAGCAAAACATCCTTCAAAATTGACATGCTAAGAGTAACATTGGCCCATAGAGGTAAACATCCACACAGAGGTAGTTAGGAGTCTCAAAGAGTTCGCAATCACAGCAACATATATTTTAAAAGCCTAACGTCAATGCAGACATTATCATAACAGCGACTGAGAAGACGAGGAGGAAAGAGGGAGAAGGAGAAGAAAACAAAGGAGAAGTAAATAAAAAGAAGAAGAAGAAATAGAACAACAACAAAAGGTGAGGGAGAAGTAGGGGGCAAAGATTTCCAGAAGGCAGATAATGACTTGGTTATGTTCACCCATTCTTCAGATATTTATTGTTTGTTTTAGGTGAAGTTGTGTTGTGCAGGTTTACAGCAGGGCTTCAATATGTACGTCATTAGGGCGAAACATCTGACATCCTCCAGGCATTTGCTGATGAGGTTAGCCTTCTCGAGTTTTATAATAAACGATCTACTGAAGGTAGAATTGATCACCAATTGTTCATTTAGACAGGACATTGATTTACTTGCTGTATTCTTAGCATAAAATGAATGTCCTATGCAGGACGTTGAGATCAACCCCAACCACAGGTTGATGATATACTAGGCAAGTTTATGCTCCGTGGTGAAGGGTTATGGATGCAGTTCGCAATCCCGCATACCAGGTTCAAAACACAGCTGTGGGTGATTTGGCAGCAGACCACCTTACATTGGTTTTTTATGAAATGGTATGGGTGCCAGTGGTTCAGAAAGAAATGGCAAACTACTGAACATAAACTTGCCCAGGAATCACAAACAGCCAAAAAATGCCGGGGTTGACTGCTACGTCCTGTAAAGGATATGCAACTAACTTTTCTTTTTTAAATTCAGTAGTTTGCCATTTGCCATCAGAGCAGGAAGTCAATGTTAAAGTCCAACTGACGAGTGTAGGGAATGAACACCGTACCCCTGTCAGTGCATTTGAAGTTGAAGCACAAGCGTATTCTTAGCAAATGATTTCATATTTGGCTGGCAAAGATTAGTTTCATTTTTATACAATGAAATGAGCTGGCTGACAGGCTTGTAGGTAAAGCAACTGTAGAGGGCGGACAAGCCATGGACCAGGCTGATATACTGAATGCTCTACGAGAAGTAAGACTTTTGAGAGAACCAAGTGATGACTGTGAATCTACAACCATGGTCAGACTGCGAGAACAGCAAGTTAAAAGAGGTGTGGCCAGACAAGAACGCTATGCAGGAAGCCAAAGAAGACTGATAAACCAACACAGAACTGGTGTCGTTAGCCGCTACACGCTGTGGGTTTTGCTGAGGAGGGGATCCGAGCACTTATGGACTGAATGGTTCGATGTGCAATGAGGATGATCTGTCGACTAACTAATTAAGCTTTCATATTTACTTTGCCCTAATAGCTAGCAATAAAAATGGTGCAAAACAAGCAACACTTAC
Source organism: Cepaea nemoralis (assembly GCA_014155875.1). NCBI lineage: Eukaryota > Metazoa > Mollusca > Gastropoda > Stylommatophora > Helicidae > Cepaea > Cepaea nemoralis. The sequence goes on from JACEFZ010013123.1 coordinate 364,471, forward strand.
CATACTTGTGTCCAGATAGGAGCCGCTGTTGACGGAGTCCGACCTGGTGCTAGAAGAAGATGAAGGAGCTAATTTTTCTATATGATCTTCTAGAGAAACTGACGGAGCGGCACTGACAAACCCACTGGAGGTGGATCGAGCTATATCCAAGTCTTTCTCTAGCTGCTTGGTTTTCTGAGAAGTAATCATTGTAAGCCCCTTGAGAGATCTTCACATTCTTTAACATATCTAATTCTTATTGACTTGCATTAACAAGAAATAACCTGGAGAGTTCTTCTAGATTTTAATTAATGTGTAGGTACTTAAGTAGTCTGCATGGTTGTGTGTGATTTAAAAAAAATTTAATCTTCTTCAATTTCTTCCTTTCTATCCTCCCTTCTTCTTCTTCTTCTTCTTCTTCTTCTTCTTCTTCTTCTTCTTCTTCCTCTTCTTCTTCTTCTTAATACCTCTTTTTCTCCCTTCTTTATTATTCTTTTTTCCTGCCTTTTATTCTCCCTTCTTCTTTTTCTCCCCTCATAACCTTTTTCCTTCCTCTTCAACTTTTGCCCCTTCTCCTTCACTCTGCTTCTTCTTAAGACTGGTACTTGAGCTTCCTGATGGCATGGAGGCTTAACAATCCATTGAGTGTCAGCCTTGATTGAGGAACCAATCTGTGTGTGCCCCAAGGATATGGTCAGTGTTATGTCCTGGTTCTGCCACCTCTGTAAGAAGTTAAAGTAATATCTAGCATCCACTAGCTTAAAGGGAAATAAATGTCTGCAATAAAGGGAGTGAATGTGAACAAAGAAGACAAACAACAGATGCCTGGAGTATTTCACTGTATCTCATCAGGTGCATACTGAAGAACTAAATATGAAGAAGCAAATAGAAGAATCCTTTCTTGCTGACATACACAACACACAGTCACTAGCACTACAATGTAACAGTATGTTATCAAGGAAGTTGCAAACTGACCACTGCATCTTTCTGTTTAGTGTAGGGATAACACAGATTACTGACTTCAGAGAACACTACAGATTTTAATGGTTTGGACATTTAGCTAGAGTTGAGTTGAGGTGAGATGAGTTGAGTTGAGTAGAGTTGAGTTGAGCTAAGAAACGACATCACTGCACTCAGGATATTCCTACACGCTCTCTGTTCCCTCATTCAACAGCCAGCGAAAAGTCATACTGCTAATGGTTTCAACCGCAATCTGATTTAAAGTTCTCTTGGTCTTCCCTTTCAGTTTTGAGATTCGTCCAGACCCCCCACCGACCTCCCCACCATATCATTCTGTCCACATATGGGTGCTCAATCTCTTCCAGCGCTTTTTCAACCTGGTCCCACAGGTGTCCGACCACCTCACCCTTGTCCATAGGTATTCTACCACTGAGAGGTGCATTCCCTGCCAGCCTATCAGCCTGTTCATTCCTCCCCACACCTGCATGACCAGGGCAGAAAATCCACACAATTCTCACAATCTGTGACCTCTAGAATGGAACTAAATCAACCAGTGGCAAGAGTGGTCTACATGATAACACTGGGATACAGCCGAGAGGACGACACAGGAAGAGTTGGCTCGATGGAGTAAAAGAGACAGTGAAGAAATCTAATATGGTATTAGCACAAACAACAAGACAGTGAAACACAGAAAATTATATCCACCTCATTGTGACACTTCATTGCAAAAGCAGTGGGACAAATCAAAAAGACTTTCTGTATACTCAGTGGTGATATATATGACGTACAGCAGTGCCCTAAGCAAACTGAAGTAAATTGCAATGACAAGATACAGCAATACATGCCAGGCAATAAATTGTGCAATATGTTGTCAGTGTCTTCTTTGCTCAAATTTAAAACTAGAAAATACTGCCTTGAAAAGGAGTCAAAACAATTACTATGGAAGTGTTGGCTAACAGCTGGTGAAGATGACAAAAGAATAAGACATTGTACAGGATCCACAACTCTATAATCTACTTACCATCTGCTCATTTTCAAACTTAATCTTCAGCAGCTGCAACTCAAGAAGATAATGTTCTTTCTCCTGCTCCAATTTGGTTAGTTTTTGTTGGAATAAAGAGATCTGAGAAATAATAACAAACGTATTCAGGATAACAGCCTCAAGATAACAAACAGACAAAATATAAAGAATAAAAACTAACATAACCACTTCATATGTATTATAGGTAAAAGTGTATCCTAATGTAAAATGTTCAATGCAGAACATTGCCTATCTCATAACAAGTTGGAAAGATTCTCATTACTTTGTCAGCTTCTCTGCCTCATGTATTTTCACATTCATGATGCCCCTAATCTCCTGTGCCCACCTTTGTGATGGTCGACTCCTGTGTCATCTTCCTACTGCTGGTACATTGCCGATATGACAGACGATAATTTGTTACATTGTGCTTCAAAAATAGCACAAAACCTGGGCTGAATTGCAGAGACCATGTGTTACCCATGCAGCATGATCCCTCTCTCAGCCTGCCTAGTTTACTCCAGAGGAAAGGTAACACCAATACGTCAGGAACAAGACAAGCTGCAGAAGCTACCAGAGCAGCAAAGCAATGCACTAACTGTCCGCCTGTCGGAGCTTCCATCCTACTAGACCAGTTGCCAAACAAGGCTTAGGGCCTGGTCTGCCTTGCCATGACATTTAGTGTTTAGGCTGCATTTCTTCGCACCAGAATAAAGCTTGTACTCTCCCAATTGCGCTCCTCCACCCGAAGCCATTGGCACAATGTGGGGTGTTGGGTTTGGTAAGCACCGCCCAACATTCGTCGCTAACAGAAGCAGGTAGTACTGTCTACTGTCATACGGTAGCTCAGTCATATCTGACTAAAACCTGACACTTGTCCATAAACTTTAAAACTCCTGATCAACTGAAGATAGCTGTTTAAGGTTTCAAATCCTGATAAATTTAAAACAAGAAATACATTGAGATAGGGGAAGACTTAAAAATACGTGGAGAAGAGAAGTAGAAACAGAAATGGATACCATTGGGAGGACATGGACAGAGCTACATGGAATAGCTAAGGATGGCTTGGAGTGAGTTGGTAGCGGGCACAATGCCCAAGTGGGGGTAAAAGGGTGAAATAATAAGATACACTGAAGAAAGCTCTTGATCAAATGAAGGCAACTATTCAAAAAGTAAGGTCTGAATTACAGTAAATGAAACAATATATATATATATATATATATATATATATATATATATATATATATATATATATATATATATATATATATATATATATATATAATATAACATCCTATCTGACCGGACTGTCTTAACATTTCAAAACTTAAACTATGGATTATGGTAAATAAAAACAAGTAATAAGATGTAATTACCTGTTTGGCCAGACTCTCTTTACTTTCAGCAGAACTGTAAAGTGTTTTCCTATTCTGTATGGCAATACTGTGAGGAACTGACTCTGGGCAGGGCTGGAATACAAATATAATCAGGTTGTCAAGAAATCTTAAAGATATACAGAGGCATCTGCTACACATATGGGTAAACCGCAATTATGTAAACAGAAAGACATGATAGTCTCCTTAAAACTACTGAGATGATAGCGAACCATAGACAATGTGTTTTGTGTATTTCAGCAGTAAGGATTCGTCTTCTGCATATATTAGAATGTTGTACTTTTTCTGTAGCATGCATCTGACTAGATAACAGAGTTACACCATAGCAGCGATTATTGTAACTAATTTAATGAATATTTTAGCACATTTTTTAATGACGTCACGTACTTAATGTTTCAAAATTGTTCTACATAAAAAGTGTAGTGAGACTTTACAAACACCCTGCAGAAAGAAGACAGAAGAATACATGGCCATAAATTTTACATCCCCAAGACATGAAGAAACACCAAATAGAGACCACACTACTGAGGATAAGAGAAAGGGACAGACCTAGAACAACATTTATAGACCAGGCATACATGAATCTATCAATGCAGACATACATGGGAATTAAAGGGAGCTGCACCAGACAGACATCTAAGGAATAGAATGACCAAGAAGCTTCACAACTAGTCCATGGGCTGAAATATTTCATGATGATAATGATTACTTTATACATACAAAAAAGGCAGAGTGCACATACTTTGCTAACAGATGTGATAAAGTAAGCTGCCCTTTGTCGGAAGGTGTTCACTGCCGGATGTGACCTGGGCCCATCAACAACTGTGTTTGAACACACACTGCTTCCCCTAGTCCTGTACCCTGCAGGTTGGCAGAAGAAGTCCAAGTTGCCTGACATAAATGCTGCTATCTGAAAGGGAAAGAAAGAATTATGTTTATTTTAGCAACAGCATTAGCAGCATGTGGCGTACCGAGTCTATATCCATTTGGGTCAGTCCAATTATACTCCTTAGTTTTTCTACAAGCAGTATGAAAATTCCCTTGCTGACTTGCTAGGCCATACGCAGGTTTAGGACAAAAATATGATTAAGGGGTGTCCACCCCCGTCCACCTCCCCCTTTTCCTGGCAAAGCCAGAGCCCCATTGGCCCATGACCTTGTGGTCATGGTTTCCCGGTCTACACCACGGAGAAGTGAGGTTGACTTGTGTAGTCTGCGGGTCATCTGCAGGCTACTAATTTTCACTTGTCACCCCTCCTGGCACAAGGTCATGGGCCAACGGGGCTCTGGGTCGCCAGGGGGAACAGACTGCCCTTGGTCAGATTTTTTCCTAAACCTGCGACTGGCCTAGCAAGCCACTAGAGCCCCAAGTCATTTTAAACATTAAAATCTTCTTCTGCGTTCATCTGGAGACTTTTTAGACGTGATTGTGTTGTGCCTGTTCACCTCAGAGCTGCGTTATTATGCTGTTAGGCCGACACATCCGACTTCTGCGGGCATTTGTTGATCGGGTTAACCTTCCCAGGAAACATTTGAATCTACCCCGATGCAGCTCAAACCCTTTGAGTGTCTACTCACAACGCTACAGTGGCTCCCAAGTTATTTACCCTTTACATAAACTTGTCTCCCAATCACAAAATAAAGTCAGTTCACAAACGACATACCTTGCCCGTGTTTGTGACCAGAGAAATTAAGGACGCCACGACACATTCATCTGTCCTCTTGAGTTCCTTGGTGGCTGTTGGCAGCTGGTGCTCTAGGGACACTTTGGAATTGTAATGCTTGGATACATCTGAAAATCAAATAAGTACCAGTAAACAACCTCTTTACATGCCTTAGTGTGCATTCTGCATATGGTCAGTAAGTTTAGTTTAGTCGACGGATCAACATCACGGCACATGGGTGTAACCCATATGTGCTCCGTTCTACTCTTAACTTAAGCCTGAGTCCAGAGATTCTCAGCTCAGTGCACGAACTCAGTAGCACCGGCGTGGATCCTGAAATACTTTGGGTAGATTTTTAACTCAAAGTTTTGCCCGGGCAGTGCTGTTAGGCTACTCTTTTTCGATTTCCAACTGCCAAGGGATTTTTACATGCGCAACAATACACACGGGCGTCCGATCTCACTACCCAGAGACCCGGGGAAATTTTATTACTAGAAGTCCACGTAAAAATATCCTGGCTCTCACCGGGGCTTGAACCCGGGACCTCCAGCACTCGAGGCAGACACCATACCTCGAGATCATCATTCCCCCCCCCCCCCCTCCCCCTTAGTCCATCGTCCCAATCTTGTTCGTTGCCCCATACTTCAAATACACTGAGGTCAGTAAGTATGTAAATCATCTCTTTACATGTCTTTGCATGCATTCTGTGAATGGTCAGTAAGTATGAAAAGAACCTCTTTATATGCCTTAAGGTGCATTCTGCGTATGGTAAGTACATATGAAAAGGACCTCTTTACATGGACTAATTTCTGGGCTTCGAGAGGAGGAGAGCTCTGCAACACACTTCACAAAAGGACACCTTGCTGGTTTCTAAACTTGGAGAGAAGGAGAGCTCTACAACACACTTCCCATGGAGACAGCACTCTAGTACCAAGCCAGGAAGAAAATCCCCCAAACCAATTCCATCCTCCAACAATCAATCTGAATGCCAACACTTCAGATTTCACAGCGAACACTCAGTGTTCCAAGGGATTCACAACCAACCATATCCTGCACATGAAATGCAGGTATTATAAGATTGAAAGCCAGGTCGTAGTTAGATATGACTGCGCTATTGTATGATAGTAGACGGTACTATCTGCTTTCTGTTAGCGCTGAATGTTGGGCTCCGCTCACCAAACCCGACACCCCCCACATTGTGCCAGCAGCTTCGGGCATCAGCCCTACCCTAGTGTGAGGGGATGCAACCTAAACACTAAATGTCACGGCAGGGCAGACCAGGCCCTAAACCTGGTGGTTATTAGTTTGATCCGCATCTGGACAGAGTCAGATTATTTTTTTAAATTGACCTGAGTTCATTAATTCATTCAGTAGCATGTCCTGTGCAGAACCTCGCTCCCATAACAATCTTCTGGAAAACCTCTCGATCACAAGCAAAATGTCCAGCGACCGATACACCCATCCGGAGATCATCTGCCGCATCATACATCAATTTTCTCTTTGGCCTTACCAGATTCCCCAGCCTAAAAAAGGTACCAAGAACTTTCTTGGGAAGTAAAGGCAGCCAGTGTGATACTGTCCACATCACACAGCAAGAGCCGAATGGTCTAGACATATACGAGTCTAGCACTGCATGCCCAATGCACTTTAAGATGTGTAAAGGAGTCCTGCACATTTAATTAAAACTTTTAAAAGCAAATTCACAATGAATATTATTACACAAATATGGATAAAACAAGCATCACTTTATGTCTTGGAAACAAAAAATCAATGAAAAGAGAGTTGAAAAGGGAAATAAAAAAGAGGCAAGTGAAATATTTTGGCCACATTAAAAGACATAACACTCTTATAAAATTCAAAACAAAAACAAAAACAAAAACAAAATTCAAACTCTTATAAAAACCATACAGGAGGGTAAGTTTGAAGGCAAGCGAGCAAGAGGTAGACAATGATACAAGTGGGAAGATAACATCAAGAGATGGACGACGTCAATCTGACAGAATGCACAGTCAGGACGAGAGACAGTGTTGGAGATTCAGTGCAGCCAACCTTCATTGTAGAGACGGCACCTGACTGATTGAATGATTGACTGATTGTGTCTAATTATATCATAAATAGAACAATGTAACAGCAGGAACATTGAGCCTGTTAGAGGCAAAATAAAGACCGTGACAGAAGATGCTGGAATAATTGCCTGGGTGGTATGGAAAATGGTGGGCAGAAGAATATATCAAAAATATGGGACGCAGATGGGCCATGTTGATTAGTGTGCTTGCCTTGTAAGGTAGTGGTCTAGACTTCAGCCACAGCAGTGCCAGGATTATTATATCCTAACAGTGCAGTTCTGAGGTTGACCTAGTCTCATCAAATAAGCACCAGATAATTTTAAGATTTTCTGGGAATTGTTTGAGAATAGGTGATGAGGAAGCGAACTGTTCACTTCATCTCATAATCTTCTGCTGTTACCTTTTATCCCCAATGGAGCATAAACCCTCAACCAAATCACACCAAGCTCTTCTATTCTTTGCTGTATCATAAGAGCACTTTTATCCTTTGCTATCTCATAACCAAATTCAGGAGTTTAAAAAAGTTAGTTGCATATCCTTTACAGGATGTCGCAGTCAACGCCAGAATTTTTTTATCTGCTTGTGTTTTGTCTGCAAGTTTATATTCTGTAGCTTGCTATTGGAGAACATCATGATGATGGGAAACACCAAGGGGAAGAGAGGCAGGGGCAGACCAAGACAAATGATGCTGGAAGGATTGAGACGGTGGAATGGAGAAATATCATCAGTAGAGTTGATCCACAACAGCAAAGACCGAGATCTGTAGAGGCATGAACACCTATGTCAGCTAGTAAGGCACTTGATGATGATGAATCTGTCATTGCTTTCTGAAAGACCGCCACTCAAACCATTGCCTGAAAATCAGCGCTAGGCGGTCTGCTTCCAAATCACCTGAAGCTGTGTTTCAAACGCGGCATACAGGATTGTGAATTGCGTCCATAACCTCTTCGCCACAGAGCCTGTACACATAAATACACATCTGAATATCTTACCTTTGACAGCATCGTGAAGATCATTCAAAGATTTGCAGAAACCAGTGAAAAACTTTGGATGTGATGACTGGGCATGGCCGACCCCTGGCATACCTAAGTGACAATTGAACAGCAAAAATATCAGTACAGAACTTTTATCACACTTTTGTAAACCTATAATTATGGCAGGGTTGTATTATTTTCTCAGAACAGTACAGACCTTGGAGTTATATTTAGTTTTTTGTTTTGTGTGTGTGCGCTTACTCGCTCGCTTTGACCTCAAGAATAGTCCATACACACTAATTCTAGCAGTGCTGGATTGAATTTTGTGTATGGACTAGCTTTCCTTATTAACAGTGTCCCTCGCCATCAGGCGAATCCCACTCTTACTTCAGAGATTCTTGTAATTTACATCCCCAAGTCATGGACGAGAGGTCAACATTTTAGTCCAACTGTTGGGTGTAGGGGTTGAACCCCTTACCTCTGCATCAGCACACAACATGCGTTCTTATCCATTCGGCCACGCAGACCTCTTTTTGAGGGTTTGAGGGCCATTTTAGCGAAGTTGATATGGAGCTGCGATGATAATGTCATGCACATGGTCTGATAAAAGGTCAATGCTTACAATAGTCATTTTGGTAAGTGAGGGAAAGACTGGTCATCTATTTCTCTGTGCATTCATCATCATCATCACGTGCCATGCCAGCTGGCATAGATGTTCTGGATCAACTCTGCTGCTGATATTCCTCCATGCCACCACCTCAATCTATCCAGCATCATTTCTCTGCCTCTGCCTCTCTTCCCCTCGATCTTTCCAGTCGTCACGATGTTCTCCAATGCCTCTCTTCTCAGCACATGACCAAAGAAAGCTGTTTGTCTCTTTCTTATTGTTGCATATAATGTTGTCCGTGTACTCAGGCCTACAAAATGTCCTGGTCCTATCACATCACAGACCTATAGTAGGTCCCTGCTTTAGGACATGTTTTAATAGACATGGGGGGTGGGGGGGGGGGGGGGGGGTGGAGGTGTTATGGTGGCACTGTGGCTAGCATAGCTGCCTGCTGGCCCAAGTCATATGCTTGACTTTCCATCAAGGCAGATTTTGTTTTTTAAATTGATCTGGTCAACCCAGTCTAAAATGGGAACCAAAAACTGGATTTTCCACAATTTCATCATACGTCATCAGAAAGCAAATTACCTAGTACTATTTTCTCAAGCCTGAGGTTCGGTGCATTCCATTTTGACAAGCATTTTTGGGGGGATTTGATTTCCTTAGCTTTTGACTGTCCCTACTCTAGTTAAAAGGCAGCAGGTTTGTGTCTCATTTGGTCTGGTCCTTATCCCTTGATTTGTCTGACATGGGAGAACCCACTAGTTCAGTGGTTCTCAACTGGTGGGGAATCTCCCCCCCCCCCCCCCCCCCCCCCCCCCCCCCAGGGGGGAATTTTAGGGTTTCCAGGGGAGGAATTAAGATTATTTCAAGATCGCATTAATACAAGAACCATTTACATTTTATTGTTTTTCGCTCTAAATTTTACGGTTCTGTACTTCTCACCCTAATTAAATTCGTTTTATAACATAAGTAGACCTAAATTTAGCTTCCATTATTATGTATACTGTGTAAGGGTGGGGGGGGGGGGGGGGGGAATTTATAGGGAGGAAATTCGAAAGGGGGGAAATGGCATCCTGAACATATGGTAAAGGGAGGCACGGGCCAAAAAAGGTTGAGAACCACTGTACTAGTTCTTATGGTACTGCTGGCACAGTTATTGGGGTCAATGGGACATGCAAGCCCCTCTACCACTTCAAGGTGAATCACATCATCATCATCATCATCATCATCATCATCATCATCATCTTCCACTTTTGCTGTCAAGCATCATAGATAGGAATAATTGGTTCGCCAGCGCTCAATGGGTGGCACTAGATAGTGTTGCTCTCATAGCAGATCTACTTTGATGTAGAGCCAGTGCTGATAGTTAATGGTGTTGCATTCTAGTGAGATGGCCAAACCATTTGATCTGCTGTCTTTCAATAAATGTGGTGCAAGGTGTTGATCCCTCTGTCTGTCTGATAACATCATTTCTTATTCGGTCTAATTCTTACAGCACACATGTACCAAGGAACATCACTAAACATAAAACAAACATATACCATTATATCTTACAGCACACATGAACCAAGGAACATAACTAAACATTATAAAAAACATATACTATTATATCTTACAGCACACATGTACCAAGGAACATCACTAAACATAAAAAAAACATATACCATTATATCTTACAGCACACATGTACCAAGGAACATCACTAAACATAAAAAAACATATACCATTATATCTTACAGCACACATGAACCAAGGAACATCACTAAACATAAAAAAAACATATACCATTATATCTTACAGCACACATGTACCAAGGAACATAATTAAACATAAAAAAACATATACCATTATATCTTACAGCACACATGAACCAAGGAACATCACTAAACATAAAAAAAACAGATACCATTATATCTTACAGCACACATGTACCAAGGAACATAACTAAACATAAAAAAACATATACCATTATATCTTACAGCACACATGAACCAAGGAACATCACTAAACATAAAAAAACATATACCATTATATCTTACAGCACACATATACCAAGGAACATCACTAAACATAAAAAAACATATACCATTATATCTTACAGCACACATGTACCAAGGAACATCACTAAACATAAAAAAACATATACCATTATATCTTACAGCACACATGTACCAAGGAACATCATTAAACATAAAAAAACATATACCATTATATCTTACAGCACACATGTACCAAGGAACATCACTAAACATAAAAAAACATATACCATTATATCTTACAGCACACATGTACCAAGGAACATCACTAAACATAAAAAAACATATACCATTATATCTTACAGCAGGGACGCAGAGGTGTTTTCAAGGCACCAGGGCCGGGTTATATACTGGCCAAGACCTATTGACGCGTCCTCGTCGAGCGTCCTGGGCAACAGGTCCTTTCGGGGTCCTGGCTGAGGTCAATAGGGTCGCCGATTCCTCCGAAGTCGGAGAGTGTCTGCCTGTATGGCGAGGAACCACCAGTCTGCACACCAATAAGCCAGACATGGGACAACGGATACTCACGCAAAACTCAGGTCCTGTATGACATCACACTGATGTTGGACAACAGGATGCCTTCATCCGACATACAGGACTTCGCGTTGGAGCTCAAGCCAACGAACACAAGCAAGCAAGCAAGCATCTTACAGCACACATGTACCAAGGAACATCATTAAACATAAAAAAACATATACCATTATATCTTACAGCACACATGTACCAAGGAACATCACTAAACATAAAAAAACATACCATTATATCTTACAAGTACCTCAGATGTCAAAAGTGAGGTAAAAAGGTAAAGGGAAAGCTAATCAATCAGTCTAGTGCACTAGTAGTTGTAGCAAATGTGTGGACTATGATTGATTGATTGATTGATTGATTTAGGAACCGACATCACAGCATTCGGGGCATGTGTGGACTATGATTGAGTTCAAAGCAAGTAAACATAATAAATAATGCTTGAAAACTAACAACTGGTAGACTATGACAACAGAATGCAAGGTCAGTGTCATGATAACTTACTCTGAGCTGCAAGTATCCAGACATAACTGTCAATCTTGTTGAAAATAGCATTCAGTCTTTTCAGTGAATGCAGCAAATCTTTGTTCTTGGATGCAAGGGTTGCTGTGCATGAGGAGACAGCATTCTCTTCTTCGAGGCTGAAATACGAGAACAGTTCAGTCACAGGCTGTGGGTTGCAACTAAGAAATGAGCATTAGGTACATACTTCATCATCATCATCATGCTGTGTATGAGTAAACAGCATTTTCTTCTTCAAGGTTGACCTAAGAGAATAGTTTAACAACTGGCTGTCTGTTGCACATATCATCTAATCAAATCTCATCTTGTTCCTCTTGTACCTTGCGGTGTCGAGATGAAGTATAAACAGCGGGAGAGTGCCCATTATGGGCTTCATGTATCAAGATTTCCATGGCCTTTGCTATTCCCTCTGTCCATCGTTTACATGGTCGGCCTCTTCCTCTGCTTCCATCTGGTCTGTACATCACTGCTTGTTGTGGTATACTGTTAGTTGGTAACCTACTTGCATGGCCAAACCATTTGACTTGCTGCCTTCTAATAAAATCCAGCACTGTTATAACCCCCACTTTAGTCCTGATTTCTTCATTTCTGATTGTCTCTCTTCTTGATACCTTGAGTACTCTTCTCAGGAATTTCATTTCTGTTGCTGTGATTTTTCTTTTCTCTTTTTCTGTCATTGTCCAGGTTTAGTATTGGTAGCATAGAGTTGGTAGGAAGATTGTGTTGTAGAGTCCTTTCTTAGTAACTACTGATACATGTCTGCTCTTTGGTATTGGTGCCATTTGTCCAATGCATTGGTTAGCCCTATTGCATCTATATTCCGTGTCATCTTCTGATTTGCCGTTCCATGATATTACTTCCTAAGTACTTCAAGCTCTTTACTTGTTTCAGAGTTTTCTTTTAGATGAATCTTTGTTTTTTCTTCTTTGGTTATGGTCATTACCTCTATTCTGTCTGTTAACTGTCATTTACTGCCAATACAGTACCTTGCGGTGTATGGCAGAGGGGTCTTTGAGCCTGAGGAATAAAGGCCGCCCGGCTAGTGCAGTCGCCGTGAACTGTGCAGGTTAGGATTTTCTTTTTGCCCTCGATAGAAAAACATCCCACACCTTACCGAGGGATTGAACCCGGGTCTCCCGAAGGAGAGTCCGGCGTTCTAGCCACTCGGCCAGCCGCTCCTCACTACCTCTGTTCTATTGGTGTTAATTTTCATGTTATGTTCCTTACACACTTTGTTTAGACTATTCGTGTGATTTTGTAATTCTGCTTTTGATTTTGTCATTAGTGCTTGATCATCCGCAAATAGGAGTACTTTAATGCTGTAATTTGTCGTTGGTTCTTCTTCTGTGTTCTGTTCATCATGTGGTGTTCTTGCGGACTCTGCTGCACATCATTAAATACATTGCCAGCTGGCATTAGCATTACACAGCTTTCATTCTCCAGCAGTTAGTATGAATTGATGTGCATCTTACATTTACAAAAGATAGTTCCATGGCACCTACTGCCATTTGGTTGTGAAGTGTTATGACTTCGCACATTCCAGGCCGTGACATAAGAGCTGGGGTGTCCAGTTTTCTTTTACTTGACCTTTCTTTCCCAGAAAATTGTCTGCTACCCATTTTTAAGAGGCTGTACTAGTACAGAAAAATAATCCTGCAACTGATGGAGATTGAATCTACACCATTGTCTTATCAGATAAGTACTGATATCTTAATAACAAAACAATCTGTTCCGAAGCAGTTTGCCCAATCTTTCCCACACTTTGGCAAGTGACGATTCCAGACCTCCCCTTGATATAATCTGTGCTTCTCTTGTTGTATTCTTTCACCACTCTTTTTATTTTCATCTCTTTTTTTTTTGCATATCATTTTTACAGGACATTTCAGTCAACACCAGCATTTCTGCCACTGTGATCTCTTGGCAAGTTTACGTTCAGTAGTTTGCCACTGATTTTTTAACGACCAGCACCAATACCAACGAGAAACCAACGCAATGTGGTCTGCTGCCAAATCGCCCGCAGCTGTGTTTGGAACGCGGAGGTATACGGGATCGTGAACTGCGTCCGTAACCCCGTTGCCACTAGACCAGCATTTTCATCTTACCAGTTGATATATTATGTTCCATATTTTTTTCTCTCACAATGTGACCCAAAAATGCTGACTATTCCCTCCTAGTGTGCATGTTTCCTTTGTGTCTTGGCTTCTGTGAAAACATTTAGATTACTCATTCTAGATAATAATCAAGGCCCTCTCAGATTCATCAATTAATTCAGCTAATTGATTCAGCTAGTCTCCTATGGTAGAACTGCCACTCTCTAACTGTCAAGCATTTGTTATGTGACATTTTAGCAACTGTGATCACTTAGATCATTTTAATAAATAGCAACAGAATATTATTAATCCACAGAAAATTAAGTCAAAATATAAGTACATAGTCTCTGAAATGCAGTAAGTCACTATTATTGAATTTAAGAAAGATGATGCTGAAATGTTATATAGAACCTGTCTTGTTATATGGCAGTGAATCATGGAATGTTAATGAATAAATTAGGAAAACTTGGAAGCAACAGAAATGTGGTTCCTGAAGGGAATGTTGCGAATACCTTGGACTGCCAAAGTAATTAACAATTAGTGCCTAGAAGAGGCTAATGAAACTAGAACATCATATACAAATATAAGAAAAAGAACATTGTTTGGTCATGTGATGAGAAGAGAGGTTTTGGAGAACATCGTGACAACTGGAAAGATCAGTGGGAAAAGAGGCAGAGGCACACCAAGAGAAACTATGATGGATGGACTAAGACGATGGCATGGAGAAATATCATCAGCAGAGTTAATCCACAGCACAAAGGACTGATATCTGTAGAAAGATATGAACACCTATATCAGTTGTAAAGACATATGATAATGATGGTTCCCTGAAAGTATATATGGAATGAAGGGGATGCAGAGATATTAATGTGCCAGGGTCAGAGTTCTGACCAAGTAAATGATGCAAGTAAATCAAAACAAGACAAGACTATCAAGTTCCAAATGAACACACTTTATTTTCAAAGAGCTCAGCAGAAGTGGGTAGGCATGTCTGTTGAAGTAATGAAAATTAAGCAAGCCAGGAAAATACAAATCTGACTTACCTGGCAACATAGTATGGCAATAATTTGTTCATGTATGCCACCAATCGTTTGAAGTTCCTTGAGAAAGGTTGCAATTCTGTCGCCGTTTCCTGAAATTAATAATTTAAAACTTTGGGCTGAAATTTTCCTCGTTGTTTGTGCGTGCCTCTCTATCTCTCTATATGTTTTTTGTTTTTTTGTTTCCCATGTTTTTATTTTGTTTTTTTCCCATGTGAATGTATCATGCGTAATATGCATTGTTTATGCTTACAAAATCCATTTGACAATGTTTTCCCCCCTATGTAAATGTAATATGCACATTTGATGAATGAAAGATGAGTGATTGAAAGGGTCAAATGTAAGACGGGTCTGTGTGCCCAATTTGTTACCCTTTTAAAATAAAGTTTGTTCGTTCGTTCTCTCTTATCTCTTTCTCTCCATATATATTTCAATTCTAAATTGAACCTAATTTTTTCAATACAGTTCGCTTAATAATAAAGTGAAACAAATGCAACAAGATTATTCTGAAATAATATATATATATTTATGTTATGTTTTAATATGATGAAAACCTAAAAGATAACAGGAAATAAAATAAGTACAA
This sequence comes from Cepaea nemoralis, assembly GCA_014155875.1. NCBI lineage: Eukaryota > Metazoa > Mollusca > Gastropoda > Stylommatophora > Helicidae > Cepaea > Cepaea nemoralis. The sequence goes on from JACEFZ010013123.1 coordinate 379,934, forward strand.
AATACTACCATTGGCATGTGATGGTTAAAAAGTCTGGCACATGTCCTTACCAGAATAGTTAAGGAGTCATCCTGCAGGCTGTTAACAAACTGCCTGAGTGCTTGTTCCACTGGTCGAGTGTACAGCATATTCTCATGAAGGTATTTACAAAACTGAAGAAAATATACCTTTGTATATTAAAGCATACACAAATCTAGGATTATCACAAAAGGAACATATATCATTATATCTTACAGCACACATGAATGAAGGAACGTAAATAAACAAAAAGAACACATACCATTATTTCTTACAGCAGACATGAACCAAGGAACATGATTAAACATTTAAGAAAACATACGCGATCTCTACCCTGACTATAAAGGAGTAACAGAAGAAAACTGAAACTAGACACATTCAAAGCTCCTTACATTTGCTCTGAACATGTAAAGTATGCATCTGTTTCTTCAACAGGTTCTCCGATTCTCTCTCAAGGTCACGCAGAGAAGGTATTCTTCTTAGTCTTTTTCTTCTTATTATTAACAGTATAAATATATTTTTATTTCGCTAAAAGCTACGGAGTTCGTGCTTTGTGCGACGCTTTCCGTGCTGCGGAAAGAGACAGAGCCATATGGGATAAACCCCAGTGCAATGAAGTCGACCCTGTCGACTTTTTTTAACAGTATGCCATGCTTAAATTTAAAATCAAAAGTAGAGAGCATGTGTTGGATTTTTCCTCCAGGACAAGCTGGTGTGGTGGGAAACAAGAAGACGGATAGATTGGCTGGGTCCAAACCCCTTGGTGCGGTATTGATGCTTAATAAGGCAGATGTGGTCGGGGTCCTTTAGAATAATATGTATACTACAGAAGAACAGACAGACCATCAAGCTGGTGTGGTGGGAAACAAGAAGACGGATAGATTGGCTGGGTCCAAACCCCTTGGTGCGGTATTGATGCTTAATAAGGCAGATGTGGTCGGGGTCCTTTAGAATAATATGTATACTACAGAAGAACAGACAGACCATCAAGCTGGTGTGGTGGGAAACAAGAAGACGGACAGATTGGCTGGGTCCAAACCCCTTGGTGGGGTATTGATGCTTAATAAGGCAGATGTGGTCGGGGACCTTTAGAATAATATGTATACTACAGAAGAACAGACAGACCATCAAGCTGGTGTGGTGGGAAACAAGAAGACGGATAGATTGGCTGGGTCCAAACCCCTTGGTGCGGTATTGATGCTTAATAAGGCAGATGTGGTCGGGGTCCTTTAGAATAATATGTATACTACAGAAGAACAGACAGACCATCAAGCTGGTGTGGTGGGAAACAAGAAGACGGATAGATTGGCTGGGTCCAAACCCCTTGGTGGGGTATTGATGCTTAATAAGGCAGATGTGGTCGGGGACCTTTAGAATAATATGTATACTACAGAAGAACAGACAGACCATCAAGCTGGTGTGGTGGGAAACAAGAAGACGGATAGATTGGCTGGGTCCAAACCCCTTGGTGGGGTATTGATGCTTAATAAGGCAGATGTGGTCGGGGACCTTTAGAATAATATGTATACTACAGAAGAACAGACAGACCATCAAGGCTTGGTGAGAATGGTGCTGCAGGGAGTGACCAGAGGATCTGGCCGACACTCAGGACTTCGAGGAAAGGCCAGACGGAGACATAATCAGACTGCTATTGGTACCATCACAAGATGTTGAGAAGCATGATTGTCTACACCAGTCGGTAAGGCACTCAACGATGATATATTATAGCACACATGAACCAGGAAAGACAACTAAACATAAAGAAAACATACCACTATAAGTTATGGCACAGTGAATCAAGAAATATGTGATTTAAAGTGTTAGGCCTTCACATATGCAAGACTATGGTATTATGTGGTGATGTGACCAGTTCTCTTCCTTCCTGCTTTTCCTTTCAGGAAAATCTTTCATCCAGCCTGTGAGGCTTGGCTGAACAAAAAGACATACTGATTTAAAATAAAGCCTGCCACACCAGGATCTGCACATTTTAACCTGAACACAGAGTTGGTAAGTCAGTGAACTAACCACCACCCCACATTTTTCTCAGAGGTAAGCCAAATACACTATATTTGTTTATCAGAATGAGTAAAATTTATCCCCTTTTACCCCTCAGGATAAGTCAAGTCTATTCCCTTTTCCCCTCAGGATAAGTCAACATTTTTTTAACCTTTTTTTCTCTCAGGAAAAGTCAAATCCATTCCCTTTTTCCCTCAGGATAAGACAAATCTTCCATTTTCCCCTCAGGATAAGAAACATCTATTAGCATTTCCCCTCAGGATAAGTCAAATCTTTTCACCTTTTTTCTTTCAGAAAAAGTCACATCTATTCCCTTTTCTCCTGAGGATAAATCAAATCTATTCCCTTTTCCCCTGAGAAAAAATCAAATCTATTCCCTTTTCCCCTCTGGATACGTCAATTCTATTTCCTCCTCTCCCTCTCACAGGATATATCAATTTTTTAAATTTCTTCTTCATGATAAGTCAAATGTATTGCTTGTTTACCTAAGGACAAGTCAAATCTATCATCTGTTTATCTATGGACAAGTCAAATTTACTGTCTGTTTATCTAAGGACAAGTCAAATCTAATGCCTGTTTATCTAGGGACAAGTCAAATCTATTGTTGTTTACCTAAGGACAAGTCAAATCTATTTGTCTGTTTATTTAAGGACAAGTCAAATCTATTGTCTGTTTACCTAAGGATAAGTTACATAAAAGTCAATTTTTTTCTATCAGCAAGAGTCAAATTTATTTCCCTTTCTCCCAAAAGATAAATCAAATTTATTACAGGGCAAGTTAAACATGCTTCCCTTTTCATTCTAATGCAATTCTTTTTCAGGGCTCAAGCAATCCGATAGTCAACGCATCAAACTTAAGAGTTTAAATATAGTCTTCCTGATGATTCACAAACCAACCAATCCTCAGAATAAGTAAAATCTTCGTTTGTTTTATGCTAAATATTATCCCAAATGTGTTGCCTTAGAAAGTTACCAAACAAAATGAGGATACAAATAATTTGTTTTAAAAATTGTCTAGTAATGCAGAAGAGTCAAAAGAAGATGAAAGCAATCTAACAAAAAAATGAAAACAATCTAAAACAAAAGATGAAAACAATCTTATAAAAAGATGAAAACAATCTGACCAAAAGGCAAAAACAATCTTATAAAAAAGATTAAAATAATCTGACCATAAGATGAAAACAAACTGACCAAATGATAAAAACAAACTGACTAAAAGATGAAAACAATCTGACATAAAATAATGAGACCTTCACATTGAGTTGACTTAAGGGTTCAGTGACTCCATCTGCTGGGTAGATCTTTGACCTCTGTTCACTGTAAGTGAAGAAGTTTGACAGACCCTTGGTCAGCTCTTCAACCAGGTTGGCCCCCTGAGTAATCAAGTCCTTGGCTCGCAGCTGATGCCGACGGTCATGTGTTGGAAGATTGAGGCCATTCAGTTCTCTCACCTCTGTTAAATTTGAAGAAATTGTTTCATAACATATTTGCCACTTTTATATGTTACAGAACACAACAAGTTTGAAAGATTAATAACTAAAGATTATATTCTATTATTTCTTAAAGCATGCAGAAATAATAAAAGATTAATAAGAAATTAAATTTGACAATATTGTTTCATAATATGTTTGCCATTTGTATATGCTACAGCACACACAAATCATGAAAGATGAATAACATACAGATAATATACTTTTATTTCTTACAGCATGCATTAAATTAATAAACATGACTAAACATAAAGAACATATACCATTATATTTTTCAGCACACACAAACCACGGAACAAATCTCACCACAAATTAGCAAAGGTTGTTGAGATTTGCAGAGGCCATTGCAATACATGTGTGTAAACCACAATTATGTCACTAAAACGACATATTGTCTCTTTAAAATTGCCATGGTAACAAAAAGTGTGAAACATGACAGAACGTTGTGTATATCAGCTTAAAGGATTCATTAAGTTGCTGTAAAATATGTTGAATTATTTCTGTTTAAGCAACTGATGGCATCCGTGGCTCAGGGAAATGTGAAACAGTTTCACAATTTCCGAGTTAGTCTCCATGGTGAAGTGGTTATATCACCTGCCTCATACTCTGAAGGTTGTGGGTTCGATTCCGAGTACAGTTCACGAGTACAATTATCTTGAAGCCTCTTAGAGGTCGTCGCTAAAGTTGTAGAGTTTGTGCTTTATGTGATGCTTTCGGCATGCTGCTCTGCAGAAAGAGACTGAGCCATATGGAATGAAACCCGGTGCAATGAAGTTGTTCTTCTTGCCTTTTGAAACCCTTTTAAAAACAAATTTCCCAACATCAGCCGCTCAGAAAGCACTGGCAAACGACTGAACGTATAATTGCTAAGTAAATCACAAACAGCCAATAAATGCTGCGGTTGATTGCAACATCCTGTAAAGGACCCGCAACCAGCTTTTTTTTTATGCACCTACAATATAGTGAAATATGCCAGGTAATAAAATGTACAATTTACTGTTTGTGTCTTCATTATTCAAATAATCTTAATAAATTTTAATCCACATCTTTGCATACAGTGTTAATTACATTTGAAGAAATTATATTTAACATTGTGTAAATTAAATTTGAAGAAATTATAATTGCATATAGAGCTTCAACTCTATAAAATTTGAAGAAAGTAAAATTTAATCTATATCTCTGCAAATAACTTTGTGTGATTTCAAGAAGTTAAATTATAATACCCGGCACAGTGGTTGAGTGGATACAAACACATTTTATAATCTTGCACACTACGTTCACAATACAGCTGTGGGTGATTTGGAAGCAGACTGCCTTGTGCTGGTTTTCATAAATTATTATGAGTGCCGGTCATTCAGAAAGTAATGGCAAGCTACTGAACATAAACTTGTCATGAAATCACAAACAGCTAAAAATTGCTGCAGTTGACTGCAATGTCCTGTAAAGGATATGCAACAACTTTTACAAAAATTATAACAAGAGAAGTGTGCACATAACGGCACAATAAGTAGATGACAAATAATGATGTACGCTGCAACAGAATCACACATAGTAATATACAACATTGGTTACTTTTATTTTTTTTTGTATTTTCTCTTTTTTAACTCAAGAGTAATACACTGGACTTATTTTTGGGTGTAGATTAGATTTCCCTATAATTATTATGAATCAATAATTTGTCATTCCTTATTTAACCTAATTATGAAGTCTACTTATTTCTAGACATACTTGTGTCAATGAAAGGCAATTTTTCTTGAATTATCTTTGTGGCGAGGTCTAGACGGCTTTGAAGATTTCTTTCCACAGACAACAATTTTTCCTCCCTAAGAAAAACACAAAGTAAAAACCAATGAAATATACATATAGGAGCTGAATGAAGTTTAGGGGAAATAAAACTTACACTAACACAAACCCACGCTGTTTGATGCGAGTGAAGCATGGACAATAAGCAGACGAGCCAAGAAACATCTAACAGCAGCAGAAATGTAGTTTCTGAGAATAATGCAAAGAATACCGTGGACATACAGAAAAATGAATTTGAGTCCTGCAAGGAGCTGATGAAAACCATAAATTGATTAAAGAATGTAGATAGGCAGTCAAGATATTCTGAGCTTTTTATGGGGAGAACTTAAACTTTAAAACTTAGTGACAACAGGAAAACTTGATGTGAAGAGAGTAAGGGGAAGACAGAGATATAAATACCTGGATGGCTTAGCCATGTGGTACAATTGTGACAAGTACACAGAACTAATTCAAGATTGGTGATTGTGTAAGATGGTGAACTAATTCAAGATTGGTGATTGTGTAAGATGGTGAACTAATTCAAGATTGGTGATTGTGTAAGATGGTGAACTGATTCAAGATTGGTGATTGTGTAAGATGGTGAACCATAACTGACGTGGGAATTGATGATTGTGTAAGATGGTGAACCATAACTGACATGGGACATGATGAAGATGATTTATTTGGGGGGGTCGCTCGCTTTGAACTCAAGTTTAGTCCACACTGGACTGACTTTTGTGTGTGGGCCAGCTTTCCCTATTACCAGTGTCCTGACTGGTGTAGATTTGAGACAGTGTGGGAGTGGAATGTTTGCTTCAGGTGTTTTCAAATACAAAATAGTAACACAAGGCAAGGCCTGCCAACTTACACTATGTCACATCTAAGTCCTGCCTCATCGAAGTCCTGCATACATACACTGTGTCATATCTGCCTACTTACGCTATGTCACATCTAAGTCCTGCCTACTTACACCATGTCACATCTAAGTCCTGCCTACTTATGATATGTCACATCTTAGTCCTGCCTACTTACACCATGTCACATCTAACTCCTGCTTACTTACGCCATGTCACATCTAAGTCCTGCCTACTCAAACTATGTCACATCTAAGCCCTGCCTCATCTAGCCATTGTAACAACTAAGTCCCGCCTACTTAAGCACTGTCACATCTAAGTCCTGCCTACTTACGCAATGTCACATCTCCCACGGAAATCTTTAACATCATTCTCCAGTGACTGTATCTTGACCTGTTTCAGGAAATGAAGAAAATAACTAGATTACTTTTCATTATCAGGTTTCATGGGTGGTTGGTTGTCAATCCTCAGGAAGACCATCAGGTTTAACTGCAAGTCCAATTCATTGATGATGAAGTATCTGAACCCTGACAGCGACCTACATCTATCGGAGTGGGTATACAGACTTTCCTCCAAATGGAAAGTTCCCATAGCAACTCGGGAAAGTCCCTATATCAACTCAGGAAAATCCCTATATCAACTCAGGAAAGTCCCTGTATCAACTCAGGAAAGTCCCTATATCAACTCAGGAAAGTCCCTATATCAACTCACTCAATAGAGGTAGACTGCTGTCAGGGACTCCTCACGCTTGGAAGGTCCTGGGTTACAGACTCCAGTTTTCTCTAAGACTCCGCGCGGGGGGGGGGGGGGGGGGGGGGGGGGGGGGGGGGGGGGGTTTGTCACTGGAGCTACGGAGTTTGTGTTTTGTGTAATGCTGCGCTCTGGACAGAGACCAAGCCAAATGGGATAAAACCTACTTCAATGAAGACGATCCTTTTGCCTTAAACCCCCTTTTAAAAATTCTTTTAACTTTCCTCCAAACCAGGCTCCGAAATTTCATCTCTATGTGTATGACCACTGGAACTTATCTGTGGTTAAGCAGAGGGTCACTCCCAGTAATTTTCTCAGACTCCTGGGGAGGGGGAGGGGGGGTCATCGCTGGAGTTATGGCTTTGCATGGCGCTTTCAGCAGGCTACACTGCAGAAAAAGACTGAGCCATATGGGATCAAGCCTGGTGTAATGAAGTCAATCGTCTTGCCTTTAAACACTTTAAATCACTCCCAATAGTAGCAGGGCGGTCATTTTTGCTCAGTAGAATGGCTAAGGGAGCAAATCAGCCTCATACAATTAATGGGGATGACTGCCGCTGGGAGGAGATGTGGTTTTATAGAAGAATGATGAGACCCCGAGTTGCTAGAATGCCAGGTTCTCCTTTGGGAGACCTGGGATTTAATCCTCGATAAGGTAATGGTTTTTTTTATATCGGAGGCAAAAAGAAAAACCCTAACCTGCACAGTTAGCGGTGACTGCACTAGCCAGATAGCTCATGACCCTCCCCCCTCCCACTCCTACACTGCAACACAAGGTGCTACAGACAGTAACGACAGTTTTTTTTAAACAGAAGAGAACTATGTGGATGGATAGAAAGAGTAATGGAGATACCTTGAAAGGAGTTAACTCACAAAGAGGACTGGTTGCTTGCATCAGAAAAACACAGTCCACATTCTTTGGCATATCATGAGAAGGGGGAAAGCTGGGGTATGTCGTCACAACAGAAAAGTTGGAGGGGAAGAAGGCAAGGGCAGATCAAGAGAGAAGATGCTGGACAGTTTGAAATGTCGAGCATGAAGAAACATCAGTATCAGAAAAGACTGACAGCACATGAGACAGATGCTGTGCACAGACATGATCACCAACACCACACAGCAAAGTCTATGAGAAGAATAATGCCACTTGCTAATTAACCCTTTACAAGGCATAGCGTCCGATTCCGGCCGATGCCATAAAACGCGCTTAGCGTCCGATCCCGGCCGATACTATTATGCATTGTAAAATCGCGATCTCTCGGCTTTCCGACACTTCCGACGACTACTTTCGCTTTCGCCGACAGCTTGACAACGTGGCCGCCATTTGTAAACGCGATAGTATGAATGTGAACGGACTTTTAAGGACAATTTTTGATAGTTTTCGGGATTTTTACGCTGTTTTTCAAAATGGATATCGGCGATTCTTCAAGTGATAGCCGAGATTTCGCTAGGTTCATTTTAAATGACATTAAAGGGCACGAAGTTAACTATTAATCGGAGCTAGATATCAGTGCAAAGCGTTACTTTGCATTAGCAGTCTGAGTCGGACTTTAAAGAAAGTGATTATGATTCTGAAAATGTGTTTGTAAATTGCCGTATAGATGACGGAAAATCACAAGCAACATGCCGTATTTCGTAAATATTTGTGTTCATATATGGATTACCGACAACAATCACGTGAGTAACATATTCTACATGCTATTCCCTTCCTTGTGTTGTTTATTTAACTAAAATCGGTTGACTAACACCTTATTTGTGATGTTTTTACTACCGCGATCCGAAATTTTACAGAACCTGAAAAAATCTTGCCCGTTCAGGGCTAGAAAATGAACAAGTGTCTGCTCTGTAAAGGGTTAACAAAGTAAAAGATATTCCTTTTCCTTTATATCTTATTAGGTATATGGTGCAAACCCTGATTTTAGACAAATCATGATGGGAGATGTAGTCAATACCACAACAGGTGCCTTTACTTCCCAAGAAATTTCCTGATTTTAAGCTGTTTCAATCTGGGAGTCCATCATCATCATCATGTGCTAAGCCTATAGCAGGGGTGGTCATGCTTTGTTGCCTCACGTGATCGTCACAGTGTTATATCGTGTCTGTGTTCTTGTCCCAATTAGGGGCACAAGGGTTTCCAGAAAAACTGCACAGCTGGTCTGAGCAACAGTTTGAACATAACCCCATGACCTTCAAAGTACAAGGTACACGGCTTGGCCACTTTGCTATGGAGGACACCTCCCTTCCCCTCTAAACTTTTGTGAACTGATGTGTCTATGATATTTCCGATGTACTGCCAACATCATCATCATCATCATCATAATTATCATCATCATCATCATCAGCATCATCACCATCATCATCAACATTATCATCATCATCATCACCATCATCATTATCAACATTAACATCATCAACAACATCATCATCATCAACATCATTATCATCATCACCATAATGTGCCCTGCCAAATTGGTAGGGTGTTCATGTAGCACCACAGATCTAGGTCCCTGGTGCTGTGGATCCCTTTTATTGTTGTTATATTCCATGTTGTAAACGGAGAGATACTATAACAAGTAACACATTTCCCCTATCTTGGACATGTAATAACAGATGAAGGCATTAGTGAAATAAAAATCAAAATGAGAATAGGAATGGCCAAAAATGCTTTCAACAGCATGAAGTCAATATTAACATCTAAAGAGATTTTTTTCGTTATTGCATATCCTATTTACAGGACATTGCTGTCAACACCAGCAATTTACTGCGGTTGTTGATGTCTTGGAAAGTTTATGTTCAGTAGTTTGATATTGCTTTCTGAACGACCGGATCCTATACCAACACGTTAAAACCCAGCGCAACATGGTCTGCTGCCAAATCGGTGGCAGCTGTGTTTTGAACACAGGTAAGTGGGCTCACAAATCGTGTCCGCAAATCCTTAGCCATGGAGACCAGCCTAAAGAGATTAACAATGCATTAAAAATGAGAATTGTTAAATGTTATGTATTTTAACATTACTATATAGCATGGAAGCCTGGACATTGAACAAGCAATTAGTCAAATAGAGGCTTCAGAGATGTGGATATACAGAAGAATATGTCATATTTCATGGTAACAAAAACAATCAAATACAGAAGTTCTAGAAAAACGGAATCAAAATAGAGTTGATGAAAGAAATAAAAAAGCGGCAAATGAAATATTTCAGCCATGTTAAAAGGCATAAACATAACACTTGTATAAAAACCATACTCGAGGGTAAGGTTGAAGGCAGAGCGCAAGATGTAGACAACGACAGAAGTGGGAAGATAACATCAAGAGATGGACGAACGGCAATCTGACAGAATGTACAGTCAGGGAGAGAGACAGGCAGTGTTGGAGATCCATTGCAGCCAACCTTTATTGTGGAGATAACACCTGATTGATAGATTGATTGATTGATTGATTGACTGACTGATTGATTGATATTCCATGCCACCATCATAAGCCACCCAGCATCATGTTACTTGGTTTGTCCCTGCCTCTTTTACTGCTGACCTTTCCAGTCCTAATATTCTCCACCGCTTCTCTTCTCATTACATGAGCATAGAACACTGTTTGTCTTTTCATCATGGTTCAATGTAATGTTCTCCTTTCACCATAGTTCAGTATAATGTTCTCCTTTCATCATAGTTCAGTATAATGTTCTCCTTTCATCATAGTTCAATATAATGTTCTCCTTTCATCATAGTTCAATATAATGTTCTCCTTTCATCATAGTTCAGTATAATGTTCTCCTTTCATCATAGTTCAATATAATGTTCTCCTTTCATCATAGTTCAGTATAATGCTCTCCTTTCATCATAGTTCAATATAATGTTCTCCTTTCACCATAGTTCAATATAATGCTCTCCTTTCATCACAGATCAATATAATGTTCTCCTTTCATCACAGTTCAATATAATGTTCTCCTTTCATCATAGTTCAATATAATGTTCTCCTTTCATCATAGTTCAATATAATGTTCTCCTTTCATCATAGTTCAATATAATGTTCTCCTTTCATCATAGTTCAGTATAATATTCTCCTTTCATTCCATTCCATTGGCACCTTGCCGTCTTGACAGACGATAGTTTGTGCTTTAAAAAGGCATAATAACTTTTAACTATGGCGGTAGCGAGTGTGACTGATAAGGCCAATTTGCGCTGTAAATGTCCGTTCACAGTGGGTGCATGTGAACACGTGGTCATTTCCACCATCATGCACCATCTTACGTCTCAAACGCTTGGTGTGTGACTTTTCTGCAATAATTTTCTCCTTTGACTTTATTCCATTTCTGATATTTGCCCTCCATGCAACACGTTCAGCGGCGACTTGCTCCCAATGTGCATTATCAATGCCTGTATCAATCATGTCCCGCTTACACACATCTTTGTATCGTAGTAGAGGCCGACCCTGAGATCTCTTACCCATCTGTAATTCACCAAAAAAGATATCCTTTGGTATTCTACCATCATCCATCCTCCTAAGATGTCCTATCCATCTAAGTCTACGAAGACTGAGCATGGAATAAACTGTCACACAACCTGATCTTTCCAATACTTCAGTATTTGTGATTTTGTCTTGCCACTTAATACCAAGAATTCTTCGCAGACACCGCATATGAAAGCTGTTTAAATTGTTCTCTTGGTGTGAGTAAGTTGTCCAGGTTTCACTGCCATAGAGAAGAGTACTAAGGACACAGGCTTGATAGACAAGGACTTTTGTTTTGGCAGTAAGCTTCCTGTTCTCCCAGACTCTTTTTCTTAACCTGTTCATTGTTGTTGCTGCCTTAACAATCCGGATGTTGATTTCCTGATCTAGGGATAATTTGCTATTTACCACTGATCCTAGATATGTAAAATGGTCTACTATCTCTAGTTCGGCGTCGTCAATAAAGATTGATGGTACCTCATGTGCACCTTGTGACATAATCTGTGTCTTCTTTTTGCTAATTGTTAAACCAAATTCAGAACAAGCATTGGAGAATGCAGATAGTAGACATTGCAATTCTTCCTCAGAGTGGGTCGTAACTGCAGCATCATCTGCAAAAAGCAACTCTCTGATCAGTACCCTCCTAATTTTGGTCTTAGCCTTCAATCTCTGAGCATTGTAGAGGCCGCCATCTGAGCGTGAGTGAATGTATATACCACCATCCTGATCACGAAATGCATATTTCAGTAGAAGTGAAAAGTATATTCCAAAGAGGGTGGGAGCTAGTACACAACCTTGCTTAACTCCACTCTTGATTTCAAATTCTTCAGAAGTTGCACCATCAAACTTGATTATACCCTTCATGCCTGTGTGGAACGATTCCACAATGGACAGAAGAGTTGGTGGGCAGCCAATCTTCTTTAGTGCCTTGAACAGACCCTCACGACTGACCAAATCAAATGCCTTTGTGAGGTCGATGAAGGCAATAAACAGTGGTTGATTCTGTTCACGGCATTTTTCTTGCATTTGTCGCAATGAGAATATCATATCAGTGGTAGACCGGTTCTGTCGAAAGCCACACTGTGATTCGGGGTAGACTTGATCTCCTAGGACTTGAAGTCTGCGCAGAACAATTCTGGCAAATACTTTTCCAACAATACACAGAAGTGAGATACCCCTATAGTTGTTACAGTCGCTCCTATCTCCCTTGTTCTTGTACAGCGTTATGATGCTTGAATCTTTGAAATCCTGTGGGACTTGTCCTTCACGCCAGCATAGCTCTATTAGCTGGTGGATCTGTATAGTGAGTGTGTCTTGCCCACTCCTGATAACCTCTATTGGAATCCCATCCTTACCTGGAGCCTTGCCAGATGCAAGTTCATTTATAGCACACTTAACTTCTGTTATGGTGGGAAGTGTGTCCAGGTGGTCAAGAGTTGGTACAGCCTCTATGGCGTTGAGGGCATCATCCGCTAGTTTGGTCTCACTTGAGTAAAGCTCCAAATAGTGCTCTACCCATCTGTCCATCTGCTGTTTTTTATCAGTGATGACTTCTCCAGTCAAGGTTTTCAATGGTGCACTTCTTTTGATCACTGGACCACAAGCTTTCTTTATTCCTTCATACATGCTTCTTATGTCTCCCTTATCACTTGCGATTTGAATGGACTCACATAACTTGATCCAATAATCATTTGCACACTGCCTGGCAGCCTTTTGCACATCCTTCCTAGCTTGCCTTAGCTCACTCAGAGTGTTACGCGTTGGTCTTTCCTTGTTTCTTAAGAGAGCTTTCTTCTTCTTATCAATCAGGGGCTGCAGAGTCTCGCTGTTGGCCGCAAACCAGTCCTGCCTCTTATGATCCACAGTGCCGTAAACCCCTACGGCAGTTTTATAAAGAGTTTCCTTAATTTGACCCCACTTTTCATTTACTGTACAATTTTCTGGTGTATCAGTGAAAGCATCTTCAAGTTGCTGTTGAAACTGAAAGCACTTTTCAGGATCATGAGTGTTAATAATATTAATCCTGTGGCTAGATTTGTGTTTAGCTGTGTAGATTCTCTTTGGTCTCAGTCTAACCCTTGCAACAACCAAAGAATGATCCGTATCACAGTCAGCACTGTGGTAACTACTTTCATTATAGTTCAATATAATGTTCTCCTTTCATCATAGATCAATATAATGTTCTCCTTTCATCACAGTTCTGTATAATGTTCTCCTTTCATCATAGTTCAATATAATGTTCTCCTTTCATCATAGTTCAATATAAAGTTCTCCTTTCATCATAGTTTAATATAATGTTCTCCTTTCATCATAGTTCAGTATAATATTCTCCTTTCATCACAGTTCAATATAATGTTTTCCTTTTATCATAGTTCAGTATGATGTTCTCCTTTTATCATAGTTCAGTTAAATGTTCTCCTTTCATTAGCCTTTTTGAGGAACTCATTACTAGCTACTCTGGTTGTCCATGGTGTTCACAACATTTGTCTCATAAACCACACCTCTGTTTTCAAGCTCTTCTTAATTTGCGTATTCACATTCCAAGATTCACTGTCAGAACTCACTGTATATATCATTTTGGTATAAAATCACTCATTAACAAATGAACTTAGAGAAATGCCAATGAACCCACTTCACTGTCCAGAATGAGAAACTTTGAAGTAAGAATTGAGGAAGTGTAAGAAGGCCAGACATGAGAGGCACATTGGGAGAATGAGGGGCCTCATCAACCAACACAGAACTGACACTATTATCTGTGGACGTAGATGCATATGTTCAGAGCAGTATCTCAGCACCTGCGGTCTTATCTGAAGTGCAAGGGTGATACCCCAATAGATAACTAACTAACTAACTAACACTCATAAATCAAAACTTTTCAGCATTAAACAATAACATGGGATCATGTCACAAACCAGACCTCCAGCATGGCCTTCTCTTCCTGCAGCTTCTCTATCTGCTCCTTGGCCCGATGCTGGGCAGAACTCAGAACTTCTTCATGCTTGTCCCTGCATGCTTCCGACTCTTTTAACTGTTCCTGGAAACACACATTTTTATAATTCAGCCTGTTTTATATACAGAAGGAAGGCAACAAATTAAAAACTATACTTTAAGAATCCTGCACAAAGCATGACAACAGATCAGTTGATGTCTTTTGTTAAGAGACATTAGAAGGAAAAATAATACTAATCAACAAATTTAACTAGACACAAATACATAGAAAGGAAAATACAGATGGAGAAATGTATTGAAATGCAGCAATTAAAATTACACATAAATGTATGGAGATGAAATATAAAAAACAAATGTAAGTAAAGGTAACTAATTGTTCCAATATTTAGAGGTGGGACAGACTGTTCGGGGTATTGAGTCTTGGGCAAGTTGAGGGGAACTTGGTCTGGGAGTTAGACTTGGGCAAGTTGAGGAGAACTTGGCCCAAAGTAAAGAGTGAGGAATCGGCAGTTGAGCGAAGACTGACCGTACACTCAGCATAGTTGGTTACCATCGGACTATGCGGGAATAAAGCGTAACAGTTTATTTAACAATACTATAAAGACCTGTAGAAGGCAGCGTTGTATTCCTATTTAGCACATGAAGAAATATGTGCATTGGTCACCGATTGTTCCGGGAATAATGTTACGTAATTCACTGTGTTGTCGAGAAGTAATAAATATATTTTGTGTGTGCACACAGTGTTCTCCAGTGACTACCAGTTGCCAATAAGTAGTCCGGTATAGTTAATGATCTGTGATTTCTATGGTTAATCCATCCTGCACTACTCATTTAAATATGTCAAATAGACAGACCCTAGACACAGCCGTTTCTAACTGTTACAAGAGATTGTGACAACGTGCTACACGATTTCCAACAGCTAAGACCCTGAAAATGTGAACGCGTTGTGGCAGTATGCTCGATATCAAAAGGCTGTGGAGACAAAATACCCAGTACATGTGCTTGAAATGCCACGACTATCTGAAAACGGCCGTCAACGAGCCATTGGTATGTTGGACACCGGAATGAGGTCACGGGCCATTGCCAGAAGGATGAATTGCTACAACATCACTATTGTACGGCTCAATCAACGTCCCGGAATCGCTAGCAATGCCTGGGATAGACTTCGTAGTGACCAACCACGAGTTACTACCCCTGCACAAGATCGTCAAATTGTGCTGAGTCAGCTAAGGAATCTTCCTCTTAAAACGTGACCCAAAGCAGAAACCTGGCATTGGTCTGTGACAAAGCCATCACATTTTACAGGCCTGACTGCCCAGAGAAATAGATGACCAGTCTTGCCCTCACTGAGTAATACAAAAAGTGCAAGCGTAAACCCTCTTCTGCCCACACTCAAGACATTATCAGTGTAGCACCATGTCAACTATTCTAACACGCCCACTTTTATGCAATTGTAAATGTATACGGGGCGTTCATTTCAAATCTGTTCATGCCACACCGCGTGCAATTGCGTATGTTGAACATGATCATGTTATAGTCATGTGATAAGTACTGACCAATGAATAAAAGAGCACGTGCTTATCGTCCCATGACGCATAGGTTCTGTTTCTGACCGTTGAGAAAATGGCCAGGTTGATCCAAAATCTGTCCAAAAAAGCTCAAAGAGCAGTGATTCAGTTTCTTTCATTTGAAGGATGTCGACCAGTGGACATTCATCGAAGAATGTAGGCAGCGTACGGTAACAAATGTGTGTCAAAGACAACAGTGACAGACTGGGTACAAATGTTTCAGAAAGGACGTCAGTTCACGACAGATCTTCGACGGCCGGATCAAGTGCATATTGTTGCAACAGAAAAAACCATCGCCAAAACTGATGCAGCAGTACAGATGAACCGTTGTTGAAGCATACGTTCGCTAGCGAAAGAATTTGATGTGTCAATTGGGACAATTCAAAAGGTCATTCGTAAGAAACTGCAATATCGGAAAGTGTGTTCACAGTGGGTATCACAGATGTTGACCGACCACCAAAAAGAGGAACGCATGGGATGGTGTTTGAATCACTTGTTGCATTACAGAGTGGAGGGTGATGTATTTTTCTTCCGCATAGTGGCAGGCGATGAATCATGGTATCACCACTTTGAGCCAAGCAGCAAAAGAGAGACCATGCAATGGAAGCATGCTGGATCACCAAAAGCCAACAAATTCAAGTTACAGGTTTCCACTGGTAAGGTTATACTGAGCGCATTTTTTGACCACGAAGGGCTATTGTTGGCAGACTTTAAAGAACCTGGTGTCAACATCAACTCTACCCACTACTTGCAAACACTAGACAAGCTGCAAGAAGCCCTCAAGAATAAATGACCCGGCATGCTTTCTCACGGTGTGATTTTGTTGCACGATAATGCTCGTCCGCATGTTGCAAAGATTGTGCAGGAAACATTAGCAAGGAAGAAGTGGGAAATTCTGCAACATCCATCCTATAGTCCTGATTTGTTACCATGTGATTTTCATTTGTTCGGACCTCTAAAATAAGCTCTCAAGGGGCTACGATTTCACACAGATGCAGACTTAATGAACACGGTAAACACTTGGTTCAGTGAGTAACCACAATCCTTTTTTGTGGATGGCATTCACCACCTACCTAAGCAATGGGATGCTTGCCTGAATGCCTACAGTGACTTCTTCTGACCAACCCATGGTGCATAATTCATTCAAAATGAATGCTTTGTTTAATTCTACCACACCTGTTAATGTTTCTTTCATGCTTTTGTAATAAAGCCATTGGAACGGGTTTCAAATGAACGCCCCTAATATTATTCTGTTCACGAGTGATACCATCCAGACAAGGAGTGTGTTTAAAATGTTGATATTACATTTGACAGACTGTCATGAAAAGCAGCATGGCCTAATCGATAGGAGCAGTCTCTTTAAACATCCGGTGTGCTGCTACTGAGGTATTGGGTTCAACCTCTACACCAGTCAGTTGAACTAAAATGTTGATTTCTCATCCTTGAATTGGAGATTTAAATTGCAAGTACCTCTGAAGTCGGAGTGAGTTCATCAGATGGTGAGGGACTCTGATAATATGGAAAGCTAATCCACACGCAAAATCAGCACAGTGCACTGGAAGTAGTAGCATGTGCGTGGGCTACACATGAGCGAGCGAACAAATAACACACATAAAAACAGATTGTCATAAAGAGGCCTTTAACTGAAACAATAAAGACTATCTGAAATAACAAAGATTAATTGAAATAACAAAAGCCAATTGAAACCACAAAGATCAACTGAAATATCAAAGACTAACTGAAATAACAAAGACTACCTGTAACTCCCGCACGTGCATTTCAAACTGAGCCGACAGCTCCTGCAGCTGTTTGTGCAGCAAGGCATTCTCTTCAATTTTGTTTTGTAGCTCCTCATTAAAGACATTTCCTCCTCCATTGTATGTTCCACCCCTCTCAGGAGTACTTGGTTCGGAACTTTTGTGCTGTCACCAAACAAAGTCAAAATAATCATGAACTCTTTACTCCTAGAAATTGTCAAAAGGGGGATGGGAAGGGTGTGGGGCAGGGTGGGGTGGGTAGTGGGGGGTAATGAAACATCACAGTCATAGGTGTATTATTGTCACGGGTGCCACATATGTATATCTTGTGTCCCCCTACGGAATGGGCTGAAGTCCCTTGACACTGAAGTATCCAACTAACATATGTATGTCTTGTGTCCATCTATGTGCTGGGCTGGGGTCCCTTGACAATGAAGTACCTATAAACTGTAAAGGAAACAAATTCAACCTAGGCCTAATCCCAGCCAGTCCATATAAATCAATCAGGTGCCATCTTCACAATTACGGTTGGCTGCAATGAATCTCCAACACTGCCTGTCTCTCGCCTTGATTGTAAATTCTGTAAGACTGCTGTTCGTCCATCTCTTGATGTTATCTTCCCACATGTATCGTTGTCTACCTCTTATTCGCTTACCTTTAACCTTACCCTCCAGTATGGTTTTTATAAGAGCTGTATGTCTTTTAATATGGCTAAAATATTTTACTAGCCTCTTTTTTAATTTCTTTCATCAACTCTCTTTTTATCCCGTTTTACTAGAACCTCAGTATTTGTTTTTGTCTTCATGAAACACAGCATATTCTTCTGAATATCCACATGTCCAGGGCCTCTATTTGACATTCTAACTGCTTGTACAGGCTTCCGTGAAGCTAATCCATGACTCCGGTTATCATTTAAGATGGCGAAACATGACCAGCCATGCTTATGAAATGGCACATGATGACGATGATGATATGCTCCATATGCCTCAAGACATAAAAAAAGGTTCTTTAATTATTTAATAACAATGTTGTTTAATTAACAGACACACCTTGTTTTTCTTCCTGTTATTGGCTTCCGATGTCTCTAATTCCTCTTGCAATAAGATGACTCTTTTTGACAGCTGTTGGTTCCGAAAGGACAAGCTGTCTACTTCCTGTTCATATTTTCTGACGGTTTGGTCTCGTTCTTTCAAAACTTCTTTCAGCTGATTGACTTCCCCTTGTTCATCCAAGTATGCCTTCTTAAGAACTGGGATCTGAGCTTTTAACTGAAAATGGGAGGAAAAGAGATTAGTTAAACATCTGATGATGGAGCTGTTAAATGGCTTAACATGCACCCACTCATCCCGCCACTTATTCAGCCACTCATCCAGCTACTCATCCAGCCATTCATTCGGCCACTCATCCAGCCACCCACTCATGCAGCCAATCATCCAGCCACTCATTCCGCCATTCATTCAGCCACTCTTCCAGCCATTCATCCAGCCACTCATCCATCTATTCATCCATCTCTGCATGCATGAGCACACACATGCAAGCACGCTCATAAAATCCCACACAAGAGGTACACACATAAAGAACCTCCAACTGAAAATACTAAAACAAGATACACAAACAGAGAAAGACCCCAAAAAAAAATAATAATATATCAGCAATTTCAGCTTTCAAGTGAAACAGCCAATAAACTAAATGTACAAATCACAGCAAAAGATATAATTATATGCACCACATACAGTAATTCATATTTATAATAATAAACTGAATCTCTCTCTCTCTCTCTCTCTCTCTCTCTCTCTCTCTCTCTCTCTCTCTCTCTCTCTCTCTCTCTCTCTCTCTCTCTCTCTCAATCTCAATCTCTATCGCTCTGTGTGTATGTTGGTCTGTGGGTCGGGGAGAAGGCTGCAAGGAAGGGGGGGGGGGGGGGGGGAGATATTAGAACAGAGACAGAAAGAAAGCGACAGAGACAGCCAATAATAACTCTTCAATAAAGAAGACATTAAATACACATCAACTCGTGAAGGCTAAGAAAGTATGTATATTTTACCCATGTCTAGGGCTCTGTGGCAAAGGGATTAAGGATGCAGTTCATAATCCCGCATACAGTGGTCAAAACACAGCTGCGAGCAATTTGGCAGCAGACTGCCTTGCATTGTTTTTTTTAAATAAAATGGTATGGGTGCTGCTCGTTCAGAAAGCAATGGCAAACTACTGAATGTAAACTTGTCAGTAGATCACAAGATCATAAACAGCCAAAACATGCTGGGGTTGACTACAACGCCCTGTTAAGGATATGCAACTAACTATTGAATTAACTACTTTCAACCATTGGAGGCACAGATTTAAATGGAATCAGCTTCCTTACTGGGAATTAGAACAACTGAATAGATTAGAGAGCAAGTTGCTTTCTTAGCTACTTCCTCTTGAGTTAATCATAACAATATTCTTGTGAATATTGAGTAAAGATGACACTAAATTAGTGATGAAAAAAACATAACAGAGGAATGGACTACCATGTGAAATCAAAGTTTCAGGGGAAGATATGCTTACAAATTGTTCAGTGATTCAACAAGAGATTGTCAGATAACAGACGAATTCAAACTTGCATAAACATAAAAAAGAAATTACTATAGCTACAACTTGGATGCCAGCTCCGTATGAAGGGGCTATGGATGCAGTTTGTAATACCACATACCCATGTTCAAGACACAACTGCAGGCAATTTGGCAGCAGACCATCTTGCATTGGGTGTTTAAGAAATGGTATGGGTGCCGGTGGTTCAGAAAGCAATGGCAGACTACTGAACGTAAACTTTCCAAAAGATCACAACAGCAACAATTGCTGATGTTGACTGTGACGTCCTGTAAAGGATATGCAACTAACTTAACAACTTGGATAGGCCTATTTTGTTTTAAAAGAAGAAACTTTTTAATTATGTCAGATGTAAAATAAAACTGCACGATGTGCTGGTGTTTAGAAAATACGTACTACAAAGAAAACTGATCATAGATGACTCCAGAGAGATGCAGGGTCAGATTGAGCACTATATAAATAGAGCTAAAATCCTTATATTTTTCTTTCCATATCCCTTTACAGGATGTTGCAGTCAACACCAGCATTTTTCAGCTGCTGTTGATGTACTAGGCAAGATTACGCTCAGTAGTTTGCCATTGCTTTCTGAGCGACCGGCTCACATACCCCATAAGTTACCGATGCGGCGAGAACCGCTACCATTTCTCATGGACATCACATTATTCACAAGAGTATACAGGATTACAGAGAAAGATGTACACCTCTAGGCCAGGAAGACTGGCAAAATCCTTATATAGAAGGAGACATATTTGCAAAGTGAATATGAAATTTTCATTAATCAAAGATATACTCATTTCTTAAAAGAGGCACTCTTCCGATTGACGGGTCTAAATAGTTCCGCAGTGAATAAGTCAGGGGTTAAGGGTTAGGGTTAGTGTTAAACTAACACTGACCCTAACCCTTAACCCTAACTTATTCACTGCGGAACTATTTAGACCCGTCAATCGGAAGAGTGCCCTTAAAAGATGATAATACAAATATTGACAAATAAATTATATTCAGATCTCCATTATACACACAGAATAAATTAATATAATAAAAATTATATCCATATATAATTAATTATATACAAAATGCATTTAATTATCAAATATTATAAATATAATATATAATATTAATATAAATATTATAAATAATAACAAGTCAAAGACATGGTATTGAATTGATGGAAACTGAGATTTACTACTAGCAAAATGTGTGATTTGTTGGGCGCCCATTAATGCATTTCAACATACAATTGCTTTTCTATGTCTGTATAAAACCAAGAAGAATATATGGAAACGCACTTAAATCAGCCACATAAAATAGTGCAAGACGAAGGGGTGTGTCCGACCATTTGCAGCAGAATATATCGACCAATACAGAGAAGAGAATGATCAAACCCGTATGAACAAGTGCTAGTACAAAAATAATCAAATTTAACTAACAAAAAAGCATGACACTATCCATAAATAAAGTTACATAAGAAATAAAGCGTTCTTATGGCGGTCAGAGTGATAACCTTTGCGTATTCCCCAGCAAGTTTCTGATATTTAGCAGGTAGATCGGCCATGTCAGTCATCTAACCGGAAGGTACTTGGTTTATGACGGGGAGTAGTCATTGTTCTGTTTTGAAAGCATTAACATGAGATGGTCTGGCTGTTCCTAAATTCAAAATATTATTTCTCCGTCATCATTATGTGCCTTGCCAACTGGCCTAGGTATTCGTGTATCTGCGCAAATATCGGTCCTTGATGTTCTGGATTAATTCCACTGCTGATATTCTTTTATGCAATCATTCAAAAGATTTGCTACGAGAGCAAGAGAACGCCCAAGAAGAAAATGGATTGACGACATAAAATACATAGTACGATCACACAGGATGACAATTGACATAATTATATTCAATATCCATTGCCGCTCGTCGGTCGCTGAAATGTCATATATTCTTCCCCACTATCTTTACAGCAAAATTGGAAGATGATGATGATGACAATGTTTTCCATCGCCTCTCTTCTCATTGCATATCCGTTACAGGACGTAGCAATCAACTCCAGCATGTTTTGGCCGTTTGTGATTCCTGGGCAGTAGTTTGCCCGTGTTTTCTGAACGACCGGAACTCATACAATTGTATGGAAACCAAAGCAAGACGGTCTGCTCCCAAATCGCCTCCAGCTGTGTTTCGAACGATGTATGCGCGATTGTGAATTGCATTCATAACCCCTTCTAACGGTCCAAGCTATTCGCAACTATCGTCTTAGAAATCATATCTCTGTTGCTTCCAAGTTCTTTCTAATTTGTTCGTTCACATTATATGATTCACTGCCATACAGCGTAACAGGTACTGTACAACATTTCAGCACTGTCTTCAATGAAGTTCAATGATAGTGACCTATTGCATACATGTTTTTCATTTTCTGAAATGTAGCTTTTGCTTGGCTTGGTTTGGGCTGTTGGCAGTGGCGCTTTATAAATCCTGTGAAGTACCCATTCAGATTTAAGACATTCTTCAGAGCTTCAAATTCCTCCAGATGCTCCCCGCGTCTTCAATTGGTAGGCATATTATCGAAAGCGGCCATGTGGTTGACAGAGACACTGCCTTTCGCGTGTTGTTTAACACACAAAATACTCGCTTGTTAAAGTTTGCAGAAGCCATTATGATCAATCAACGCAAGCCAGAATTGTGCAAACAGAAAGACATGTTAGTCAGCAGTCAGCTTAAAATTATCTTGGTAGACAATTGACATTACTGTGCGAGTACGTGTGTACTGTGTATATTTCAACTTGAAGGATTTATCTAGTTAAATTACTTTACGTTGTGTGATTTCTGCAGTATGTACCCGACGAGATGCAGCGAAATATGCCAGGCAATAAATCGTGCAATCTATTTGTGTTTTCGTTACTCAAATTCACTACGGGAAAACATTGTTTAGAACAAAATACCATGTTATTGTTAGCAAGGGACATAACTCACCCAGTTTTATCTAATAAAGCAATTAGATATAATATTTAATAAATGTCTAAGATAAAGAAGCTATTCCATAAAAATTAACAAAAAAATGTATCAGTCTGAGGGTAGAAATGAGTTAATTACATAAAGGTGTATAAAACATATTTTCTACCACACTATATACAATGCATCAATACTGCAAGATACTTGCACAATTTTCACACACACCCCAGCTGACGCCCAGATATTGTCACTCTGGTTTCTCTTCACAACGTATAAATCTTTCGCCAGTTTGTTTTTCTATTATTTCATCAATGACACACAATAAATTTTTACCGCCTGTAATAGAGGCCAAATATTTTAAAAAAAAAAAAAAAAAAAGTTTGTTTTTTGTCTAAAGAGCTTCAAGTACCTAGGAAGTATAATATCATCAAATGGCAGATCAGAAGACGAGATCGAAAATAGGTGCAATAAGGCAAATCAACTCATTGGACAAATGGCACCAATACTAAAGAATAAACATGTATCAATAACTACTAAGAAAGCACTTTACAACACAATCTTCTACCAACTCTGTGCTACCAATGTCAAACCTGGACAATGACAGAAAAAGATAAAAGAAAAATCACAACAACAGAAATGAGGTTCCTGAGAAGAATACTCAACGTATCAAGAAGAGATAAGGTCAGAAATGAAGAAATCAGGACAATAAGGGCAATAAGGGCAAACAACCCAATCAATTTATAAATATTGTAAATATATGTACAGCGCCAATATATCACACTATTATGTATTAATCGGCTCAAAGGTCGTCTAAAACTGAGCCAAAACTATTGTACATTTTTTTTTTCTTTTTTCTTCAGTATTTTATTTTATATATTTTATTTTATTTTCCAATATTTTTTTTTATGTCATTAGAATGGTACAATAATATTGTAACAACATGACTTTTTAACATAAGAGAACGAATGTGTGTGAAAAAGACGAGAGCAAGGAGAGCGTAAATGGATTAAATACAAGGCGAGTGAACAGCGGGTAAATTTTCTCCGCACCCAAGAGTTTTTATAATTTGTCTGCGTCTTGGATGTAACACATGTGCTTCTGTGATTTCTGTGTGTAGTTGCCACTATTGCATTACATGTATAGCCACATTTTTAAGTTTCCTAGGTCGGCAAGGCAGTCACAAATTACGCTAACGCATCGATTCGTGACGGCATAAACCAACCTACGACGCTTGAAAAACATCATTCAGTAAATTATAAACATACACCAATGTTTCTGATTTAAACATACATTAAATTTAACTAAACACGCAAACAACCAGATATACTTACAGATAAAAATGCAGACAGCAATTAAAAGGAAGGGGGGATAACTCATGAACAGGGGACATCACAGACTTACTAAAACTCTGATTATACATTGAAAGATTTAACCACAAACGGAAGTTAGACAGGTGAACATCAGCACACACACAACATGTAATAGAGTTGGAGAAACATTACATGAGAGCATGAATTTATATTCATGCATTGTGCCGTAAAACGTACAATCTGTGCGGGGTGTCGGTTAATCGACATTTTGAAAAGCAGGTCGTGAAGACAATGGCTTTGGTTCGTTACAGCTCTCATATATGTAATGTGAATGAGTATTCACTCTGGCCAACAGTACAGTTGTGCAACACTGATTAATAAACCAGTGGATAAATACGACAATGTGACATCAGACGGTCAGAGGTTAGTGATTATACCCAGGACATGAGGACTTAACCCTACCAGCACTTGACGAAATTAGACCCAACTAATTTTTAGATGTTACGACAGATTGCGCCACACCCATGAGCTAAATTTGGTGACGCAATACGGGGGGGGGGACGAGAGCGTGTCAAGGAGCTGGATAGGTATAGATAGAAGTAGGACAAGGACGAGGAAAGTAAAGGACAGAGACAGGACATAATAAGGACCTTTACAAGAGAATAGATAGAGAAAGACGGTATGAGGAGATAGTACTCCAAACCAGTGTTAGGACCAGACCTAGACAGGACACGCACGTGTCATAGCTAGGACATGACTAGGACATAACGGGATTAACTCCCGAGATAGAACAGAGTACGGTAATCACGGGGACTACCCGTAAACAGACTGAACAATAGTACAGCTGTAGGCTACGAGGACTGAACCACTAAACTACGTGACAAGTGACCCAGCACGCCGTGCGGCTGACCGCACGAGAACGGAGGACGAGTAGCTGGACTAGACCTGTGAATTGAGGCAGACCGGGACCGACAGTTAGAGCGACAAGACCTGTGTGTTTACCCTCGCCAGTTGTGTAGTTTAGAGAGGGCATAGTTATACGTAGCGAATATAGAGAATGTATTTGAGTGTTGAGTGCCATTTGTGTATGCTCGTAAGACGAGCTATGTAATATATAGAATAAAACGTGATTCTTTGTCTACCATTCACACAAAGACGTGTTTGTAATCATGAGGTGTGAATGAAGGAACCAGCATGCTTGTGTAAATTCAGGTTGTTGACAAAAATGTTTCCTTATAACAATTTCAATGAAGAAATGTTCCAATGTATAAAATGTTTGTAAATTTGCGCATATGTCACCTACACGTCCACATGCAACGCTCTGTAAAAACACGAACAATACACCTTGCAACAATTTTAAGACTTAATAAAAGTTTAAAAAATAAAAATTATTTTGAACTGCTTTTCGGAACTATCCCTCTGTTTAAAAAAAAAAAAAAGGCTTTTCTTTTTTCTTAATTCTACCTTCTCGCATGGCTGTTGCCACAGCCTTCTTGGTAAATCAATCATGTGCCATGTCGGAAAGCGTGGGCGGTCACGACTCACCATTTCACTGGCGTGGATCAGCTCAGTGTTCTTGTCTCGTCCATGCCATGTGGCCAAGTAATCCAGGTATTTTCCTCTCGGTCTTCCTCTTGGTCTGTTCCTTTTGATCTTGCCAGTTGTCACTAAGTTCTCTAATCCATTTCTTCTCATAACATGTCCAAAAAATTTTGATTGTCGACGTCTAATTTCTCTAATCAATTTACGATTTTCATTTGTCTCCTGTAGTGCTTGGTCATTGGTTTTTCTGTCTGTCCATGGTATTCTTTGCATTTTCCTCAGAAACCACATTTCTGCAGCCATCAGATGTTGTTCACCTTGACTGCACATTGTCCAAGTTTCACATCCATACAAAAGAACAGACTCTATGTATCCCCTCAACACTCTTTTTCTCGTTTCATTTAGAATGTCAGCCTAGTCCATGGCGCGTCCATGCAGCTCTCAACACCTCAGAGTTGGTTTCCTTCTCTTGCTGCTTCTTCTTATTCTTTTTCCTTTCGGGAGAGGCGCGTCACGTCTTTTCTGCACCACAAAAGTCAGCGTGTCCGACTTCAGCGCGCATTTGTGTCAGGTTTGCGTCCTCTAGGCCAGTGGTTCTCAACCTTTTTTGGTCCATGCCCCCCCCCCCTTTACCATACGTTCAGAACGTCACCCCCCCCCCCCTTCGAATTTCCTACCTATAAATCTCACCCCCCCCCCCCCACCCTTACACAGTATACACAAAAATTGAAGCTAAATTTAATAACACATACTAGAACAAGTCTAGACATCTACATAAAATGTGATTTGCGGGTCTACTTACGTTATAAAACGAATTTGATTAAGGCGAGAAGTACAGAACCGTAAAATTTAGAGGGAAAAACAATATCAAGTAACTTGTTCTAGTATTAATGCAATCTTGAAATAATCTTAATCCCCCCCCCCCCCCCCCCCCATGGAAACCCTAAAATTCCCCCATAGGGGGAATTCCCCACCGGTTGAGAATCACTGCTCTAGGTAAATGGTTCTCAACTGGTGGGGAGTCACACCTGGGGGGGGGGGGGGGCAGAATTTTAGGATTTCCGGGGGGGGGGGGGGGGTTGAGATTATTTCAAGATCGCATTAATACAAGAATCGATTACTTGATAATGTTTTTCCCTCCATACTTTACAGTTCTGTACTTCTGGCTCTTCTGAAATTCGTTTTATAACGTAAGTAGACCCGCAAATCACGTTTTATGTAGATGTCTAGACTTGTTCTAGTGTGTGTTATTAAATTTAGCTTCCATTTTTACGTATACTGTAGGGCCGGGGGGATTTATAGGGAAGAAATTCGAAGGGGGGGGGGGGGGGGTTGACATTCTGAACATATGGTGAAGGGGTGTGACACATGCCTGGGGTCATTGACATTAAGGTGAGTGTCCGCACAATATAAACAAATTCACGGGGTGAAAGGGCATTCACCGGAAAGAAAATATAAGAAGATAAACGGGGAAAGGCGTGGGGGAGAGGGCTGCAAAGAAGAGGTAAAAGACAGTGGACAAACATTGTAGAGGACAGTTGAAGTTGAGACTGAGAGAGGGTCGGATCGTTTTGGACAGTTGAGTGTCGGGACGAGACGTGTGTAGGTCCGTGGTCTACAAAGTGAATGATAGGGGAGTTAGTGATAGAACTCTGCCCTGTGGGTTTTCAGTGATAGGAAGTCTGAGCCTAAGGATTAAAGACTGAGCCCGGTTATCAACAGACATAGTGAATTGAAGCCTAGCCCTTGAGAGGGTCGGATAGTTAGCGGAGGCTTAGATCCAGAGTGGATTGGATCCAGTGAATTCGGGCCGGGAGAGCTGCTAGTAAAACTGTCGTGTTGGAGGATATTAAGTAGGCCTTGAGAGGCAGTGTTTTCGAAGTGTTCAATTGTGAGGGAGATATATTCTGAGCGAATTATTGTTCCTGGATTTCTATGTTACGTGTGTCCGTAGTCATTTGTCAATTAAAGGATATGTGCGCAAACTTACTCTTGTTCACTGACTCGCAGATGTGTGCTGCAGTGGTGACTTGTGGTGTGAGAGAGGTGGCAAGCTCGGCTTCCACTCTGCAGTGAGATAGTAGAAGTATTAGAACCTAGACAACGACAAATCTCATTCTGGGGCAAAAGAGTTGGTGACAGGGTGCATGGGCCAACACAGGTTGAGAACCATTGCTCTAGACAGAATCCATCTTGCCGTGCTTTGAAGGGAGAAAAAAAAAACATGTTCATGGCCCAATATTGTGTACGTGTTATAATTGAGGCCCTTATGATGTTTCTTTTCTGCTTACAAAAATAGAGCTGCGTTTTTCGATTCCTGATTTCTGGGCGTTTTTGGCTTGATGTTCATTTAATCTTTATTGCGGTACTCATGTCTGGTGAGTTTCACGCACTTGTAAAGCCTGGTGCTGTTACGTTCGCGCCCCATCTCATAGTATAGCTTTTCTCCGAGAGTGGTTCATCGGTAGTAGTCCCCGTTTGAGACTCTATTTATCTCCCCAGTGTCTTGGTCTATCATTGAATCTTATTGGTCTATCACTTCTGTCAAATCGTGTGTCTTGGACTCGATCTTGGTGGAGTGTAGGTAGTCTCTTTTACCGTATGACAGTAGACGGTACTACCTGCTTTCTGTCAGCGCCGAATGTTGGACGGCGCTTACCAAACCCGACACCCCACATTGTGCCAACGGCTTCGGGCGGAAGAGCGCAATTGGGAGGGTACTAGCCTTATCCTGGTGCGAGGAAATGCAAATTAAAAAGACAAAATAAGTCATGGCAGGGCAGACCAGGCCCTAAGCCTTGGTTGGCAGCTGGTCTAGGATCGAAGCTCCGACAAGTGGACAGTTAGATCATTGCTTTGCTGATCCGGCAGCTTCTGCAGCTTGTTTTGTTCCAGATGTATAGGTGTCAACTTTCCTCTGGAGTGAACTAGGCAGGCCGAGAGAGGGATCATGCTGCATGGGCAACACATGGTTTCTTTATTTTAGCCCAGGCTTTGTGCTATGGAGAGGCAATAACTCCATCCCTGGTCTTAACCGGTCTCGGAATCAAAGCGAGAGGCAACTGTTACGGGTTATAAATCCTTGTCAGTTGGCGTAGACATGGGGCGCCACGCGTTGCTCCTGACGGTGGGAGACAGCTACAGGAAAAGAAGAGAAGAAAAAGAAGCATCAGGATTGGCAAGGCAGCAACAACAATGAACATGTTAGCAAAAAGAGTCTGGGAGAACAGGAAGCTTTACTGCCAAAACAAAAGTCCTCGTCTACCAAGCCTGTGTCCTTAGTACTCTTCTTTATGGCAGTGTAACCTGGACAGCTTACTCACGCCAAGAGAAACGTTTAAACAGCTTTCATATGCGGTGTCTGCGAAGAATATTTGGTATTAAGTGGCAAGACAAAATCACAAATACTGAAGTATTGGAAAGATCAGGTTGTGTGACGGTGTATTCCATGCTCAATCTTTAAAAAGTCGCTTAAAAGTCGACAGGGTCGATTTCATTGCACCGGGTTTTAACCCATATGGCTCAGTCTCTTTCCGAAGCGCGGAAAGTATCGCACCAAACACAAACTCCGTAGCTATAGCGATGACCCACAGGAGTCTCCGAAAAATTTAACTCGTGAACCGAAGGACGCGGCCCGGAATCGAACCCACAACCTTCGGAGCCCGAGTCAAACGGCTTGACCACTTCGCCACAGAGACTCCCATGCTCAAGAAAGGAGAAATGCTCAATTGCTCCATGCTCAATCTTCGTAGACTTAGATGGATAGGACACGTTAGGAGGATGGATGATGGTAGAATACCAAAGGATATATTTTTTGGTGAATTACAGACGGGTAGGAGATCTCAGGGTCGGCCTCTACTACGATACAAAGATGTGTGTAAGCGGGACATGATTGATACAGGCATTGATAATGCACACTGGGAGCATGTCGCCACTGAACGTGTTGCATGGAGGGCAACTATCAGAAATGGAATAAAGACAAAGGAGAAAATGATTGCAGATAAAGCACACACAGAGTGTGAGAGACGTAAGATGGTGCAAAATGGTGGAAATGACCATGTTTTCACATGCACCTACTGTGGGCAAACATTTGCAGCAAGAATTGGCCTTACCAGCCACACTCGCCACCGCCATGGATCGTAGTTATTAAGCCTTTTTGAAGCACAATGTACCAAACTATCGTCTGTCAAGACGGAAAGGTGCCAATGGATGTGCGTTCTTGATCACTTTCGTTTTCACTATTTGTTTCTTTCTCCTCTTCTGTTACTTCCACTTATATTTGGAACTTGTTCTTGGTGTCACCTGTTTAATTCTTTGTCTGTTTCTTGAGTCGTTCTTTCTATGCTCTTTCTTGGTGAATTCTTGCCACTGTCTCCCCCGTCTCCGTCTTGATTGTAGCCATTGGAGCCATATCCTGTTCAATCTTCTGCTGAAAGAGCTTCAATTCGTTCAGGATGCATTAAAAGGCTGTTACCTGTGTGTTTGTGCGCATGGTCGCTTCTCTCATCCATGTTACATGTTAGTAACGTTTGACTTTAGGCCCTTCAGCTGGCCCCCCCAATTGTGTTTTTCATTAGGCGGGCTGTCGCATCGTACTGCCTCCTGGCCATTTATAAGGTATGTTTAATTTTATGGCTAGCGGCATCGCTTCCTTGCTATCTTTGTGACAGGGGCAGCCGAGATATCTAGCGCCGTCGTTGCCGAGGCATTTTGCGCACTTTCTGTTAGCGCTGGGCTTCCTGAAGTCCGTGTCGCTCTTGGCGTGAGGCTGATTGTACAGTTGGTGCCCAGAGCAGTATCTGCAGACCTCCACCTCACTTTTACAGTTGGCATGGGTGTGCCAAAACTTCTGACACCTTTGACACTGCAGCATTCTTGGAATGTAGTGCTCCGGAGATCCCTCTTTATTGTCGCATCTGATGGTTTGTGTTATGGTTATGTCCTTCGACGTGAAGATGACAATGGTGTTCTGTGTTTTTTCCCGATGATCCTTTCAGCAACTCGGAACTTTGAGGGTCTGGTGTTCTGAACTTTTCACTCGATATCATCTCACTAATTTGCTCATTGGTGAGATGGGTCTGGACTATATGTTATGATCCATCGATTAATGATGCGGTGTCGTGTGGCATCAGCTGTGATACCCAGGGGTAGCTTGGTGTCAGCTTTCTCTTCTTCGTATATCTTTCGGAATAGTGTGGTGGTTTTGTCTGTCTTGTTGACGGAGATCGCGATTCCATCCGGTGTTTTGCATAACTTGGTGATGCTATGTCTCCCCAGCTTGTTCTCCAGCAGACTGAGTACCTTGTCTGTTGGCAACACCGACAGTTTTGCCTCCCCAACGTTTGTCTGCTTCAGCAGAATTTTTCCAGCGACGCCCTCAGTTGTGTTGCTCTCCTATGAGGGGGTTCTTGGTGAGCTGCTTGGCTGCTTCTCATTGGTGTTGCCTTGACTGGCTTCCCCGCTGCTGCAGGCTTCACTTGTAGTTTCTGGTGTTGATTTGTTGCAGTCGGGAAATGCTTCGGTTGGTGTAGATTGTGTTGTTCTGCTGTGTGTCACCACAGGATCAGCAGTCCTACTGGTCTTCCTGGCCTCTGCTTTCTTCTTCCTGGCTGCATAGATTGCGTGTCGTTTTGCGGTAGTTTTAATGATAGCCATCCTCTGCACTGTAACTTGGTGATATGCTTCTCGATAGAGAGTAGAGTTGATGCAGAGAATCCATCCAAGGCTTTATATATTCGTGGGTAGTGTTTCTTTCAGGCATACTCCTTGCGGTTTCAACTGCTGTGCGCTTCATGTACACAGGACCTCCTGTTTTGACTCTTATCCGAGAAGGCTAGGATCAGATCTCACTACCCAAGAGATCAGCAGGACGTGTAATGTCATTAGATATAAATGGTATTTGGAAACATTGCCAGCCCTCTTTGGCGGACGATCACTGTACCTTAGAGAGGTGGGGCGGATATCACTGCAGCTCAGCCACAACTCCCCATTAACAGATGCAGTGCCAAACAAAAAGAAGGTTTAGGCCAAACAAAAAGAAGGTTTGGGCCAAACAAAAAGAAGGTTTCGGCCAAACAAAAAGTAGGTTTCGGGCAAATAAAGACTAGGTTTGGACTAAACAAAAGTTAAGTTTTGGCAAAACAAAATAGATTTGGACCCAACAAAAAGTAGGTTTGGACCGAACAAACAGTAGTTTTAGACCCAACAAAGATGAATGGCGGAAAATGTGAAGTAGGGATGTGTCACAGTTATGACTTAACAGTTGCTATATGGTAGACATCCATTCATCATGTGCCATGCCGATAAGCGTGGGCGGTCCTATTTTGCCATCTCTCTCGATCACCAGAGTCGTGGATCAGCTCTGCATTTCTTTCGACAATAATTTTCTTGGCATCTGTAAAGAAGGTAGCAGAGGTGTTGTATTATACGAAGGGAAGTCAAAGTGTCTTCCCATTGACAGTTTACCTTGAATGAATAACATTATTGAAACTATCTGTGAAGTCCCTCTAATTTGAAGTCTCAAAAAAGCATTACATCAAGTCAATTATGGATATTACGAGTACACTCCGCGAAGGCTGTACTTCAAAGTATTTCACTAGAGATCTACTTTCTTTCAACAACCAGGAGGCAAAACATTGGAATTTAAATTACGAGGGTAAGTTAATAAGTAAGTCACAAATGGCTGTAGAAAAATAACTAAATATGATAACAACTTGAAACCAGTTTAATTTTATACATACATTGTCCCTTTATTTCTCAACATAATTTCCACCAACATTGATGCACTTATCCCATCGTTTTAGCAGTCCTCCTAAACTTGCTGCATAGAACTGCGTGCTCTGTCTTCTAACCCACGTTTTCACTTCACATTCAACTTCGGAGTCATTCGCGAAATGTCTCCCGCCAAAATGGGTTTTAAGTGGACCAAAAAGGTGGAAATCACTAGGGGCTAAGTCGGGGCTTAGGTGGATGTTCCAGACCTTCCCCCTTAGTTGGTTAATTTTCTCCTGAGTTAATCAAACCGTATTTGGTCTGGCAGTGTCACGAAGAAGCAACACTCCTCTAGTCAGCAGTCCTGGACGTTTTCTTCGAATTGCATCATGAAGCATCGATAGAACTTCACAGTACAATTCAGAATTCACATTGTCACCTTTCTTCTTGAAATTGGTTAAAAGTATTCCTTAACAATTCCAGAACACTGTCAACATAACCTTCCCTGCTGATGGCGTAACCTTGAATTTTTGGACACAATACGAACAAGGATGTTTCAATTGCATTGAAGCACGCTTTGATTCGGACTGGTAGTGATGCACCCATGATTCGTCCCCAGTAACAATCCTGTTCAGCATGTCTTCTAATTCATCTTCATATCGACAGAAATGATGCAAGGACAGGCCAAATCGGTTCATTTTGTGTTTCTCCTTCAATTGTCTGGGTACCAACCTTGAGCAGACTTTCTTAAATTTCCGTATGTGGTCATATGTGGTCTGGCATTGTCATGAAGAAGCAGCACTCCTCTAGTCAGCAGTCCTGGACTTTTTCTTCCCAGCTATACACCGCTTTATGGAACAACCATTTGTCAGCATAAACAGGAAGCATTTTCTTATGAATGCCCACAAAAAAAAACACACAACAGCCCGTTGCTTTTTGGTTGGACACGCTGTAAGTAAAGTCGCCATTTTCTTTATGCGTTGCGCATGCACATGAGACACCTAGCACCACCTGATGAATGGGAATATAAAGATCGATGTTGCTGTCACCCAATGACACCTGTAGAAAACACCAACTACATTTACCTGCCATCCCACAGAACTGTGTGACCTACTTATTGACTTATAAAATTAAAGGGGGAGGGGTTGCATAAGGAAAACTACAGTATATAAGTCCATGGCAGATATGAGAAGTCGGTGAAGATGATTAATCATTCCGCGGCACTTTGTCACAGTCTCACATGAGGGCGGTATTAACATAAAGATAATAGAGAGTGGAGAAGGGATAGAACTCCAGCTAAAGGGAAAGAACCGAGTCACTCGAAGGCTCGAATAACCCAGAGCCTTCTCGAAGGACCGGTCAGCGTGTCCACAGCCCCGTGGACACCGATGGAGCCCGCCGATTGCGGGGTCCACGAGAAACTCGGAGAGAGTTACCACCCGTGTCGGATTGCCACACGTGTGGAAAGGCAGACACGGACTGGACATCGAAGAAGCAACAGGGCTTACCCTAAGGGGGACTTGATAGATTAAAACCCAAGTGTATTTAGGGGTCTTACGCATACGTTAGATAGCTGATAGAGTTGTTGTACTTATCATGTATTATTGCTTTATTGTAAACTCCTGTGATACGCAACTCGAGGGTTGCTGGCTGCGAAAACCTT
The DNA here is from genome assembly GCA_014155875.1 of Cepaea nemoralis. Taxonomy (NCBI): domain Eukaryota; kingdom Metazoa; phylum Mollusca; class Gastropoda; order Stylommatophora; family Helicidae; genus Cepaea; species Cepaea nemoralis. The sequence continues at coordinate 414,307 of JACEFZ010013123.1, forward strand.
TCTTCGCCAGCTTAATGTAACATAATATAAATAAATGATGTTAGATTGTATCTGAACGGAGTTTGTTGCCTGTATGAGCCCGAGGTTCATTCCCCTAGGTATCTAGGACGGTGACAGGCTATTTGGGGGCTCCAAGCCGGTTTTGGCAAGCACAAGCTTTACTTCCCAGACAGCTCTTGGTTTTGCCAAGTAAAATATATCAACTTTCATACATAACAAAGTCTAGAACTTTGCAGCTACTATCGTATCATCTGTTAATGAGCTATTGTAGTCCCTCTACAAAAGTAATTAAATTATGATGTTCATGAAATTTGACATTGACATGACTGGACAATTACAGTGACAATTACTAATTTTTTTTTTGATTCCAACATCAGATTGTTCCGCGAAAGATCGTGTGTATGTACTGTCCTCCAGCAGTGGCGAGAAAACAGGAGAACCAAACAACACTACAGTCAAAAAACCAGTAAAATAAGATGAGTCCCATTTCATGCTCATTAGATCCCTAAGCGATACTCATTCATGTTCATTGATGTAACATTTTTCTTTGCATTGCTTTTCATAGATATGCTAATCTCTTAACCAAGTGAACGTGCTCGTAGAAAGTTGAATGTAAACATTAAGGGGGATAACCAAATTTATTCTTAAGCACTTTCCTCAGAAACCATATTTCCACTGCTATTTTTTAGCTTGTCGGCTCATTGTACATGTTTCACATCCACACAGAAGTACAGGTTCAATGTAGCACTTCAACACTATTTTTCTGGTTGCAATTGACATCTTTTTATTTGTTGGTATGTACAAATACACATACATTATCAATATATCAATTTAAGAATAACATTTGGAAAATTAATAAAACATTTATTAATAACATAATTTAGCACAGACAATATATTCAGTGACATATCAACATATTTACAACAAATGCAAATATACACAAACCTATTTTTAAAAAGTACACATGTGACTTGTGACCTTCAAACCAGAAATGGCCCATAATTTATCAAACAGAACCCTGCAAATCATGCGCTTTAGTGGTTGTGTTGTCATACTATGGCCATTATGAGGTGATAGGGTCAGAGGCGACGTTCAAAAGATAAAACAAGATAAAACTCTATGAGGTTAGAAAGACAGTGTCCAGTTGTTCAGTATAAAATTTCACAAATAAAGTCAGTAGAAATCTTGTGGAGAAACAACAAATAAAAACAACATATTTAACTACACAAAGGCTACAGTAGCATGTAAGTGTTTTAATAAATTTATAAAACATATTTTCCTGAAGTAGTTTGCTCATATGGGTCTGTGATGTGATAGGATTTTCATATTTTGTGATCCTGAAAGCACAGAAGAATAGGTGGCCAGTCTTTCCTTCACTTTGTGAGAGGTGAGTGTCGGCTTCGAAGCCTCGTTCAAATGCATTCATGACATTATCAGTATAGCTCCCTCTCAATTTTGCTCACTCACCCACTAGTAGTTTCCTGCTGATAAGAAATATGTTCCTGTTTTTGTGAGATGTGGTCTGTAGAGTGTGAGGTGTGGTATGTAGAGTGTGAGGTGTGGTATGTAGAGTGTGAGGTGTGGTATGTAGAGTGTGAGGTGTGGTATGTAGAGTGTGAGGTGTGGTATGTAGAGTGTGAGGTGTGGTATGTAGAGTGTGAGATGTTGTATGTAGAGTGTGAGATGTGATATGTAGAGTGTGAGATGTGACATGTAGAGTGTGAGGTGTGGTATGTAGAGCGTGAGGTGTTGTATGTAGAGCGTGAGGTGCTGTATGTAGAGTGTGAGGTGTGGTATGTAGAGTGTGAGATGTGGTATGTAGAGTGTGAGGTGCGTTATGTAGAGTGTGAGGTGTGGTATGCAGAGTGTGAGGCGCGTTATGTAGAGTGTGAGGTGCGGTATGTAGAGTGTGAGGTGCGGTATGTAGAGTGTGAGGTGCGTTATGTAGAGTGTGAGGCGTGGTCTGCAGAGTGTGAGGCGCGTTATGTAGCGTGTGAGGTGCGGTATGTAGAGAGTGAGGTGCGGTATGTAGAGTGTGAGGTGCGGTATGTAGAGTGTGAAGTGCGGTATGTAGAGTGTGAGGTGCGGTATGTAGAGCGTGAGATGCTGTATGTAGAGTGTGAGATGTGATATGTAGAGTGTGAGATGTGATATGTAGAGTGTGATGTGTGGTATGTAGAGCGTGAGGTGTGGTATGTAGAGCGTGAGATGCTGTATTTAGAGGGTGAGATGTGATATGTAAAATGTGATATTTAGCGTGTGAGATGCGATATGTAGAGCGTGAGGTATGGTATGTAGAGTGTGAGATGTGATATGTAGAGTGTGAGATGTGATATGTAGAGTGTAAGGTGCAGTATGTAGAGTGTGAGATGCGATATGTAGAGCGTGAGGTGTGGTATGTAGAGTGTGAGATGTGATATGTAGAGTGTGAGATGTGATATGTAGAGTGTGAGATGTGATATGTAGAGTGTAAGGTGCAGTATGTAGAGTGTGAGGTGTGGTATGTAGAGTGTGAGGTGTGGTATGTAGAGTGTGAGATGTGATTTGTAGAATGTGGTATGTAGAGTGTGAGGTGCTGTATGTAGAGCGTGAGATGTGATATGTAGAGCGTGAGGTGCTGTATGTAGAGTGTGAGATGTGATATGTAGAGCGTGAGGTGCAGTATGTAGAGTGTGAGGTGTGGTATGTATTGCGTGAGGTGTGGTATGTATTGCGTGAGGTGTGGTATGTAGAGCGTGAGGTGTGGTATGTAGAGCGTGATGTATGTAGAGTGTGAGGTGTGGTATGTAGAGTGTGATGTATGTAGAGTGTGACATATATAGAGTGTGACGTATGTAGAGTGTGACGTATGTATAGTATGATGTATGTAGAGCAGAGGTTCCCAAACCACGGCCAGTGGGCCACTTATGGCCCGCCAGCTGTCAGATAGTGGCGCGCGAGGCCTTGTTATTTAATATAATATATTTTAATAATTTCAAAAATGCACTCGGATCGTCACGTCAGCATTTTGCAATGAGACGTTATGAAGTTGCCATATCCCAGCCTTGTCGACCAATCAGATTGCGCAAGGCGCCATGTTGTCGTCTGTTATAACTGTTTAGCAGAGTCGGTAGTATTGTGTTGAAATTAGATTTTTTTCAGCTGAAATTAGATTTTTTTTCAAATAAAACGGTTCGTTGTTAAAGCCTATAAACATGTGTGTGGAAAGTCTAATATCAAACAATGGTAAAAAATTCATCCAAAAAAACCAGTTCATCGTTGATGGACTCGGCAGTCACCAGAAAGACCTTATTGACCCGGGTTTTCTCACATGGCTCGGTCTTTTACCGCAAGGCGACCTGCCAAAAGCGTCGCACAAAGCACGAACTCCGCAGCGCTGACTCCCAGGAGTCTCCTGAAAAATGCACTCGTGAACCGAAAAGGCAAATCAGTCAATTCAGCAACAGTCGGTAGCCATTGTTCCGAACATGCAGGTCACTGTAAGGACATATGTAAAAGCATTCCACGCAAATTTCACAGCTCACAGTGTCGCCCACGCACATCATGAGGAAAATGCGATTGCAAACCGTAGCTACAAGCATAAACACGCCACAGGCCTTAACGGTTCAAAGCCTAACCGCCATGTTGCCGACCGGAAGTAGAGAGTAAGATGTGGTATGTAGAGTTGGTATTCATAATTTCTCTGCTGTATGTCTGTATATGTAGGACCTGCATGTTTCATTTCTCAACTGTATGTCTGTCTATCCTATTTGCTATATTTTTAATTGACATATCCTACTAAAGTAATTATCATTCTACTTTAAATACATAAAAATGTAGGTTAACTCAATATACAATATAGTACAAGCCATCTAAGTTGCATTATGAATAAGAAAAACTGAAAGCAGGTTTGGTACAAACATGGTACAATTCTAGTATAGCAAGTTAAGAGGTGTAACTTTTTCCCTGTCTGTGTTAAAGTATTTGACAAGGAGACAAATACTAGTAAACAAAAAATAATTACAATTGCTGAGCAAATTCCAGGGATAAAGAAAAAGAAGGCATCCAAGAAACAACACTATAACACATGAGATTAAGGACAATGGAGTTCTAATACAGAAATGATGAGGATTGTGGATGATTTCAACACCATTCAGCTAAAATTGATAACAATTATGATATATTGAAAGATTTGATATTAAGAGATAAAATCATCTCTTCTCTACCACCACCATTTTCAAAATTTTTGCAAGAGTGCGAATGTGAGAGTGTGCAGCAGATAGAAAAACGCTGTTCGGCTTACTTTACAGTCAATAAAGATTGTTTTGCGAATGTGCAGAAAGAAACTGGATCCGTAGCAGCTGCTACATATGAAAGACCTAAACCAAATACTTACAACAGACAAAAACCTTTTAGGCAAACTGCTGGTAACAATTATCGTTGTAAATATTGTAACTATCAACACAATGACAGTGAGGTGTGTGACAAACACCCAGGTTACCTCACATACTTGCAAAATTATATAGACAAGCAAGACAGAGAGAGAAAGGACTACAAACGATTAACCAAATGCTACCTTTGCAAAGCGTACGGCCACTGGCGTCATGCATGTAAAGGAAAGCAAATGACAAGAAAATCCAACGCGGGAATGTTTGATAGCTCTTCCTCTGACGAAGAACTAGTAGAGAGTCAACATCCAGCTAATGCAGCTGAAACCATTGATGTATTCCATCTGGAAAAATGAACAACCTGTGACAGCTTCCATGAAGATGGCGTTTTAATATGCGGCCACTCCATACCGACAGCAAATGATGAAGCCAATCTAGTAATAGATTCGAAAGGCAAGCTGAAATTCCATCAGGGCTATGTTAACGGCAAATTAGCCAGTGTTTTACGTGATAGCGGAAGCACCCTCATTGGTTTAAAGAAAGACTTTATCCTACCTACATATTACACAGGCAAACATGTGACATGCAGAACATTCTCAGGAAATATCGAGAAATACCCACTTGCATTGGCATATATTCAAACACTATTCTTGACAGGCAAGGTTAAATTCGCAGCATTGTGTAACCCATGTTGTGATATAATTGTTGGTAACCTGCCCGAAGTGAATGATATGCCACATGATTTTGTAACATCTTCCTGTGAATATATTTTATAAAATAATGCAGTAACTAGATCAGCTGCAGAAGCACAATCTCAGACCAAACAAACTGAAACATTAGAACTGTTAAGTTCAAATATAACACCTCTTAAGAACATGAGGGAAGGTTTTGTGAAGGCACAAAAGGCCGATGTATCATTACAAAAATATTTTAAACTTGTACGCCAAAAGCCAAAACTAACAAAGAATGCTAGCTGGAACTTTTATTTGAAATGTGGTATCCTAACAAGGTACTACACCAGAGATGCCAATACCATTGCACAAACGGTGTTACCAACTGAACACCGCAAAAAGGCATTGCAACTAGCACATGACATACCTTTTGCAGGGCATATGGCCTATGTCAAAACTAGAGCAAGAATACTACCACAGTTCTACTGGCCCGAATTCTGCAGTGATATCAAACAATACTGTAGATCATGTGACATCTTCCAGAAGCTTGTAAAAAAAAGGGAAACACCCTCAAGCAGAACTGCAAACAACAGATCTTGCAAGTAGACCGTATGAGAAAATCTCAGTAGATATCGTGGGTCCTTTAAACCATTTTACACCAAGAGGGAATAAATATATTCTAACTGTAATTGATCTATGTACACGTTGGCCTGAAGCGATCCCGCTTAGAAATATTACCTCTAAGGACATTATAGAAGTCTTCTTCCATATTTTTGCGAGGATAGTTTATCTGATAGAGAAAGCCAGTTTATTTCTGCTGCGACTCAAGCCTTTAACAAAATGCTAGGCATCAAACAGTGTTTCAACAGCCCATATCACCCTCACTCAACGGGTATCATAGAAAAAATGAATGGTGACTTGAAACACATGTTAGCGAAAGTCACACAAGAATGCCCAAATGACTGGGACACCTTTTTACCTGCTACACTTTTCGCTTATCGAGAAGTACCTCACTCTAGCACTGGGTTCTCACCTTTTGAGTTAGTATATGGTGCAAAACCACGCGGCCCAATATCAATGTATCATACTTTGTTAACTGAACTAAATAATGAACAGAAAACAGTGTCACCGTACGAGCATGTAACAACATTACGTGACAGGATCATGAAATCATGCATATTAGCTAAAGAATCATTAAGATAATCTGGTGCCATCTACAGGGAATACACCAACAGAGGAAATAGGACAATAACACTGACACCAGAACATGACGTATTACTTCTCTTGCCCAGTGACAAAACCCTCCTAACAGACTCGTGACAAGGACCTTTCAAAATATTAAGACAGATTTCGACTGTAGACTACGAAGTTGCAATAAACAACAAAAACAAAATATTCCACATTAACATGTTGAAACCCTACTACAAAAGAGACGAAGATCAAGACGAGACAGCAGCAAGCACAGCCGTAGTGGACCACACAGACTCAGAAGATACAGACGAAATACCAGTCCCATCACTTGATACGCCAAACACACTACAAGACGTCAAACTATGTCCTGATCTTTCTCAGACTGAGACCGACAACTGCAGATAACTGTTACAAGACTATAAGACCATTTTCTCCAACCATCCAGGACAGACAGATCTAGTAGAACATCTAATCATACTGACAACTCACTTACCAATAAAATGCAGACCATAATCAATACCCATACACTACAAGGATAAATTACATCAAGAAATTGTAGAACTGGAGAAAAACCAAATTATTAGAAGATCACAATCACATTATTGTTCCCCTATCGTGATTGTCAAAAAGAAGGACGACTCAATACGCCTATGCGTGGACTATAGAAAACCCAACGCAATAACACAGTTAGATTTAGAACCCATGGCTAACTGTGAGGACATACTGACAAAGATGACAGATGCCAAATACTTTACAATACTTAACATGACAAAAGGGTACTGGCAAATACCCATGACCGAAGACTACATACACTTGACAGCATTTGCAACACCTTGGGGACTATACGAATGGTGTAAACTACCATTTGGACTAGTCAATGCCCCAGCGACATTTGTAAGGATGACAAGACTGCTACTTGCAGACATACCAAACATACTATCATACATGGACAACATCTGTATACACACTAGGTCAATGACAGAACACTTAACGACACTCCGACAAACATTTGAACGCATCATACAACACGGCCTAACAGTGAAACCATCAAAGGTAGAAATTGCCTATCATGAAATTACTTTCCTAGGCAATAAAATTTGTAATGGATTTGTTACTACCGATGACAATATTGTTTCGAAAATTCTAAAATTTTCACTTCCTACGTCCAAAAAGGAAGTAAGAAGCATGTTAGTATTACTTAATTATTACAGACGATTCATACTTAATTTTGCCAGTTTGACAGAAAGTTTTACAAATTTATTAACTAAAAACCAACCAAATAAAATTGTAAACAGGGAAGGCCTGAGACCGGTATTTGCAAAAGTATTGTCATATTTTTCTTGTAATCCCAACCTTAAATTGCCAAATTTGGAAATTCCTTTCGGATTGAGAACTGATGCGAGTTCCATAGCTATAGGCGTTGTTCTTTTACAATCCTATGATGACATCTTACATCCAGTCTGTTACGTATGTCGCATATTGTCACCAAGAGAACGGAGATGTCGACTCCAGAATTGGAAAGCTTGGCTTTAATTTATGCTATTAAGAAATTGTCTACATATTTGTTAGGTAAACATTTCATCGTGGAGACAGACAACCCATTAACTATTATTACTACAGGTACACCGACAAACCATAGGATCGCAAGATGGTCTTTGTTACTCTAAAACTACAGTTTTCAGATAAAAACACATCAGCGGGACTGAAAATACGATTGCAGATTTACTTTCCAGATGTCCTCTCGAGACGTCCGATGTCAGGCTAACTACACCTGAGCGCAAAGATTGAGGCAGTGAACGTAGCCTATTACCTATAGCGCTCAGATATCTATCACAATCCAGCGAAATAATGTTTCAGTTAACCAAAGGACGCTGTGAGAAGTGACTTATTGTGATAAGGACGAAGTCCTCCAATTTATTCTAAGTACATTTTCAACGAGTGAATATGATGAATATATGAACGAGTAGAATGAGAAAAGACAGTATTTTAAACACTTATTAATATTTCTACGAACAGTGCTCCAAGAACAGTACTACATGTGTTTACGAATTTACCTTATGCCATTTTTTGGAATTATCCGTAGTACCTACGCTTATGTATACGAGTGATATAAGCACAGCAGATTGTTCGAACATTTTAACCTTACAACTGTGTTAGATAGACGACAGTATAGGAATTCAACACGTCCAGAGCAGTGTAATCCGTACTTCTATAAGAACAGTGTTATCCGAACATGTGAAAGAACAGTGTGTTACTCCAATGTGCAAACACATAAATTGTGTACTACCGTTTCCTTTTCGAATTGCTTAATAAATTTAGCAAAAGTAGCAGACTATACAAATAATAGTCACAAATGAACGACACTTGAGATAACGTTGTGACATTAAATTTACATATATTTAATTGAATGAAAGGATTTATATATTTGTGATCTAAGAATCATTGATTGATTAAGTTTTTCTCAATGGTGCCAACTAGGTCACTATTGAAAATAAGTATCAAACTATGACGCTTAGAATATAATTTACAAATGTACTTTATTTTTTTGAAAGAATTTAGAAATTACTTCCCATAACGTTTCACCATTACATCTAAGGGGAAACAATTTGAAATATTGGGAAAATGTAAGCATGCATATATTATCTTGTTCATGGTAGCCAGAATGACTACACGTCTAGCTGAGTCCATTATCAACCAATGTACAAATCCAACTAGGGGAAAGTACTTGATGAAAGTAGCCGTATGACATCACTGAAGAAAAGATATATCATGCAACTACCCAGTAAACGTCAATAATTACCAACGAGTCACCTAACATGACAAACAGTTTGTCGATTCTGACTTTATGTTATTAACTTAACTCAACTATAAACACCAGTAATGAAAGGGTATACCTTTCATAAGAGGGGGCGGCGGAGATGGTCAGAATCTCCGAGTCTTCATCTCCCCCGCCTGGCGGCAACGACCAGGTACGATCGTGAACTGGACTAACAGTTACTACGCAGTGCATGGCCAGGGGTCAGCGTGGTGCACGAAGGTCACGAGAGCGGAAAGCAGGGCCAACTAGGAATCACTGCTGGTAGCTCAGCCAGCCTAGGACATCGAGACTGGACGGACTTGAAAGAGAGTGCTGCTATGTATGAGTCGATGCTTGATGGTCGAAAGCCTGTATGCTTTGTTGAGTAGAGTTGAAGCCTGAGTGAGTGCTATATTCTATTGTATTCTGTTGTATTTATGAAATCATATAGTTCATGTATGTATCTGGAAATGGCATTATCGCTGACTGTGAGCGATGCCTGATATGACTGCTGTTTGAGAAGTGCGATTAAAGAGTTTGAATTATGTCGCCGTGTGTTTGTACACTCATTATGTGTGGGTGAATGTTTTCACGCCTGTTAGTGAACACTAGTATTTGGTCATACAAAACAAGACCCTGACAGTGACGTTATAGTATTCCGTTGTGATAATTTGGCCATGTCCAGCGTGTGCCGCGTGGTCTAGTGTTTACACACGCGCTTCACACGCCGGTGCTCCGGGGTTTATTTCCGGATCCGGTCAAGGATGTGCACTACTGATGAGCTCAAACGAGAACGAAACTCTAGTCTAGTGCTTCCGCATTGGCGTGGATGGGCCTTAGGTTCATACCGGAATGCGATCGGCGTTGTCAGTAGTGGGTTGAACTCAATATTTCAATCTCAAATCCCGAAACAACCAAATAAATCAATTATAATGTAATCGAATAATTAAATTTTATTAGGTAAATAACTGTTTGTAAACTAACAAACTCTCCCACTTGGCAGCACCGGAATGAGAAGAACACGTGTAGAAAATTTCATCACAATCGGATGGACCGTTCGCGAACGCATAAATAACATACAGACAGACATACATTGCATTTCATATATATATATAGATTCAAAAGATCTGCTACGAGAGCAAGAGAACGCACGAGAAGACAATGGATTGACGACATAAAATACATAGCAGTATCACACAGGATGACAATTGACACTATATTCAATATCCAGTGCCACTCGTCGGTCGCTGAAATGTCAAATATTCCTCCCCACTATCTTCACCGCAAAATTGGAAGATGATGATGAAGACAATGTTTTCCATCGCCTCTCTTTTCATTGCATAACCGTTACAGGACGTAGCAGTCAAATTCAGCATGTTTTGGCCGTTTGTGATTCTTGGGTAGTAGTTTGCCAGTGTTTTCTGAACGACTGGAACTAATACAATTGTATGGAAACCATAGCAAGACGGTCTGCTCCCAAATCGCCTCCAGCTGTGTTTCGAACGCTGTATGCGCGATTATGAATTGCATTCATAACCCCTTCTAACGGTCCAAGCTATTCGCAACAATCGTCTTAGAAATCATATCTCTATTGCTTCCAAGTTCTTTCTAATTTGTTCGTTCACATTATATGATTCACTGCCATACAGCGTAATAGGTGCTGTACAACATTTCAGCACTGTCTTTCCGAGGTTCAATGATAGTGACCTATTGCATACATGTTTTTCATTTTCTGAAATGCAGCTTTTGCTTGGCTCTTAATCTCAATGCCTTTAACATCTTCTACGCATCTTCCATCTGATATACAATTTCCCCTTCGATGTATCGATAATGCCTTGCTTGCTTGCTTGTGTTCGTTGGCTTGAGCTCCAACGCGAAGTCCTGTATGTCGGATGAAGGCATCCTGTTGTCCAATATCAGTGTGATGTCATACAGGACCTGAGTTTTGCGTGAGTATCCGTTATCCCATGTCTGGCTTATTAGTGTGCAGACTAGTGGTTCCTCGCCATACAGGCAGACACTCTCCGACTTCGGAGGAATCGGCGATCCTATTGACCTCAGCCAGGACCCCGAAAGGACCTGTTGCCCAGGACGCTCGACGAGGACGCGTCAATAGGTCTTGGCCAGTATATAACCCGGCCCTGGTGCCTTGGAAACACCTCTGCGTCCCATAATGCCTTGCTAACAAAGCATATTTTGAAGGAATAGCAATAGATAAGCACAATGTGAGTATAAAAATGGTCAGATTATATACTCAATGTAATAACTAATAGTCATTCAGTCAGACAGACAGCCATCTGGTTGGTTGGTTGTCACTGCACATCAAACCCATCAGTCAATAAGTCCTCTCCTCATTACCTCCCTCAGCGTGTTGCGATACATGGTACCAGTTCTGTGTTGGTTGACTGTCCTTTGATCCCATGCATAGCTCTCCTGTCTTTCTTCACCCCTTTTGACTTGATACTCTTGCAGTTTGATCAACGTTGAAGAATCAGTCATCACTTGATTCGTATAATCGCTCTGCCTCTCTGCCGGCATTCAACATATTACCGAGGTCCATTTCTCGTCCGCTGTCCACAGTAGCCCGGCTCGCAAGCCTATCACAATCAGTTAATTAATAGTAAAGTAAAGTAAAGTAAAGTAAAGTAAAGTAAAGGACCCTGTAACACGCCAATGGACATATGGTGCTATATCCATATTTATAAGCTGACTCGGCACTGGATGGGGTGTCATCATCACGTCAACCACCTTCACTACCCAAGACATTTCCTAGCACCCGTTTTAGACTGGGTCGATTTTGGCGCATTCTACACAATAGCAAATTATTCGTGATGGACTTTTGCGTTGGAATTCTGGCAGCGGCCTTGTGTATAGTATACCTGTGCGGGCTGTTGTTTGTCGAGACTCCTGTCTGTTCCACTTTTCATATGGGGCAGTGAGGAGCATTTTGTGTGATATTCACTGGTACATGAACGGAGCATTATGGGGACGACCATTTGAGGTTGAAACCGAGACTAACTAACTAACGAACTAACTAACTAACTAACTAACTAACTAACCGACTGACTGATTGACTGACTGACTATGAGATAGCAAAACATAAATGTTCATTAACTGAAGAAAGTTATAACAATACACACTTCTTCTTCTTCTTCTTCTCCTGCAGATACCTTATATGAAGCTGAGTCATAAACCGACATCACAGCACTCGGGACATTCCCATATGTGCTCCTCCTCAACTGCAACAGCCAGCGAAGAGTCCCAATACTAATAGTACCACTAGCAGTCTGGTTATGAAGCCTTTCCTCTGTGTGTTTAGTGTCGGCCATATATGTGGTCACTCCCTGATCTGAAACAGGCGTTAGAGATCACAACCTTCTCCAACCCTATATTTTGAATATTTCGATGAATTTGGCTTTACTTGTATTATTATTTGTTGGCCAACTATTTCAGCTTTTGGCATCATCGTTATCTACCTTCCTCTGCCTGTTTTGTTGAGTATTTTCTCACATCTGGCTGGTTTCTCAACTCAGTCTCTTCTTGTGATATAATTATCAAGTACCTTGCCGACTTACGTGCCATGTTTCTCTACAAATTGAGATCACGGAGGGCATGTATCATTTCATGTGTCGGCTTCCTTCCGTACCATGACGCAAGACTGTTACTAATTTTCTCATGCTGTCTTCTCCTATCTCCTCTTACACACATCATTCCGGTTGTCACAACATGCTCCAGTTTTTTGTAGTTATTTTGTTTTCTTATAATGTTGCAAAAGAAATTATGACTACCTCTTTCTGATATTTGCGATAAGTTGTCTTTGCCTTCCTCGGAATGTCACTATAACTCATTTTCAGCATTCTTCTATAACACCATAGCTCTACAGTTTCTATGGATTTTTTCACCCGCCTGTTTACTAATTATCCAGGATTAGCAGCCATATGTGTTTGATTCCCCAAAATGACAATTGTCTTATTGTTATGGCTTGAATGAGTAGTTATCGAGTCATACCTGCAGCTCTAGTTAGTTAGTTAGTCAGTCGACAGATCATCCTCATTGCACATCGAACCATTCAGTCCATAAGTGCTCGGATCCCCTCCTCAGCAAATACCGCATCGTGTAGCGGCTAGCAACAATAGTTCTGTGTTGATTTATCAATCTTCTTTGGCTTCCTGCGTAGTGTTCTTGATTGGCCACCCCTCTTTTAATTTGCGGTTCTCGCAGTCTGACCATGGTTGTAGATTCACAGTCATCACTTGGTTCTCGCAAAAGTCTTATTTCTCGTAGAGCAGCAGCAGTAGTAGTAGTAGTAGTAGTAGTAGTAGTAGTAGTAGTAGTAGTAGTAGTAGCAGCAGCAGCAGCAGCAGTAGTAGTAGTAGTAGTAGTAGTAGTAGTAGTAGTAGTAGTAGTAGTAGTAGTAGTAGTAGTAGTAGTAGTAGTAGTAGTAGTAGTAGTAGTAGTAGTAAAAGTAAACTAACAGACCCTTGTCCACACCTTGAGTATATGGTGCTAGACCTGATAAATATGTAGATCAATCGGCACTCGAAGGGTGATGTGCTCAATAGCACACACACACAGGCTGCATTCACTTTCCAGTTCATTTCCTGGTATTCATTTTAAGGGTGGGTGGGCCTGAGATTCCAGGGCAATAAAAATAAGACCCAGCCTTGATGGGAATTTTAATGCTTGACAACTGGGCTGGCAGAGACATGTGCTCGCCACTGCATACACAATTGCTTGAGCCAGTAAACGTTTTGTGTGTGTGTGTGTGTGTGTGTGTGTGTGTGTGTGTGAGAGAGAGAGAGAGAGAGAGAGAGAGAGAGAGAGAGTGTGTGTGTGCGTGTGTGTGTGTGTATGTGTGTGTGTGTATGTGTTAAATCTAAGGGAAACAACCTCTGAAGATTTCACGAGTTACGTACCTGTAAAATCGTGGGGACATAATAATAATACCATTTGAATAACGAAGACACAAACAATAGATTGCACGATTTATTGCCTGGCATATTTCGCTGCATCTCGTCAGGTACATACTGCAGAAATCACACAACGTAAAGTAAATTAACTAGATACATCCTTCAAGTTGAAAAACACACATATTCGCACAGTAATGTCAATTGTCTACCACGGCAATTTTAAGCTGACTAACATGTCTTTCTGTTTGCACAATTCTGGCTTGCGTTGATTGATCATAATTGCTTCTGCAAACTTTAACAAGCGAGTATTTTGTGTGTTAAACAACACGCGAAAGGCAGTGTCTCTGTCAACCACATGGCTGCTTTCGATAATGTGCCTACCAATTGAAGACGCGGGGAGCTTCTGGTGTGTCGGCCCCACTAGGCTAGCACCTCCTGTGTGTCATATCCTGTTGACCCATTGAGGTATGTGTTCTGACACTCGTTTGTTAAGCTGTCTCTCTGTTCTACCAATGTAGAAGGCCTGGCATCTACATGTGAATTAGTAAATACAATTGTTTGTGGCGTACAGAGGAACAAGCTCTTTGACTGCTGGTATAGGAATCGGTATGGTTTTATATCTAATGACTGGAGTTGCAGCACAGAATGTTCGGCCTATTGCTGTAGTAAGCCGGTCTTGTAGACGTTGCATTACGTCATCCCTTCGAAAGGTTAGCTGGATGAATAGCTTCAGTTTAGGGGCTGTAGTTACGTCTGGTTTTGGTTTGGGCTGTTGGCAGTGGCACTTTATAAATCCTGTGAAGTACCCATTCAGGTTTAAGACATTCTTCAGAGTTTCAAATTCCTCTGTCAGTGTGTCCTGGGTGCATATCTTTCTAGCACGGTCAAACAGGGTCCGTAATAAGCCCCGTTTGTACTGGACAGGTGTGAAGCTCTGAAAATTTAGGTATTGGCCAGTCCATGTTCCTTTGCGATATACCGATCTTTGAATTGTGCCGTCTGTTCTACGTGTCATTAGAATATCTAGGAACGGCAACGCTTCGTTGTGTTCGTGTTCCATAGATAGAAGGATGTTTTTATGCGCCATGTTCATTATGGCCTGGAACGATGTTGCTTGTAGCTCGTCTGTGGTGATAATTAGTATATCGTCCACATAACGACAGTAAAGGGCCAAGTTGTTGATGTCTGACAGAGGAATTTGAAACTCTGATGAATGTCTTAAACCTGAATGGGTTCTTCGCAGGATTTATAAAGAGCCACTGCCAACAGCCCAAACCAAAACCAGACGTAACTACAGTCCCTAAACTCAAGGTATTCATCCAGCTAACCTTTCGAGGGGATGACGTAATGCAACGTCTACAAGACCGGCTTACTACAGCAGTAGGCCGAACATTCTGTGCTGCAACTCCAGTCATTAGATATAAAACCATACCGACTCCTACACCAGCAGTCAAAGAGCCTGCTCCTCTGTACGCCACAAACAATTGTATTTACCAATTCACATGTAGATGCCAGGCCTTCTACATTGGTAGAACAGAGAGACAGCTTAACAAACGAGTGTCAGAATACATACCTAAGAGGGTCAACAGGATGCGACACACAGGAGATGCTAGCCTAGTGGGGCCGACACACCAGAAGCTCCCCGCGTCTTCAAATGGTAGGCACATTATCGAAAGCGGCCATGTGGTTGACAGAGACACTGCCTTTCGCGTGTTGTTTAACACACAAAATACTCGCTTGTTAAAGTTTGCAGAAGCAATTATGATCAATCAACGTAAGCCAGAATTGTGCAAACAGAAAGACATGTTAGTCAGCTTAAAATTACCGTGGTAGACAATTGACATTACTGTGCGAATATGCGTATATTTCAACTTGAAGGATTTATCTAGTTAATTTACTTTACGTTGTGTGATTTCTGCAGTATGTACCCGACGAGATGCAGCGAAATATGCCAGGCAATAAATCGTGCAATCTATTGTTTGTGTCTTCGTTGTTCAAATGCACATCGGGAAAACATTGTTTGGAACATAATACCATGTTATTGTTAGCAAGGGACATAACTCACCCAGTTTTATCTAATAAAGCAATTAGATATAATATTTAATAAATGTCTAAGATAAAGAAGCTAATCCATAAAAATTAACAAAACACTTTGCCAGTCTAAGGTTAGAAATGAGTTAATTACATAAAGGTGTATAAAACATATTTTCTACCACACTATATACAATGTATCAATACTGCAAGCTACTTGCACAATTTTCACACACACCCCAGCTGACGCCCAGATTTTGTGACACTGGTTTCTCTTCACAACGTATAAATCTTTCGCCTTAAGATTTTCCACAGGTGGACAGCTGCAACATGTCTTACATTACACTCATATGCAAGGATAAAACTGACAAAACACAACTGAAGAACTACAGACCAATTTCCTTACTCAACACAGACTACAAGATACTCGCCAAATCACTCACCAACAAACTTAAACCTTTCATGCCAACACTAATACACCCAGACCAACAGTGCAGTGTCAAAGACAGAAATATACACAATCACACACACCTCATTAGAGACATTATTAACTATACACATGGAAAAGACTGTCCATCCTCCATCTTATCCTTGGATCAAGAGAAGGCCTTCGACAGAATTTCCCACACTTACCTACATAGGACACTAGAACACTGTAACATAGGAGAGTACTACAGGCAGTGGATACAGATCTTGTACAAAAATCCTGAGAGCAGAGTGTTGGTGAACCATTCACTGACAGCTAGCTTCAGGCTCACGAGATCTCTAAGACAAGGATGTCCCTTATCACCACTCCTGTATGTGCTCACTCTAGAACCTTTATTAGAGAAGATAAGGCAAGACACTAGTATTAAAGGAACCTTCCTGCATGGGATAGGAGAGCAGAAGCTCATCGCCTATGCAGATGACACTGCCTTCTTTCCCACCAGCAACACATCAATAAGGAATATACTCCACACCTTTACCCATTTTGGAAAAGGCAGTGGAGCCAAAATTAATGTACAGAAATCACAGATAATGGGCCTGGGAAAGTGGAAACAAAAGGCTGATTTCCCTCCAGATCTGAAACACATAGACACCATGAAGCTGTATGGGATCACATTTCCATGCGATCCCACAGAAACACACAGACAGACATGGCACGCACTGACCGAACAGATCACAGACATGTTACACAGGTATAGGTACAAGACATCCACAATATTTGGTAGAAGCACAATAGTCAACACATACATATTACCCAAAATAATATATTTAGCGACAGTACTGGACCCTCCTAAACAGACCGTCACAAACATAAACAAACAAATCAGACGCTTCATCTTCACCAACACGATACACAGCATTAAACACAAAACTCTCATACAAGACAGGAAACAAGGCGGCATTGGATTACAAGACATCCAGACAAAAATACTGTCACTTAGGATTAGTTACATAGGTAAAATCATCAGACACCCAGAACAGAACAGACTAGCACTATACTACATAGGCCACAACATCAAACATCTGACACCTCTTAACAATGCAACTGCACACTACCAGGGAAGACTGCCAACATTCTATCAGACATGCATACAGGCAATAAAAGGACATGAACAGTTAATACAGCAAACAACACACACAATATACAAACATTTAGTTAGAGAACAAGCACCATCACTAAGACTTAGGATTAAAAGAGGACACAAATACTTCATGACTGACTTCACATGCACCTTTTCAAACCTACACAACAAACACATAACACCAAAAGCTAGAGAGATCACATATAGACTGTTATACAGTATGACCCCCACAACACAGGTAGAAGCATACATATCCAAACAATGTCAATTATGTAGAAACAACACACAAGAGACAGAGGAACACATTTATTATACGTGTCCAACAATTACTGCCACACGCGCAACACTCAAACACCTCATACAAACACACACAGGCAAACAAACCGACATATATAAAGCAATTTTTCTCAATACTATACCAATGACATCTAAGGACATACATACAAAACTACTTGTAGCACTTTCTTACTACAGACAACTTATATGGACCTGCAGAAACTTTGCCAGATACAAACACCACACATATAACACACATTTAGTTTCCTTCATGTACACGCACAAAATATCACAACTCTTTCCAGAGTTGGTATAAATGGTATACCAACTCTGGCAATTTTGGGAATTTTTTGGAAATTTTGGTATACATGAGATGAGAGAAAAAAAAGAAGAAACTGTGAATGAATGGTGAGTGGATGATTAAATAGATCACATATGGTCAAAAGACCAATGGAAAATCCCTTATGTAAAGAATAGTGGAAGTATAAATGCTTGTTTTACTTGTTTCAAAATGATGGTTTCACCCTTATAGACAAGAGGGAAAAGAAAAAAGGAGAAAAGAAAATTAAAACTCCTCCCATTCCAATGTACTATTTATGGAATGTTTGGCTTTGAATGCACTTGTTGTGCTATACTACCACCACTATAAGATTATCACTTTAGTAAATAAACTCACATATTTGTTATACTATTATCATTATTATTATCATTATTATTATTATTTTATTATTATTGTTTATTATAATGATTATCATCATTATTATTATTATGACTATCTTTATTCTACCTTTACTATCCTTAGTAATTTTAATGTTATAAGTATTATTGATATCATCATTATCATTTTACAATTTCATCTCCCCCGCCCCCCCCCCCCCCCCCTTTGCTTACAGTTTGTTGCCTTTGCTACTAACCCCACTGGTTGGTTCAAACTTTTGTCCTGCCTGTGCCATCATTACTAGAGTGGTCAGGAGAGCATTGATGGAATTGAACAATTAGTGGGAGGGTAGCGCGGGAAACAAAAATGTAAAGATTTCCCTTTCGCTTAGTCACCCCCTTTGAATCATGTGAGTGAGTGTTGAATGAATGAATAAATATAAAAACACATATGGTTATCAAACCAATAATACTGTAAGAACTCATGCAAATACAAATATTTGGTTAATTTTCATTTTAAAAAAAAAGAAAGAGAGAGCAAAGAGGGAAATATGAATGAACCCCTACATTTAGGGGAAAAAAACAAGGAGGAAAATATAACCCACTCCTTTACTCCAAGTATTATTAAAACTGCAGTTTGCATGTGTATGTACCTGCTAGGCTATGTTTAACACCATTACAAAGAAAATCATCCTAGCAAATGGAATCACATATTGTAAATGTTATCATTTTCATAACTATTATCACCATCGCTGTTTTTTTTAAATAATTGCTGTCATTACCCCCAGTATGTCTCTTCTTGTCATTACTACTATTGCCATCATTAGGAATAAAACAAAAACCCCTTTCCCATGTACCCCCTCCCCTCGCTCATGGTTGTTGTTGCCTTTGCTGGTACCCACACCGGTTTGGTTCAAATATTTATCCTGCCTTTACCATCATCGCCAAGAGAGGGGGAAATGGCATTGGTGGAGTGGAACCAAATTGGTGAGAGGGTGGCAAGGGAAACAAAGATGTAAAGATTGTAAAAATGTGTGCTAATACTGATGCTTGTTTACTTTCTACAATAAGTTTTAAAAAAAAAAAAAAAAAGGAAGGGAAAAAAATGAATGAACCCTTACAAATAAGACCAAAAGGAAAAAAAAAAAAGAAACAAGGAGAAAAAGATAACCAACTCCTTTTAATTCTACTATTATTGAACATGCATGTTGCAAGTATATGTAAAAAAAAAAAAATTAAGATTTTCCACTTTGGCTAAGATCAAGTGTATTTGCTGGCCTCCAGTAGTGCGCTTGGTCTGGTCGGAGGCCGGGATGATCATTCTTGGTCCCTTGGCTAAGATCAGAAGCATTTGCTGCCCCCCGCAGTAGTGCGCCTGGTCTGGTCAGGGGTCGGGAGATCAAAAAAAAAAAAAAAAAAACCTCACATAAGCATCACTTTAAATGTGGGCCCGGTGGACCACTGTGGGCAATAGCTCACAGTGGGACTAAGGGTCCACGCCAAAAACAGGGGGAAGCGGGGAACCAGCTTGTCTGGGATGACCGCCAAACCCAAAAAAAAAAAAAAAAAAAAAAAAAAAAAATTTCCATGCAGTGGCAGGGACAGTTTACATCAACTTGACACACTACGAAATATAATCGATACACACGTCCTCACAGACGCATTCAGGCATACACACCCCGACAGTAGAGAAACGACATACACAAACAAAACACACAACAGATCATCTAGATTAGACCGAATTTACACGCCCGCAACACATCACATCATACAAACCAAACACCTACGGGAAACATTAGATTACACAGACCACAAAGCAATACTAGTACACATCAGCACAAACACGCAGCTAACCAAAAGGTCACCTCACTGGAAGTTCAATAATTTATTATAGGAACACTCAGAATATGCAAAATATATGAAACAGCTCATACACACGTACACAGACAATATACCGACTGAGAACATCACACAATACTGGGACTTATTGAAAAACACCATACGAAGCAGAACACAACATCTAGCAACCATGATCCACAAAGACAGACTAAGACAGGAGCGCATCATACAGACAGCCATACGACTAACAAAACAAACAGACAGAGATGCACATCACTTACACACATTAGAAGCACAACTAGAAGAACACCAACAACACAGATATCTGGGTGCTTTTCTAAGAACAAAACTCAACACAATTACACAAGAGTCAGCTACGAGGCAATATTTAGCAATAGAACAAAATGTACAACGTAACAGACAAATAAGCAAAATATCAGACATGCAAGGAAACATGCAGACAGAAACACCACACATAGAGACTGCTTTCCAACAACACTACACACAACTATTCACAGCAGAGACAGTCGACACACAGATACAAGACAACTTCTTACAGTACACAAAGAAATTATCTGACACAGACAAAGACACACTGGACACAGAACTGACACTGACAGACATAACACAGGCACTAAGCACACTAAACAAAGACAAAACTCCAGGACCAGACGGTTTGACAGTAGAATTCTACCAACACTTCTTTCCTATTCTAGGCAATCTTCTCCTCAAAGTCTATCAGGAAGCCTTTGACAAAAAAAATCTTCCGGACAGCTGCAACATGTCTTACATTACACTCATATGCAAGGATGAAACTGACAAAACACAACTGAAGAACTACAGACCAATTTCCTTACTCAACACAGACTACAAGATACTCGCCAAATCACTCACCAACAAACTTAAACCTTTCATGCCAACACTAATACACCCAGACCAACAGTGCAGTGTCAAAGACAGAAATATACACAATCACACACACCTCATTAGAGACATTATTAACTATACACATGGAAAAGACTGTCCATCCTCCATCTTATCCTTGGATCAAGAGAAGGCCTTCGACAGAATTTCCCACACTTACCTACATAGGACACTGGAACACTGTAACATAGGAGAGTACTACAGGCAGTGGATACAGATCTTGTACAAAAATCCTGAGAGCAGAGTGTTGGTGAACCATTCACTGACAGCTAGCTTCAGGCTCACGAGATCTGTAAGACAAGGATGTCCCTTATCACCACTCCTGTATGTGCTCACTCTAGAACCTTTATTAGAGAAGATAAGGCAAGACACTAGTATTAAAGGAACCTTCCTGCATGGGATAGGAGAGCAGAAGCTCATCGCCTATGCAGATGACACTGCCTTCTTTCCCACCAGCAACACATCAATAAGGAATATACTCCACACCTTTACCCATTTTGGAAAAGGCAGTGGAGCCAAAATTAATGTACAGAAATCACAGATAATGGGCCTGGGAAAGTGGAAACAAAAGGCTGATTTCCCTCCAGATCTGAAACACATAGACACCATGAAGCTGTATGGGATCACATTTCCATGCGATCCCACAGAAACACACAGACAGACATGGCACGCACTGACCGAACAGATCACAGACATGTTACACAGGTATAGGTACAAGACATCCACAATATTTGGTAGAAGCACAATAGTCAACACATACATATTACCCAAAATAATATATTTAGCGACAGTACTGGACCCTCCTAAACAGACCGTCACAAACATAAACAAACAAATCAGACGCTTCATCTTCACCAACACGATACACAGCATTAAACACAAAACTCTCATACAAGACAGGAAACAAGGCGGATTTCACTACAGGACATCCAGACAAAAATACTGTCACTTAGAATCAGTCACATAGGTAAAATCATCAGACACCCAGAACAGAACAGACTAGCACTATACTACATAGGCCACAACATCAAACATCTCACACCTCTTAACAATGCAACTGCACACTACCAGGGAAGACTGCCAACATTCTATCAGACATGCATACAGGCAATAAAAGGACATGAACAGTTAATACAGCAAACAACTCACACAATATACAAACATTTAGTTAGAGAACAAGC
The DNA here is from genome assembly GCA_014155875.1 of Cepaea nemoralis. Lineage (NCBI taxonomy): Eukaryota > Metazoa > Mollusca > Gastropoda > Stylommatophora > Helicidae > Cepaea > Cepaea nemoralis. The sequence goes on from JACEFZ010013123.1 coordinate 436,719, forward strand.
ACCATCACTAAGACTTAGGATTAAAAGAGGACACAAATACTTCATGACTGACTTCACATGCACCTTTTCAAACCTACACAACAAACACATAACACCAAAAGCTAGGGAGATCACATATAGACTGTTATACAGTATGACCCCCACAACACAGGTAGAAGCATACATATCCAAACAATGTCAATTATGTAGAAACAACACACAAGAGACAGAGGAACACATTTATTATACGTGTCCAACAATTACTGCCACACGCGCAACACTCAAACACCTCATACAAACACACACAGGCAAACAAACCGACATATATAAAGCAATTTTTCTCAATACTATACCAATGACATCTAAGGACATACATACAAAACTACTTGTAGCACTTTCTTACTACAGACAACTTATATGGACCTGCAGAAATTTTGCCAGATACAAACACCACACATATAACACACATTTAGTTTCCTTCATGTACACGCACAAAATATCACAACTCTTTCCAGAGTTGGTATAAATGGTATACCAACTCTGGCAATTTTGGGAATTTTTTGGAAATTTTGGTATACATGAGTGAGAGAAAAAAAGAAGAAACTGTGAATGAATGGTGAGTGGATGATTAAATAGATCACATATGGTCAAAAGACCAATGGAAAATCCCTTATGTAAAGAATAGTGGAAGTATAAATGCTTGTTTTACTTGTTTCAAAATGATGGTTTCACCCTTATAGACAAGAGGGAAAAGAAAAAAGGAGAAAAGAAAATTAAACTCCTCCCATTCCAATGTACTATTTATGGAATGTTTGGCTTTGAATGCACTTGTTGTGCTATACTACCACCACTACTAAGATTATCACTTTAGTAAATAAACTCACATATTTGTTATACTATTATCATTATTATTATTATTATTATTATTTTATTATTATTGTTTATTATAATGATTATCATCATTATTATTATGACTATCTTTATTCTACCTTTACTATCCTTAGTATTATTAATGTTATAAGTATTATTGATATCATCATTATTATTTTACAATTTCATCTCCCCCGCGCCCCCCCCCCCCCCTTTGCTTACAGTTTGTTGCCTTTGCTACTAACCCCACTGGTTGGTTCAAACTTTTGTCCTGCCTGTGCCATCATTACTAAGGGTGGTCAGGAGAGCATTGATGGAATTGAACAATTAGTGGGAGGGTAGCGCGGGAAACAAAAATGTAAAGATTTCCCTTTCTCTTAGTCACCCCCTTTGAATCATGTGAGTGAGGGTTGAATGAATGAATAAATTCAAAAACACATATGGTTATCAAACCAATAATACTGTAAAAACTTATGCAAATACAAATATTTGGTTAATTTTTATTAAAAAAAAGAAAGAGAGAGCAAAGAGGGAAATATGAATGAACCCCTACATTTAGGGAAAAAAAAACAAGGAGGAAAATATAACCCACTCCTTTACTCCAAGTATTATTAAAACTGCAGTTTGCATGTGTATGTACCTGCTAGGCTATGTTTAACACCATTACAAAGAAAATCATCCTAGCAAATGGAATCACATATTGTAAAAATGTTTATCATTTTCATAACTATTATTACCATTGCTGTTTGTTATAATTGCTGTTATTACCCTCAGTATGTCTCCTCCTGTCATTATTATTATTATCATCATTAGTAATAAACCAAAACCCCTTTCCCATGTGCCCCCCCTCCCCTTGCTGATGGTTTGATGCTGCCTTTGCTGATACCCACACCGGTTTGGTTCAAATATTTATCCTGCCTTTACCATCATTGCCCAGAGAGGGGGGTAATGGCATTGGTGGAGTGGAACCAAATTGGTGAGAGGATGGCAAGGGAAACAAAAATGTAAAGATTGTAAAAATTTGTGCTAATACTGATGCTTGTTTACCTTTTACAATAAGTAATTTAAAAAAAACACACACACAAGAGGAAGGGAAAAAATGAATGAACCCTTACAAATAAGACCAAAAAATAAGCAAGGAGGAAAAGAAAACCAACTCCTTTTACTTCTACTATGTTGCAATTTATATGTACCTACTATGCTATGCTAACACCATTCCTAGGAAAATCATTCTAGCAACTGGAATCACAGTTTTGGAAAGTGGGATCATTATCATAACTATTATCATCATTGCTGTTACTATCAGTACTGTTATCACCCTTAGTAGGTAAATGTTAGTCATCATTATCATTGATGTATTTGGTTTTAGTTGCATTATTAATATAGTAACCTTTATTAATATATAACCTCATCTCCCATGAGACCCCCCCCCCCCTTCCCTCACTCATGGTTTGTTTGTTGCCTTTGCTGACACCCTCACCCTTTGGTTCCAAAATTTATCCTGCCTTTACCATCATTACCCATTAGTGTGGTGGGTCAAATGGGTGAGAGTGGGACTATCACTATTTTCATTGAGTACTTATCATTGCATTTATTAGCATTGCTGTTATCACCCTTAGTAGTTTTATTCCTTGCCATTATTATTTTAGATGCATTTCATGTAAACACCATTCCTAGGATAAGCATTTTAGCAAATGGAATCACATGATTAACTATTATTATCATTGCTGTCTATTTATCTTTGCTGTTATTGTTATCACCCTTAGCAGTTTTAGTCCTTGTCATTATTATTATAGATGTATTTCATGTAAACACCATACCTAGGAAAATCATTTTAGCAAATGGAACCACAAGTTTAACTATTATTATCATTGCTGTTTATTATCATTGCTGTTACTGTTATCACCCTTAGCAGTTTTTATTCTTGTCATTATTATAGATGTATTTCATGTAAACACCATTCCTAAGATAATCATTTTAGCAAATGGAATCACAGGTTTAACTATTAATATTATTATCATCGCTGTTTATTATCATTGCTGTTTAACAATAACAGTGTTATTGTTATCACCTGCCCTTAGCATTTTAAATTATTCCTTGTCATTATTAATATTATTATTTATGTATTTGGTTGTTATTTGCATTAGTATCATTATAATCATTATAAATATATATGGCTTTGTAAACCCGTAAACTGCACATTCCCCTTTCCCACCTTTTTGATACTGTGATTGTTGTCTTTGCTGCCACCCTCGCCGGTTGGTTCTTAACATTTTGTGCACCGCCATATTTATCATCACCGAAGAGGATGGTACTTGGTAGGAGCTTTTAGAGCTGGCAGGAGAGCGGGGCGGCAAGGGAAATAATAGCAGCCCACTACCATCACGCTGTTGATATAAAATATTTCCTTACAACAATGTCAATGGAGGAATGTTTAAATGTATACAATATTTGTAATTTTTGCGCATATGTCACCTACACTTCCACATGCAACGCTCTGTAACAACACGAACAATACAAATGCAAATGTTTCTTAACACTCAATAAACGTTTAAAAAAAAAAAAAAAAAATTTCCATGCAGTAGAAAACATACGACAGGACGACAATGTCAGGGGTACGTTCATACCAGGGAAGGGTGAACAAAAGCTGCGTGCTTATGCGGACGATACCATTTTCTTTCCGACCACTGAAAAATCTGTACGGATCAATTTGGAGACGTTCTCGTTTTTCGGCAAAGGGACTGGGGCAAAATTAAACGTCCAAAAATCTACTATAATGGGCTTAGGCAAATGGAAAAATAAAGCGGATTTTCCATTTGACTTAACATCAAACAATCTTATAAAAGTGTACGGAATAGTCTTCCCATGTCAACCAAATCAGACACACAAAGACACTTGGCAAAATCTAGAGAAGAAAATAACAGATATGTTACAGAGATACAAATACAAAACAACTACCATATTTGGTAGAAGTACCATTGTTAATACATATATAATTCCAAAAATACTATATCTGTGCACAATCCTAGATCCCCCACGTCAAACTGTCACAAACATAAACAAAGAGATTAGACGCTTTGCGTTTGGCAGCACCATCTACAGTATCAAACATACTACACTCATGCAAGACAAAAAAGATGGAGGTATCGCCCTCCAAGACATAACAACCAAAATACAAGCACTTAGGATCAAACACGTAGGTGAAATCCTACAACACCCAGAAAAACACCCTTTAGCACACTATTACATTGGAATTAGGCTATCTTCTTTAAAACCTATTAGGAATACATCCTCACATTATTTTGGCACTCTCCCAACGTTCTACAAAACATGTATTTCAGCCATTAAAGGACATGAAAAATTACTACACAAGAAAACACATACAATCTACAGGCATTTAGTTAAATTACAAGCAACTCCGGTACATCTCAGAATTAAAAGAGGACATAGATATTTCATAAAAGATTATACCGAAATTTTCTCAAATATTCACAACACGCAGATTACTCCAAAAGCAAGGGAAATTACATATAGGCTTGTTTACAGCATGACCCCAACAACAGAGAGAACAGCAAAAATAACTAAACAAATACTACAGTGTCAGCTTTGTAGACGGAACGTCCAAGAATCAGAAGAGCACATCTATTACGAATGCAACACAATCATGCCAACAAGAAATCTCCTACAAAACATCCTAAACACTCATTTGAAACAAAGAACAGATGTTTACAAAGCAATCATGATAAATTCCATTCCTTACTCCACACAAGACACCCACACAAAGCTACTTGTTCTATTGGCAGAGTACAGAAATCTTATATGGACATTAAGAAACAAAGCACTATACAATTACAGAACAATCAACAAAGAAATTGTCCAACAACTTTATCAACAAAAAGTCGCAAACATTCTAATCTTAGCCCCACAAGCGCAAATCTCGTAAAATATTTGGCTGAAGACAGCACATATTACAGTAGAAGCAAATAACTTGTTTTAAATAAAGGATACTACAACTGTAAATGTATTTATTGATGGTATTAATAATCTTACAATTATATTATTATTATTATTAATACTATTATTATTACTGCTACTATTATTATTAATTTTCCCATTATTATATTTGAATGTGCAACATGAAATATATTGTGGATGGGTGTCTGTGCCGTTGGCAGTAACATATGTATGCGTCTGTGTGTGGATGCAGGTGTGTGTGCGTGTGTGGTGCATGAATTTGCACGCGCATGTGTACGAGTGTGTGTGTGCGCGCACGCGCGCGTGCGTGCGTGTAGCAGTCTTTAAACCAAGTCGGTATCTTAAGTATTAAAATGATGTTATATGGTAATGATATGTTTCAAAAGAAAAATATGCACCACCATGTATAAACAAATTCGATGAGCCCTTTAAGTACCCAGTAAGCTAAGGTGGCTTTTAGTGGCCAGGTTTTAAGTCCTTCCCATTGTATATAAAACCCAGACACTATCACAATTTTGGACCAATTATCTCCCTGGGGACAGACCATGGACCCTAATTGCTAGTAGTAAATCCCTGATTCTTGTCCCCCAAACAAAAGATATCATGGACTAGAGCGTCACCCTGAAATTTGTCATCAGGCAACAACACCAACGACCTTCGCCTCGGGAGCTTAGTGACCCAGAAATTACAAGGAAGCCACATTTTAATGGAAATGATAGTTTAAAGTTTATTGTCCAAGCGCGGGGCATTTAAATGTACTGCGGTCTCCAGAAAGCATGAGATTGCGTGTGCGTGTGTTTGTGTGTGTGTGTGAGTGAGAGAGAGAGAGAGAGAGAGAGAGAGAGAGAGAGAGAGAGAGGAGAGAGAGAGAGAGAGGAGAGGGAGAGATGGACAGGTGTTTCATGCATTCCGCTTGCGGAAGTGGAAGTGAAGCATATGCAAGGAATGTGTATCTACATGCACTATGCCACAAATGTCATATTATCATAACTGTATATATTTTTGTATATGTTTCATTCACAATGTCACACTTAACACTAACAAACGGCAACGCTCTGTAATATACACAAACAAAAGAAACACACACTACAACTTGTAAATACACATTGCTTTGTATGAAATAAAAGTTGGAAAAAGAAATTTAAAAAAAACTAAAAAAATAAAATAAAATAAATAAAAAAAACAAAAAAATTCCCATGCAGGAATTGTTACATCAGAGGACCGAGTGATCCCTCCGTACATCGTATGGGGCGGAAGAGATCAAAGACCAGAACACTACATCCCGAGAGTGCTGCAGTGCTCCAAGTGCCAGAAATTCTGGCACACCCGTGCCACTTGCAAGAGTGAGGTTTAAGTATGCAGATTTTGCTCCGGACCTCATCCATACAGCCAGTGCCAGCACGCTAAGATCGACAAGGACTTCAGGAGGCCTAACACTAACAGAAAGTGCGCTAACTGCCTCGGCAACCACGGCGCCAGGTATCTCGGCTGCCCCTGCCACCAAGACAGCAAGGAAACCATGAAGATCGCTATCAAGACTAATCTGCCCAATAAAGAAGCTAGGAGGCAGTACGAGGCCACCAATCGACTCACAAAAAGCGACAAAGCACAACTTAAGGGCCAACTGAAGGACCTGCGATCAAAGCTCAACAGCATGGAGGAAGAAAAAGACAAGAAACAAGAGACTCAGATCGCAGCCGCTCAGCGCATCCTGGACGAAACGAAGCAAATTCAGCAGAGGAGTGAGCAGGATGTCGCTCGAATGGAAGCCATAAAAAAAGACAATGACAAGACTCTGATATGGATTATTGCGGAAAGATCAAAGATAGACAGGAAGGTAAAGCAAATTCAAGAAGAAAGAATAATGATAAAGCTGCTTAAAAAAAGAAGAAGAAGAAGAAGAAGAAGAAGAAGAAGAAGAAGAAGAAGAAGAAGAAGAAGAAGAAGAAGAAGAAGAAGAAGAGGAGGAAACGGCGAGTGAACTGGTTGAGGACGACGACTCAAATCAAGAACAAATCAGGTCGGCGATGGCAAGTCGCCCCATACCAAGATCGAGCGATCAAGAAGACACGACAAACCAAAGACGAACAAACAGAGTCGCCGAAGCTCCAAGACGTGTAGGGAAGAGAAATTACATAAATGGACACACATAGTATTATTTGGCACTCACAGGAGAAGAAGAAGGAAATAAAGATTAGAAGAAGGGAAGAGAAACAACAGTCGAAACGACGAAGGCTAAAAGCTCCCTGAAAGAAACAGCACCATACGACGGGGTGGGTACACAATGACTCCAGGCCTCAACAAGTGCGCGACTCTATCCGGACATGTAAAACCTTATCAAGATTTTATGAACGAAATTAACCAATCAGAAACCAGGAAGCTGAAAACAAGCAACCAGATGTACGAAAGAATCAACACAAGCTGCACAATACAGGAACCAATTACAACTAGTCATCAAGACAGTTAAACGGGACCATTCGTTTTGAAGCTGAAGCTGAAGCTGAAGCATGCAGGATTACTGTGAAGCCGATCATCGTTAACAATAAATTATTTTTAACTGGCCTTTAAAAGGCCACTTTATATATATATATATATATATATATATATATATATATATATATATATATATATATATATATATATATATATATATATATATATATATATATATATATATATATAAAGATTTCCAAGATGTGAACGTTGCAGGGTTAACGTTTCAGCAAGGCCACACTTTAGAAATGATCACTAAAAGTATGAATATGCCAATGCATCATTTGTTGTAATATTACACATATGTCACCTACACGCCCACATGCAACGCTCTGTAAATACACGTACACAAATACTAAACATTTGAAACAACGCATGTAACAACACAAACATTATAAATGCAACCACTACCTTTTCTGCTTTGTAAACCCGTATACTGTCACATCCCCTCTTTCCCACCATTTTGATATTATTGTTGATGCTGCTGCCGCCCTCACCGGTTGGTTCTTAACAACATACACCGCCATGTTCATCATTACCGAGTGGTGGTGATGGTATTGGTGGGGGTTTGGGGCTGACAGGTGAGGGTTGTGGCAGGGGAAATAATAACGGTGTACTATCATCTTGCTGTTGTTTAAAATGTTTCCTTATAACAATTTCAATGAAGAAATGTTCCAATGTATAAAATGTTTGTAAATTTGCGCATATGTCACCTACACGTCCACATGCAACGCTCTGTAAAAACACGAACAATACACCTTGAAACAATTTTAACACTTAATAAAAGATTTTAAAAGAAAAAAAAATTTTTGAACTGCTTTTCGGAACTTTCCCTCTGTAAAAATTTTTTTTTTCTTTTTTCTTAATTCTACCTTCTCGCATGGCTGTTGCCACAGCCTTCTTGGTCAATCAATCATGTGCCATGTCGGAAAGCGTGGGCGGTCACGACTCGCCATTTCACTGGCGTGGATCAGCTCAGTGTTCCTGTCTCGTCCATGCTATGTGGCCAGGCCATCCAGGTATTTTCCTCTCGGTCTTCCTCTTGGTTTGTTCCCTTCGACTGTCGGCGTCTAATTTCTCTAATCAATTTACGATTTTCATTTGTCTCCTGTAGTACTTGGTCATTGGTTTTTCTGTCTGTCCATGGTATTCTTTGCATTTTCCTCAGAAATCACATTTCTGCAGCCATCAAATGTTTTTCAGCTTGACTGCTCATTGTCCAAGTTTCACATCCATACAAAAGAACAGGCTCTATGTATCCCCTCAACACTCTTTTTCTCGTTTCATTTAGAATGTCAGCCTGGTCCATGGCGCGTCCATGCAGCTCTCAACACCTCAGAGTTGGTTTCCTTCTCTTGCTGCTTCTTCTTATTGGTTTCCCTTTCGGGAGAGGCACGTCACGTCTAGTTATGCACCACAAAAGTCATCGTGTCCGACTTATGCGCGCATTTGTGTCAGGTTTAGTCCTCTAGGCCAGTGGTTCTCTACCTTTTTTGGCCCAACCCCCCTTTACCATATGTTCAGAAAGTCACCCCACCCCTTTCGAATTTCGTCCCTATAACCCCCCCCCCCCCCCCCCCCCCTTTACACAGTATACATAAAATTGAAGCTAAATTAAATAACACATACTAGAACAAGTCTAGACATCTACATAAAATGTGATTTGCGGGTCTACTTACGTTATAAAACGAATTTCATTAAGGCAAGAAGTACAGAACCGTAAAATTTAGAGGGAAAAACAATATTAAGTAACTTGTTCTTGTATTAATGCGATCTTGAAATAATCTTAATTCCCCCCCCCCCCCCTTGGAAACCCTAAAATTCCCCTTAGGGGGAATTCCCCACCAGTTGAGAATCACTGTTCTAGGTCAATGGTTCTCAGCCGGTGGGGAGTCCCCCCCCCCTCCCCCCTCAGGGGCAGAATTTTAATATTTCTGGGGAGTGGGGGGGGGGGGGGGGGGGTTGAGATTATTTCAAGATCGCATTAATACAAGAACCGGTTACTTGATATTGTTTTTCCCTCCATACTTTACGGTTCTGTTCATCTCGCTCTTCTGAAATTCGTTTTATAGCGTAAGTAGACCCGCAAATCACGTTTTATGTAGATGTCTAGACTTGATCTAGTGTGTGTTATTAAATTTAGCTTCCATTTTTACGTATACTGTAGGGGCGGGGGTATTTATAGGGGAGAAATTCGAGGGGGGGGGGGGGGTTGACATTCTGAATATATGGTGAAGGGGTGCATGGGTCAAAACAGGTTGAGAACCATTGCTCTAGGCAGAATCCATCTTGCCGTGCTTTGAAAGGGGGGGGGGGAACATGTTCAGGGCCCAAAATTGTGTACGTGTTATAATTGAGGTCCTTATGATTCTGCTTACAAAAATAGAGCTGCGTTTTTCGATTCCTGATTTCTGGTCGTTTTTGGCTTAATGTTCATTTGATCTTTATTGCGGTACTCATGTCTGGTGAGGTTCGCGCACTTGTAAAGCCTGGTGCTGTTACGTTCGCGCCCCATCTCATATTGTACCTTTTCTCAGAGAATGATTCATCGGTAGTAATCCCCGTTTAAGACTCCATTTATTTCCCCAGTGCCTTGGTCTATCATTGAATCTTATTGGTCTCTCACTTCTGTCAAATCATGTGTCTTGGACTCGATCTTGGTGGAGTGTAGGTAGTCTCTTTACCTGGTCACCGTGCCTTCTTGGTCACTTTCGTTTTCACTATTTGTTTCTTTCTCCTCTTCTGTTACTTCCACTTATATCTGGAACTTGTTCTTGGTGTCATCTGTTTAATTCTCTGTCTGTTTCTTGAGTCGTTCTTTCTATGCTCTTTCTTAGTGAATTCTTGCCACTGTCTCCCCCGTCTCCGTCTTGATTGTAGCCATTGGAGCCATATCCTGTTCAATCCTCTGCTGAACGAGCTTCAATCCGTCCAGGATGCACTAAACGGCTGTTATCTGTTTGTGTGCATGGTCGCTTCTCTCATCCATGTTACGTGTTAGTAACTTTTCACTTTAGGCCCTTCAGCTGGCCCCCCAATTGTGTTTTTCATTAGACGGGTAGCCGCCTCGTACTGCCTCCTGGCCATTTATAAGGTATGTTTAATTTTATGGCTAGCGGCATCGCTTCCTTGCTGTCTTTGTGACAGGGGCAGCCGAGATATCTAGCGCCGTCGTTGCCGAGGCATTTTGCGCACTTTCTGTTAGCGCTGGGCTTCCCGAAGTCCGTGTCGATCTTGGCGTTACGCTGATTGTACAGTTGGTGTCCAGAGCAGTATCTGCAGACCTCCACCTCACTTTTACAGTTGGCATGGGTGTGCCAAAACTTCTGACACCTTGGACACTGCATCATTCTTGGAATGTAGTGCTCCGGAGCTCCCTCTTTATTGTCGCATCTGATGGTCAGTGGTATGGTTCTGTCCTTCAACGTGAAGATAACAATGGTGTTCTGTGGTTTTTCCCGATGATCCTTTCAGCACTGGGAACTTTAAGGGTCGGGTGTTCACTGTATAGCATCTCCCTAATTTGCTTATTGGTGAGATGGGTCTGGACTCTTTGTTATGATCCATCTATTAATGATACGGTGTCGTGTGTCATCAGCTGTGATACCTAGGGGTAGCTTGATGTCAGCTTTCTCTTCTTGGTATATCTTCCGGAATAGTGTGGTAGTTTTGTCTGTCTTGTTAATGGAGATCATGATTCCATCCGGTGGTTTGCATAACTGGGTGATGCTATGTCTCCCCAGCTTGTTCTCCAGCAGACTGAGTACCTTGTCCGGTGGTAACACCAACAGTTTTGGCCCCCCCCCCCCCCCCCCAACGTTTGTCTTCTTCAGCAGAATTTTTCCAGCGACGCCCTCAGTTGTGTTGCTCTCCTATGAGGGGGTTCTTGGTGAGCTGCTTGGCTGCTTCTCATTGGTGTTGCCGTGACTGGCTTCCCTGCTGCTGCAGGCTTCAGTTGTAGTTTCTGGTGTTGGTTTGTTGCAGTCGGGAACTGCTTCGGTTGGTGTAGATTGTGTTGGACTGCTGTGTGTCACCACAGGATCAGCAGTCCTACTGGTCTTCCTCGCCTCTGCTTTCTTCTTCCTGGCTGCATAGATTGCGTGTCGTTTTGCGGTAGTTTTAATGATAGCCATCCTCTGCACTGTAACTTGGTGATATGCTTCTCGATAGAGCGTAGAGTTGATGCAGAGAATCCATCCAAGGCTTTATATATCCGTGGGTAGTGTTTCTTTCAGGCCTACTCCTTGCGGTTTCAACTGCTGTGCCCTACATGTACACAGGACCTCCTGTTTTGACTCTATCCGAGAAGGCTAGGATCACATCTCACTACCCAAGAGATCAGCAGAACGTGTAATGTCATTAGATATAAATGGTGTTTGGAAACATTGCCAGCCCTGTTCGGGGGGGGGGGGGGGGGGCAGAAATCGCTGCATCTCAGCCACAACTCCCCATTAACAGATGCAGTGCCAAACAAAAAAGTTTGGGCCAAACAAAAAGAAGATTTGGGCCAAACAAAAAGAAGGTTTAGGCCAAACAAAAAGAAGGTTTGAGCCAAACAAAAAGAAGGTTTAGGTCAAACAAAAAGAAGGTTTGAGCCAAACAAAAAGAAGGTTTAGGCCAAACAAAAAGAAGAACTTTCTTGTTTGGCACTGCATCTGTTAATGGGGAGTTGTGGCTGAGATGCAGCGATTTCTGCCCCCCCCCCCCCCCCCGAACAGGGCTGGCAATGTTTCCAAACACCATTTATATCTAATGACATTACACGTTCTGCTGATCTCTTGGGTAGTGAGATGTGATCCTAGCCTTCTCGGATAGAGTCAAAACAGGAGGTCCTGTGTACATGTAGCGCACAGCAGTTGAAACCGCAAGGAGTAGGCCTGAAAGAAACACTACCCACTAGGTTTAGGTCAAACAAAAAGAAGGTTTAGCCCAAACAAAAAGAAGGTTTGGGCCAAACAAAAAGAAGATTTGGGCCAAACAAAAAGAAGGTTTGAGCCAAACAAAAAGAAGATTTAGGCCAAACAAAAAGAAGGTTTAGGCCAAACAAAAAGAAGATGTGGGCAAACAAAAAGAAGGTTTGGGGCAAACAAAAAGTAGTTTTGGACCAAACAAAAAGTAGGTTTGGGGCAAATAAAGACTAGGTTTGGACTAAACAAAATTTAAGTTTTTACCCAACAAAATAGGTTTGGACCGAACAAAAAGTAGGTTTGGACCCAACAAAAATGAATGGCGGAAAATGTGAAGTAGGGATGTGTTACAGTTATGACTTAACAGTTGCTATATGGTAGCCATCCATTCATCATGTGCCATACCGATAAGCAAGGGCGGTCCTGTTTTGCCATCTCTCTCAATCACCAGAGTCGTGGATCAGTTCCTCATTTCTTTCGATGAGACCGCACAATAATTTTCTTGGCATCTGTAAGGAAGGTAGCAGAGGTGTTGTATTATACGAGGGGAAGTCAAAGTGTCTTCCCATTGACAGTTTACCTTGAATGAATAACACTGTTGAAACTATCTGTGAAGTCTCTCTAATTTGAAGTCTCAAAAAAGCATTACATCAAGTCAATTATGAATATTATGAATGCATTCCGTGAAGGCTGTACTTCAAAGTATTTCACTAGAGATCTACTTTCTTCCAAAAACCAGGAGGCAACAAATTGGAAATTAAATTACGAGGGTAAGTTAATAAGTAAGTCACAAATTGCTGTAGAAAAATAACTAAATATGATAACAACTTGAAACCTGTTTAATTTTATACATACATTGTCCCTTTATTTCTCAACATAATTTCCACCAATATTGATGCACTTATCCCATCGTTTTAGCAGTCCTCCTAAACTGGCTGCATAGAACTGAGTGATCTGTCTTCTAACCCACGTTTTCACTTCACATTCAACTTCTGCGTCATTCGCGAAATGTCTCCCGCCAAAATGGGTTTTAAGTGGACCAAAAAGGTGGAAATAACTAGGGGCTAAGTCGGGGCTAAGGTGGATGTTCCAGACCTTCCCCCTTAGTTGGTTAATTTTCTCCTGAGTTAATCGAACCGTATTTGGTCTGGCAGTGTCACGAAGAAGCAACACTCTTCTAGTCAGCAGTTCTAGACGTTTTCTTCGAATTGCATCATGAAGCATCGATAGAACTTCACAGTACAATTCAGAATTCACATTGTCACCTTTCTTCTTGAAATTGGTTAAAAGTATTCCTTAACAATCCCAGAACACTGTCAGCATAACCTTCCCTGCTGATGGCGTAACCTTGAATTTTTGGACACAAGACGAAGAAGGATGTTTAAATTGCATTGAAGCATGCTTTGATTCGGACTGGTAGTGATGCACCCATGATTCGTCCCCAGTAACAATCCTGTTCAGCATGTCTTCTAATTCATCTTCATATCGACAGAAATGATGCAAGGACAGGCCAAATCGGTTCATTTTGTGTTTCTCCTTCAATTGTCTGGGTACCAACCTTGAGCAGACTTTCTTAAATTTCCGTATGTGGTCATATGTGGTCTGGCATTGTCATGAAGAAGCAGCACTCCTCTAGTCAGCAGTCCTGGACTTTTTCTTCCCTGCTATACACCGCTTTATGGAACAACCATTTGTCATCATAAACAGGAAGCATTTTCTTATGAATGTCCTTTGTAGGTAGTCCTTTTGCCCACAAAAAAACACACAACAGCACGTTGCTTTTTGGTTGTACACGCTGTAAGTAAAGTCGCCATTTTCTTTATTCGTTGCGCATGCACATGAGACACCTAGCACCACCTGATGAATGGGAATATAAAGGTCGATGTTGCTGTCACCCAATGACACCTGTAGAAAACACCAACTACATTTACCTGCCATCCCACAGAACTTGTGTGACCTACTTATTGACTTATAAAATTAAAGGGGGGAGGGGGTTGCATAAGGAAAACTACAGTATATAAGCTCATGGCAGATATGAGAAGTCGCTGAAGATGATTAATCATCCCGCGGCACTTAATCAGTTAATAGTCTAACAGTCAGCTTATGAAAAGAGGTCAGCATGGCCGAATGGTTAAGAGTGCTTGCTCTGAAACTTCCAGTGTGCTGATGCTGAAGCAGCCGGTTCAACCCCTACATGAGTTAGTTGGAATAAAATGATGAATTCTTGTCCTTGACTTGGGGAGTAAATAACAAGTACCTCAGTAGTCAGAGAGGGTTCGCCTTATGGCAAGGGACAATGGTAATAAGGAAAGCTAATCCAGATGCAAAGATCAATCCAGTACTACTAGAAGTTGTAGCGTGTGTATAAACTACGCTTGAGTTCAAAGCGAGCGAGTAGGAAACAAAGTCTACTGAATACAGCATCAATACTAAAAGTCCAATGTATCATCAGCGCCAGTAGTGGGAATAAGTCGATGGGGATACAGAGTTCATGCTTTGTGCGATGCTTTCAATGCATCAATACTAATAGTGTGATAGTTCTCCTAGCAATGCAGCATCAATACTAATTGTGTGATAGTTCACGTAGCAATGCAGCATCAATATTAATTGTGTGATAGTTCACGTAGCAATGCAGCATCAATACTAATTGTGTGATAGTTCTCCTAGCAATGCAGCATCAATACTAATTGTGTGATAGTTCTTGTAGCAATGCAGCATTAATACTAATTGTGTGATAGTTCACGTAGCAATGCAGCATCAATACTAATTGTGTGATAGTTCACGTAGCAATGCAGCATCAATATTAATTGTGTGATAGTTCTCCTAGCAATGCAGCATCAATACTAATTGTGTGATAGTTCTCCTAGCAATGCAGCATCAATACTAATTGTGTGATAGTTCTTGTAGCAATGCAGCATTAATACTAATTGTGTGATAGTTCACGTAGCAATGCAGCATCAATACTAATTGTGTGATAGTTCTCCTAGCAATGCAGTATCAATATTAATTGTGTGATAGTTCATGTAGCAATGCAGCATTAATACTAATTGTGTGATAGTTCTCCTAGCGATGTAGCATCAATTCTGTGTGATAGTTCTTGTAGCAATGCAGCATTAATACTAATTGTGTGATAGTTCACGTAGCAATGCAGCATCAATACTAATTGTGTGATAGTTCTTGTAGCAATGCAGCATTAATACTAATTGTGTGATAGTTCTTGTAGCAATGCAGCATCAATAGTAATTGTGTGATAGTTCTCCTAGCAATGCAGCATCAATACTGTGTGATAGTTCTCCTAGCAATGCAGCATCAATACTAATTGTGTGATAGTTCTCTTAGCAATGCAGCATCAATACTGTGTGATAGTTCATGTAGCAATGCAGCATCAATACTAATTGTGTGATAGTTCTTGTAGCAATGCAGCATTAATACTAATTGTGTGATAGTTCTTGTAGCAATGCAGCATTAATACTAATTGTGTGATAGTTCTTGTAGCAATGCAGCATCAATAGTAATTGTGTGATAGTTCTCCTAGCAATGCAGCATCAATACTAATTGTGTGATAGCTCTCCTAGCAATGCAGCATCAATACTAATTGTGTGATAGTTCTCCTAGCAATGCAGCATCAATACTAATTGTGTGATAGTTCTTGTAGCAATGCAGCATCAATACTAATTGTGTGATAGTTCTCTTAGCAATGCAGCATCAATACTAATTGTGTGATAGTTCTCCTAGCAATTCAGCATCAATACTAATTGTGGGATAGTTCTCCTAGCAATGCAGCATCAATACTGTGTGATAGTTCTCCTAGCAATGCAGCATCAATACTGTGTGATAGTTCTCCTAGCAATGCAGCATCAATACTGTGTGATAGTTCTCCTAGCAATGCAGCATCAATACTAATTGTGTGATAGTTCTTGTAGCAATGCAGCATCAATACTAATTGTGTGATAGTTCTTGTAGCAATGCAGCATCAATACTAATTGTGTGATAGTTCTTGTAGCAATGCAGCATCAATACTAATTGTGTGATCGTTCTTGTAGCAATGCAGCATTAATACTAATAGTGTGATAGTTCACGTAGCAATGCAGCATTAATACTAATTGTGTGATAGTTCTTGTAGCAATGCAGCATCAATACTAATTGTGTGATCGTTCTTGTAGCAATGCAGCATTAATACTAATTGTGTGATAGTTCTTGTAGCAATGCAGCATTAATACTAATTGTGTGATAGTTCTTGTAGCAATGCAGCATTAATACTAATTGTGTGATAGTTCTCCTAGCAATGCAGCATTAATACTAATTGTGTGATAGTTCTCCTAGCAATGCAGCATCAATACTGTGTGATAGTTCTCCTAGCAATGCAGCATCAATAGTAATTGTGTGATAGTTCTCCTAGCAATGCAGCATCAATAGTAATTGTGTGATAGTTCTCCTAGCAATGCAGCATCAATACTAATTGTGTGATAGTTCTCCTAGCAATGCAGCATCAATACTAATTGTGTGATAGTTCTCCTAGCAATGCAGCATCAATATTAATTGTGTGATAGTTCTCCTAGCGATGTAGCATCAATTCTGTGTGATAGTTCTTGTAGCAATGCAGCATTAATACTAATTGTGTGATAGTTCTTGTAGCAATGCAGCATTAATACTAATTGTGTGATAGTTCACGTAGCAATGCAGCATCAATACTAATTGTGTGATAGTTCTTGTAGCAATGCAGCATCAATATTAATTGTGTGATAGTTCTCCTAGCAATGCAGCATCAATACTGTGTGATAGTTCTCCTAGCAATGCAGCATCAATATTAATAGTGTGATAGTTCTCCTAGCAATGCAGCATCAATACTAATTGTGTGATAGTTCTCCTAGCAATGCAGCATCAATAATAATTGTGTGATAGTTCTCCTAGCAATGCAGCATCAATACTGTGTGATAGTTCTCCTAGCAATGCAGCATCAATACTGTGTGATAGTTCTCCTAGCAATGCAGCATCAATAGTAATTGTGTGATAGTTCTCCTAGCAATGCAGCATCAATACTAATTGTGTGATAGTTCTCCTAGCAATGCAGCATCAATACTAATTGTGTGATAGTTCTCCTAGCAATGCAGCATCAATACTGTGTGATAGTTCTCCTAGCAATGCAGCATCAATACTGTGTGATAGTTCTCCTAGCAATGCAGCATCAATAGTAATTGTGTGATAGTTCTCCTAACAATGTAGCATCGATACTAATATTGTGATAGTTCTTGTAGCAATGCAGCAACAATACTAATTGTGTGATAGTTCTCCTAGCAATGCAGCATCAATACTAATTGTGTGACTGTTCTTGTAGCAATGCAGCATCAATACTAATTGTGTGATAGTTCTCCTAGCAATGCAGCATCAATTCTAATTGTGTGATAGTTCTTGTAGCAATGCAGCATCAATACTAATTGTGTGATAGTTCTCTACATACAGCACCCCACGCTCTACATATCACATCTCACACTCTACATACCACACCTCATTGCTAATCTTGATGTTGTATTGCTAGGAGAACTAATGTACAATTATTAGTGTTGATGCTGCATAGCTAGGAAAGCTACCTGAAGAGAACTATTGGATTGATGTGCCATGCTGATAAGTGTCAGCAGTCATGTTTCGCCATCTCATGCGATCACCAGAGTCATGGATCAGCTCAGTGTTCTTGTCTTGACCATATAATGTGGCCAAGCCATCCAGATATTTACTTCTCTGCCTTCCCCTTGTTCTCTTCCTCTCAATCTTGCCAGTTTTCACTAAGTTCTCCAATTTATTTCTTTTCGTAACGTGGCCAAAAAATTGTGACTGTTTATGTCTAATTTCTCTAATCAGGTTATGGTTTTCATTTGTTTCTTGTGGATTTTGCTCATTTGGTTTTCTGTGTCCATGGTATTCTTTTGCACTTTCCTCAGAAACCATATTTCCACTGCTATTGTTTAGCTTGTCGGCTCATTGTAAATGTTTCACATCCACACAGAAGTACAGGTTCAATGTAGGACTTCAACACTATTTTTCTGGTTGCAATTGACATCTTTTTATTTGTTGGTATGTACATATACATATACATTACCAATATATAAATTTAAGAATAACATTTGGAAAATTAATAAAACATTTATTAATAACATAATTTAGCACAGACAATATATTCAGTGATATATCAACATATTTACAACAAATGCAAATGTACACAAACCTATTTTTTAAAAGTACACATGGTGACGACTTGTGACCTTCAAACCAGAAATGGCCCATAATTTATCAAACAGAACCCTGCACATCATGCACTTTAGTGGTTGTGTTGTCATACTATGGCCATTATGAGGTGATAGGGTCAGAGGCGACGTTCACAAGATAAAACAAGATAAAACTCTACGAGGTTAGAAAGACAGTGTCCAGTTGTTCAGTATAAAATTTCACAAAGTCAGTAGAAATCTTGTGGAGAAACAACAAATAAAAACAACGTATTTATCTACACAAAGGCTACAGTAGCATGTAAGTGTTTTAATAAATTTATAAAACATATTTTCCTGAAGCAGTTTGCTCATATGGGTCTGTGATGTGATAGAATTTTCATATTTTGTGATCCTGAAAGCACAGAAGAATAGGTGGCCAGTCTTTCCTTCACTTTGTGAGAGGCGAGTGTCGGCGTCAAAGCCTCATTCAAATGCATTCTTGACATTATCAGTATAGCTCCCTCTCAATTTTGCTCACTCACCCACAAGTAGTTTCTTGCTGATAAGAAATATGTTCCTGTTTTTGTGAGATGTGGTCTGTAGAGTGTGAGGTGTGGTCTGTAGAGTGTGAGGTGTGGTATGTAGAGTGTGAGGTGTGGTCTGTAGAGTGTGAGGTGTGGTATGTAGAGTGTGAGGTGTGGTATGTAGAGTGTGAGGCGTGGTCTGTAGTGTGTGTGGCGTGTTATGTAGAGTGTGAGGTGTGGTCTGTAGAGTGTGAGGCGTGTTATGTAGAGTGTGAGGTGTGGTATGTAGAGTGTGAGGTGTGGTATGTAGAGTGTGAGGTGTGGTCTGTAGTGTGTGTGGCGTGTTATGTAGAGTGTGAGGTGTGGTCTGTAGTGTGTGTTGCGTGTTATGTAGAGTGTGAGGTGTGGTATGTAGAGTGTGTGATGTGGTATGTAGAGTGTGTGGTGTGGTATGTAGAGTTTGTGATGTGGTATGTAGAGTGTGTGATGTGGTATGTAGTGTGTGTGATGTGGTATGTAGTGTGAGGCGTGGTATGTAGTGTGAGGTGTGGTATATAGTGTGAGGCGTGGTATATAGTGTGTGGTGTGGTATGTAGAGTGTGTGATGTGGTATGTAGTGTGGTGTGGTATGTAGAGTGTGAGGTGTGGTATGTAGAGTGTGAGGTGTGGTATGTAGAGTGTGTGATGTGGTATGTAGAGTGTGTGGTGTGGTATGTAGAGTGTGAGGTGTGGTATGTAGAGTGTGAGGTGTGGTATGTAGAGTGTGAGGTGTGGTATGTAGAGTGTGAAGTGTGGTATGTAGAGTGTGAGGTGTGGTATGTAGAGTGTGAGGTGTGGTATGTAGAGTGTGTGGTGTGGTATGTAGAGTGTGAGGTGTGGTATGTAGAGTGTGTGATGTGGTATGTAGAGTGTGAGGTGTGGTATGTAGAGTGTGTGGTGTGGTATGTAGAGTGTGAGGTGCAGTATGTAGAGTGTGAGGTGTGGTATGTAGAGTGTGTGGTGTGGTATGTAGAGTGTGAGGTGTGGTATGTAGAGTGTGTGGTGTGGTTATGTAGAGTGTGTGGTGTGGTATTACAGTGTGTGGTGTGGTATGTAGAGTGTGAGGTGTGGTATGTAGAGTGTGTGATGTGGTATGTAGAGTGTGTGGTGTGGTATGTAGAGTGTGAGGTGTGGTATGTAGAGTGTGTGATGTGGTATGTAGAGTGTGTGGTGTGGTATGTAGAGTGTGAGGTGTGGTATGTAGAGTGTGTGGTGTGGTATGTAGAGTGTGAGGTGTGGTATGTAGAGTGTGTGGTGTGGTATGTAGAGTGTGAGGTGTGGTATGTAGAGTGTGTGGTGTGGTATGTAGAGTGTGTGGTGTGGTATTTAGAGTGTGTGGTGTGGTATGTAGAGTGTGAGGTGTGGTCTGTAGAGTGTGGGGTGTGGTATGTAGAGTGTGAGGTGTGGTATGTAGAGTGTGAGGTGTGGTATGTAGAGTGTGAGGTGCGGTATGTAGAGTGTGAGGTGCAGTATGTAGAGTGTGAGGTGCGGTATGTAGAGTGTGAGGTGTGGTATGTAGAGTGTGTGGTGTGGTATGTAGAGTGTGAGGTGTGGTATGTAGAGTGTGAGGTGTGGTATGTAGAGTGTGAGGTGTGGTATGTAGATTGTGTGGTGTGGTATGTAGAGTGTGAGGTGTGGTATGTAGAGTGTGTGATGTGGTATGTAGAGTGTGATGTGGTATGTAGAGTGTGTGATGTGGTATGTAGAGTGTGATGTAGTATGTAGAGTGTGAGGTGTGTTATGTAGAGTGTGTGGTGTGGTATGTAGAGTGTGAGGTGTGGTATGTAGAGTGTGAGGTGTGGTATGTAGAGTGTGAGGTGTGGTATGTAGAGTGTGTGATGTGGTATGTAGAGTGTGTGATGTGGTGTGTAGAGTGTGAGGTGCAGTATGTAGAGTGTGATGTGGTATGTAGAGTGTGAGGTGCAGTATGTAGAGTGTGAGGTGTGGTATGTAGAGTGTGTGGTGTGGTATGTAGAATATGAGATGCAGTATGTAGAGTGTGAGGTGCAGTATGTAGAGTGTGAGGTGTCGTATGTAGAGTGTGTGGTGTGGAATGTAGAGTGTGAGGTGCAGTATGTAGAGTGTGTGGTGTGGTATGTAGAGTGTGAGGTGTGGAATGTAGAGTGTGAGGTGTGGTATGTAGAGTGTGAGGTGTGGAATGTAGAGTGTGAGGTGCAGTATGTAGAGTGTGAGGTGTGGAATGTAGAGTGTGAGGTGCAGTATGTAGAGTGTGAGGTGTGGAATGTAGAGTGTGAGGTGTGGTATGTAGAGTATGTGGTGTGGTATGTAGAGTGTGTGATGTGGTATGTAGAGTGTGAGGTGCAGTATGTAGAGTGTGAGGTGCAGTATGTAGAGTGTGAGGTGCAGTATGTAGAGTGTGAGGAGCAGTATGTAGAGTGTGAGGTGTGGAATGTAGAGTGTGAGGTGCAGTATGTAGAGTGTGAGGTGTGGAATGTAGAGTGTGAGGTGTGGAATGTAGAGTGTGAGGTGCAGTATGTAGAATGTGAGGTGTGGAATGTAGAGTGTGAGGTGCAGTATGTAGATGTGAGGTGTGGAATGTAGAGTGTGAGGTGCAGTATGTAGAGTGTGAGGTGTGGAATGTAGAGTGTGAGGTGCAGTATGTAGAATGTGAGGTGTGGAATGTAGAGTGTGAGGTGCAGTATGTAGAGTGTGAGGTGCAGTATGTAGAGTGTGAGGTGTGGAATGTAGAGTGTGAGGTGTGGAATGTAGAGTGTGAGGTGTGGAATGTAGAGTGTGAGGTGCAGTATGTAGAATGTGAGGTGTGGAATGTAGAGTGTGAGGTGCAGTATGTAGAGTGTGAGGTGTGGAATGTAGAGTGTGAGGTGTGGAATGTAGAGTGTGAGGTGCAGTATGTAGAGTGTAAGATGTGGAATGTAGAGTGTGAGGTGTGGAATGTAGAGTGTGAGGTGCAGTATGTAGAATGTGAGGTGTGGAATGTAGAGTGTGAGGTGCAGTATGTAGAGAGTGAGGTGCAGTATGTAGAGTGTGAGGTGTGGAATGTAGAGTTTAGGTGTGGAATGTAGAGTGTGAGGTGTGGAATGTAGAGTGTGAGGTGTGATATATAGCGTATGATGTATGTTGAGTGTGATGTATGTAGAGTGTGAGGTGTGATGTATGTAGAGTGTGAGGTGGAGTATGTAGAGTGTGAAGTGTGATATATAGAGTATGATGTATGTAGAGTGTCAGGTGTGATATATAGAGTATGATGTATGTAGAGTGTGAGGTGTGATATACAGAGTATGATGTATGTAGAGTGTGAGGTGTGATATATAGAGTGTGAGGTGTGATATATAGTGTGATGTATGTAGAGTGTGATGTGTGATATATAGAGTGTGATGTATGTAGAGTGTGAGGTGTGATATATAGAGTGTGATGTATGTAGAATGTGAGGTGCAGTATGTAGAGTGTGAGTTGTGATATATAGAGTGTGATGTATGTTGAGTGTGATGTATGTTGAGTGTGATGTATGTAGAGTGTGAGGTGTGATATATAGAGTGTGATGTATGTAGAGTGTGAGGTGTGATATATAGAGTGTGATGCATGTAGAGTGTGAGATGTGATATGTAGAGTATGATGTATGTAGAGTGTGATGTACGTAGAGTGTGAGGTGCGGTATGTAGAGTGTGAGAAGTGATATGTAGAGTGTGATGTATGTAGAGTGTTAGTTAGTTAGTTAGTCAAGGTTCCAACTTCATGGCAACGGCTCGTCCCCATTATGCTCCATTCCTGTGCCAGTGAATATCACACAAAATGCTCCTCACTGTCCAATGTGAAAAGTGGAATAGACAGGAGTCTCGGTAATCCAACAGCCCACACAGGTACACTGTGCATAATGCCGCTGCCAGAATGCCAACACGAAATTCATCCACAAAAACCACAGTTCATCGTCGATGGACTTGGCAGTCACCAGAAAAACCTCACTGACCCGGTTTACTCACATGGCTTGGTTTTTACCGCAAGGTGACCCACCAAAAGCGTCGCACAAAGCATTGAACTCCGCAGCGCAGGAGTCTCCTGAAAAATGCACTTGTGAACCGAAAAGGCAAATCAGTCAATTCAGCAACAGCCGGTAGCCATTGTTCCGATCATGCAGGTCACTGTACAGGACATATGTAAAAGCATTCCACGCAAATTTCACAGCTCACAGTGTCGCCTACGCACAACATGAGGAAAATACGATTGCAAACCGTAGCTACAAGCATAAACATGCCACAGGCCTTAACGGTTCAACGCCTAACCGCCATGTTGGCGACCGGAAGTAGAGTGTAAAATGTGGTATGTAGAGTTGGTATTCATAATTTCTCTGCTGTATATCTGTATATGTAGAACCTGCATGTTTCATTTCTCAACTGAACGTATGTCTATCCTATTTGTTATATTTTTCATTGACATATCCTACTAAAGTAACTATCATTCTACATTAAATACATAACAATGTAGGTTAACTCAATATACAATATAGTACAAGCCATCTAAGTTGCATTATGAGACAGAAATACTGAAGGCAAGTTTGGTACAAACATGGTACAATTCTAGTATGGTACATGGTACAATTCTAGTATGGTACATGGTACAATTCTAGTACAGCAAGCTAAGAGGTGTAACTTTTTCCCTTTCTGTGTTAAAGTATTTGACAAGGAGACAAATACTAGTAAACAAAAAATAATTACAATTGCTGAGCAAATTCCAGGGATAAAGAAAAAGCAGACTTCCGAGAAACAATACAATAACACATGAGATTAAGGACAATGGGGTTCCAATACAAAAATGATGAGGATTGGGGATGGTGGAGTGATGACTTCAACACCGTCTTCAGAATCAGTAACCTAATGATGATGAGAACAGGGGACAGTGGAATAATATTAGATGACTTCAAAATGATCTTCAGACTAGCCTGATGATGATGATATGATCATGATAATGAGAACAGGGGACAGTGGAGTGACATAATCAGATGAATTCAACAATGTCTTCAGTCTAACAACCCTTATGATAAATAGAACCCAGGACATTAGAGTGACATATTCCGTCAAATTCAACACCAGTCTTACATTGTGAATCAACAGTCCATATCCCCCATAGTCATAAATAAACTAACCAATAGAAATGAGGCCCAGAAGCTTCAGGAGACTATCAAAAGATGTGAACACTTCAGCACTTTACAGCACTCTATCAATGGGGAATTTTCTCCCTTCTGTGTCAGAGTATTTGGCAAGAAGACAAATACTAGTGAAATATAAACAATTTCTCGTGAAAACAGATGATCAGTACCCACATAGTGCACACCTCATATTGAGAACTCATGAAATAAATACAAAATCCTGATCACTCCTAAAATTGAATTATGGTCAGTATCTTTAACTATATGAAAATCCACTTTACAACTTTATCACAGTGTATGCTACATCTTAAAACAACAGCCACTTAATATGTCACAGTAATCATTGTTTTCAAACAAGTTTGTATGTAACAAGACAAAAGGGTTGTATATATGTATATATAAATGTATATATTTCAGTTGGATATTTGTATAAAGCAAGTGATTATTTATTATAATTTCATATACATAATGTGCCGGCTGCCTGGCCGAGGGGTTAACAGCTTTCTCCGTTAATCCCGAATACTCTCATGGTCAACGTGAGCGGATGAGAATTAGAAGTGGTTCGAGTCACGCTAGTGACTTATGAGAGATGGAGCCGGTCGCTCAGAAAGTCGTGGCATGCTGATGAGCGTAATCTAGCCTAGGAATCAACATACAGCTGAAAGATGCTGGTGTTGACCGCAATATCCTGAAACAGGATTGAAACGCGGGGGGAAAAAAAAATATATACATAATGTACGGTGGAAAATGCAAACATACACATTCAATGAATATATCATCATCATTGTGTGCCATGCATATAAGGTCATGTTTCATCATCTCACACAATCACCAGTCATGGATCAGATCTGTATTCTTGTCCCAAATATGCCAGATAGCCAAGTATTTATCTCTTTGTCTTGCTTTTTTTTCCATCAAATTTGCCAGTTGTCACAAAGTTTTCAAGATGATTTCTTCTCTTAATATGAATCTAATCAGTTTCTTGAAGGACTGTCTTATTAATTTTTCTGTCTCTTCATGGTATTCTTTGCATTTTTCTAAAAAATCTCATTTCCACTGCCGGTTTTATGTTTCTCGGCTTTTGAGAAAATTGTTCTAATCTGTTTATTGAAGTAGTGCCTCATTAATGTTTCTCCATCCATCGTATTCTTTTCATTTTCCTCAGAAATCATGAGCGCGCTTGCCTACTCATCTATACTTCCTGATTCTTTCATTTCATACAAATACTGCAAAAAAGTCACAGCAATATCTCAGGATAGTAGTTGATCAACACCCACATCTTGCATACCTCATGGTGGATAACTCATGAGTATGCTTGCTTAACATGATATAAAGAATCATCAACATTCCTTGATTCTATCACTTCATTCAAGAGTAGATAACTCAATACTACAAATCACCAACCAACCATGTCTTAGTGGCACACATACAGGTACAAGGGGTCTTCATATGAAAACCTTAAAACTGTGATAGAAATTACAATAACCAAGCCATTGTCTTATAGCCTGTCAATATTGTTAGGATATCAAGAGTGTTAAGCACATGAGACTATGGTGCAGACAAACACGGTGACATCATAAGGACAGTTCAAAGATGGCTGCCCCACTTTTGACATGCACCAAAGAGGCGCAAAGTTCAGTTATCCATTTTTTTAAAAATCAGTGTGACTTTTTTGCAGTATTTGTATGAAATGAAAGAATCAGGAAGTATAGATGAGTAGGCAAGCGCGCTCATGATTTCTGAGGAAAAAGAAAAGAATACGATGGATGGACAAACATTAATGAGGCACTACTTCAATAAACAGATTAGAACAATTTTCTCAAAAGCCGAGAAACATCAAACCGGCAGTGGTGATGAGATTTTTTAGAAAAATAAGAAATCAACGAATGAAGGTCCAGTATAGTGACGTAAGCCTGTCAGTCCAGCAAAGTATATGAGTGGAGAAGGAAGTTTCAAAACTGTTCAGTACAATGAAGAGGTACACCAGATGGTGCATGAGTGCTGACACAAGCGACCACTAGAATTTTTTTCTACAGAAATCCAAGCACTTTATCTGTGCTGGAGGACTTGAATTGAACGCAGTGGTGACTACATAAAAAAATTATACATCTGTTCTTTACTTTTTCAGAATATAGTTACCCAAAACAAAACATTTCAGATTTTCTCTTGAAGCCCCCTTGTAGTTTCCCTAATTATCTTCCGGTATGCTTTTGTGTGTGTGTCCCCCTATTCTTCTGCTACTTTGTGGGTTCCAGAAGAAAGACAGGTTAATTGTGCTGTCAACTTGATTCTTCAACAATGAGCCGATCTAATAAGAATGAACAAATAAGACTGATGTTAAAACAAAAACCTAAATGATATATCATGAGAAAGACAACAACCACAGCGGTGGACGATTCAGATGATTAACTAGAAAATGTTTTACAAGAAAACAACATACGGGTTTCTGTGTCTATGCGGTCTACATGTATATGCTGAAATGTATGTTAAATTACACAAAACACTGGCGTGTAATGTTCCACAGATGCATATATTTACACAGTAAAATTTTTTATGTTAAAAATCAGATCTTATCATGTAAACATATTACACTAGAGAAATGTATAGGATGGAGATTTGTTGTTATAGTTTTAAAAAATTTACTAAAAAGTCATGTATAAACAAATAAGAGATATGCTTGGCAGAAAACAATTATTATGTTAGGTAAAAAGCACTTATGAGTATGAAAATAAATATAGTAATAAAGTATTTATTCCACAATGAATCTTTCCGCTCTTAATCTTTCTTCTTATCTAATGACATATTTTATTCTCAAAATCTGCAGCAGCTGTCTCTAATCAAGCATCAATATTATTGACTACAATTATAAAGTCTAGAACTCTTTTGCATGCCAGGTGTAGTTACCATATGATGACAGCCCTATACAGTGTGTAATTTTAATGACTGTGCAGTTTTTGAAAATGCTGCCGTTCCAAGTTTTGTATTTATCTTTTATGTTGCAATGTGTTGCATAAACTTCACAGAAGGTAAATAAAAATTTGGAACAGCAATATTTTCAAAAACTGCAGTCATTTGATGGGTGATGTGATCAATATCACACCAGTCACCTTTACTTCCCAAAATATTTCCGGTAAAATATTATGTATAGGGTGTATTTTTAATGACTCTGCAGTGTTTGAAAATATTGCCGGTCCAAGTTTTTTTCACCCTCTGTAAAGTTCATGCAACATAATAGGTAAATACAAAACTTGGACCAACACACTGTTGTCATCATTAAAAATACCCCCGGTACAGTACAGTCTGACACTTTTCAACTTGCATCACACTTCTAACTTGAGGCACTTGTTTCACAATTACAACACCATACAATACCATCATTATCATTATGATCATCATCATCATTATGATCATCATTATCATTATTATTATCATCGTCATCATTATGTAGCAGGTCTTTTGAATATCAAACTCTCATCATCAGCATGTGTCCTGCCAGCTGGCATAGGCATTCATGTCTCTCCACAGATCACAGCCTTTGGTGTTCTGGATCAACTCTGTTGATGATACTCTTCCATGCCACCGTCTCAGTCCATCCAGTATAATTTCTCGTGGTCTGTTTCTGCCTCTTTTCCCATTGATCTTTCCAGTTGTTATGATGTTCTCCAATGCCTCTCTTCTCATCACATGACCAAAGAAAGCAGATGTTACTTTCTTACTGTTGTATATAATGTTATAGTTTCATTAGCCTCTTTCAGGCAGTCGTTGTAAGCAAGAGAAGAATTAAACTGGATAACTTGGTGACAACTGGTAAGATTGAGGGGAAGAGAACATGGGGAAGACAGATAAGTAAATACATGGATGGCTTGGCCATGTGGTATGGTCGAGTTAATAACACAGAGCTGATCCACGACTCTGGTGATCGTGTGAGTTGGTTAAACATGACTGCCCGTGTTATCGGCATGGCATATGATGATGATGTTAGTTACTCTGGTAGTCCAAGGACCCTCAGTCATTCACCAGCTCCCATGCCTCAATTATTTCCATGTCTTGAATGTCCTGTGTTTACCTTCATGTTGATCAATCTCTGCCTCTTCTTCCCATTCATCACTGTTCTTTTTAAGCCATTGGTACTGGTACTGGCACCTTGACGTCTTGACAGACTATAAGACTATAATTTGTTATATTATGCTTTAAAAAAAATGGCATAACCTCTCCGCAGCACAAAGATTGGACTGAATTGTAGAGATCACATGTTGCCCATGCAGCATGATCACTCTCTCGGCCTGTCTAGTTTACTCCAGAGGAAAGGTAACGCCAATGCATCTGGAACAAGACAAGCTGCAGAAACTGCCAGATCAGTAAAGCAATGTTCTAGCTGGCCCCCTGTCAGAGCTTCGATTCTAGACTAGTTGCTGACCAAGAATTAGGGCCTGATCTGCACTACCATAACATTTAGTCTAGGCTGCATTTCCTCACACCAGGATAAGGCTTGTACCCTCCCAATTGCATTCCTCCACCTGAAGCCGTTGGCACAATGTGGTGTGTCGGGTTTGGTGAGCACCGCCCAAGATTCAGCACTAAAAGAAAGCAGGTAGTACATCTACTGTCATATCTGGCTAAATTGCTTGGAAAGCAAATCCATTATGTGGAAAGTCCGAATCGAAAGCTCCCTATGTAGATGTCATCTACAGACTGCATTCTTCTGGTTTCTGGAAGAACAGCCTATGGTGAACGGAAGGCCCAATATACGGAAGTGAGGCTAAGCAGCCATGTGCAGGATGTGACGATTCCTTGGGTGAGCCATGCACCAGAGCACTGTGTGTCGGCTCTGCAATTATGGAAACCTCCTTGGATGGTGGGAAATGTCCATGGTCTGCCCCTGCCTTCCCTTTAGAGCTGACCAGGATGTCTTTGGCTGTTCTAAATGGGCCAGCTGGGATGGGGGATAACACCACAACAGTGAGAGTCAAATGTCCTAAGAAACACCTGGGAAAGTTAACCCAGTCAACAAATGCCCGCAGAAGTCGGATGTGTTGGCCTAACGGCGTAAGATCGCAGTTCTGCTGTAAACAGGCACAACGCAATCACATCCGGGAAAAAAACCTCCGGATGAACGCAGAAGAAGAAGATATATGGCTAATACCTGACTAACTGTCTAAGCCAATATAAAATTTCATATGGCCTGAGTATTTCAGTTTCTGAGATATGCTACAGTTTATGAGCCAGTATTGTCCGATGTTCAAATCTTAAAGAATGTCAGTATTTTTCTTCTTATTGATCCATGGTATTAAAGAATTGTACAGTAATATTTAAGATCAAATAATTAAATTATAAAATATGTTTGTAGTTAATACTCAGCTCGTTTATTCTATACAAAAACTTTATACTGTCTGCTCCTTATGTTTTGCAAATATATGTTCTTATTCTTTTTGCATAATCTCTTCTCCTTTTTTGATTCCCTCACGAAGAAAGCGAACGTAGGAATGTGCAGACGGTTCTGAAAACCTGGAAAGAAAATCAGATGATTTAGCTATAATGAAAATGAGAAGATTTAGCTATAATGAAAATGTTCCACACACACACAAAATATATAAAATAAGGTGCTCATTAATGTGATAATTATAATATTAATGACACTAAAAAGTCCTTGAAAAAAAATTGCGCTCATGGTCTGAACAATGTAGTGTGAAACTGAACCCTTGACCTTCAACCATGCGGCATAAAGGCATAACATGGTTCTATACCTTCTTATCCCTCACAGCACAGCATAACAAGAAAATGCCTGGATCTATCAGATTAAAAGAAATACAAGATAAAACAGACATGTCATTTATTTATGTCAAGTTATTGATTCTGGAGGCATGCATAAATTATTTTAATATGTTGCTTCATTAGTGGATGGCTGGGCCACGTAGCATGGTCGAGACAAGACCACGGAGCTGGTCCTCTGCTCTGGTGATCGTGTGAGTTGTCGAAACATGACCACCCACGCTTAATGTCATGGCACATGATGATGATGATGACCAGTGACTATGTGACTGATCATAACTTATTTTGGGGGAATTAATGTGGTGGTTTCTCCTTGTCTCCCACATCCAAAAGGGATTTACATGCTATAAATGGAGGTGAACATTAAAGACAGAGATAAGTCATGCAGGATATCTCTGGTCACTGGCTTTTTTTTTTTTGCATATCCTTTATAGGACATCGCTGTCAACATAAGCATCTTTCAGCTGATTGTTGACTTCTTGGCAAGATGACGCTCAGCAGTTTGCCATTGCTTTCTGAGCGACTGGGTCACATATCCTGTAAGTCACCAACACGGCGAGAACCGCTACCGATTCTCGCGCAAGTTATGTTCCTCAAGTGAATATACAGGATTACAGAGAAAATCGCTAACCCCTAGGCCAGGAAGATCCCTCTGCTCATTGGGTTGATAGTATATAAATGGAAGTGAACATTAAAGATAGAGATAAGTCATGCGGGATTCCTTTTGGTCTTTGGGCTGAGAGTATATAAATGGTGAGGAACATTAAAGACAGAGATGAGTAATGTGGGATTCCTCTAGTCACAGGGTTGGGAGTATATAAATGGAAGTGAACATTAAAGGCAGCGATGAGTAATGTGGGATCCCTCTGGTGACTGGGTTGGGAATCTGCTGACAATGAGATGCCCAAACCTCATGGAGGAAACAGGATCCACTTTGACCTAGTCCCAGCCAGTCCATTGATGCTGTGCTCAAGATCTCAAGAGCTCTGTTTGTAACCCATGCTGGAATAGATGCATACCAAAAATTGGTTGCTAGAGAAGAAGAAGAAGAAGAAGAAGAAGAAGAAGAAGAAGAAGAAGAAGAAGAAAAATGAAGAAGAAGAAGAAGGGTGTAAGAAGAGGAGGAGGAGGAGGAGAAGAAGATGATGATGATGATGAAATCGAGGAAGAGGAGATGGTAGTAGTAGTGGTAGAAGAATAAGGACAAAAGATAAAACCTGAAAATAATTTATCAAAACAAATGAGCTGCAACTCGACACCTGTTATGCTTTATGCCTAGATCTAGTTGTCAAGGTAACTTACCCGCCCTCCATAAGGCCGACCTCCATATCTAAGAAATCATTGGCATTGATTTTGTGAACCACGGTACCATTACTCAGGGCTACTAACATCATAACTGGAAACTCATACATGTCAACAAAAGATTGTGCAATGGACGAATATGGGAGAGTTGAATCTGCAGCATGCGCCTGAAACAGACCCAAAGAAAACAGCGTTTGAAAAGCAAGAAGATCAACTTCACTGCATCGGGTTTGATCCCATATGGCTTGATCTCTTTCCACAGGATGGCCTGCCGAAGGCGTAGCACAAATGTTGAACTCCAGCGATGACCCCCAGGAGTCTCAGAGAAAACTGCACTCGTTGAGCCAAACCACATAGCCTGAATCGAACACATGACCTTCAGAGCATGAGGCAGGCATAGCCACTTCGCCACAGGAAGGTGATTTGGAAGCAGTCTGCTTTGTATTGCTTTTCACAATGGTATGAGTGGTGGCCATACAGAAAGCAATGGCAGACATCATCATCAAGTGCCATGCCTGCTGGCATAAGCATAAATATTCATGAAATCTTGGGAAGATAATGTGGTGGTTTCCCCTTGACTTCCACATCCACATCGGGGGTCTTTTACCTCTGCCTTTGACAGTCATTTCCAGCTGTCAGGACAAGTGAGTGCCTTGCTCTG
Organism: Cepaea nemoralis; assembly: GCA_014155875.1. NCBI lineage: Eukaryota > Metazoa > Mollusca > Gastropoda > Stylommatophora > Helicidae > Cepaea > Cepaea nemoralis. Next base: position 468,560 of record JACEFZ010013123.1, read on the forward strand.
CACAGCTGCAGAGTTGTCCACTTATCCCAGTGGATACTCAATCCACAGGGCTGCATTTGCCACACCATGGGTTTCCCCCCCATCCTCTACCACGCAGAGGTGCAGTTGGGATTTTCCCTTCCTAAAGCTATGGACTATGATAGCCAAAACTCTCCAGTACTTTTAGAGGACATGAATGACTACTGAATGTAAAATTGCTAATTGCTCCAGCGAGAACCCCCAGGAGTCTCAAAGAAATTGTGAAACTCGTGAGCCGAATGACATAGCCAAGAAATGAACACACAAGCTTCACAGCGTGCATAGCCACTTCATTATAGGAAGACTGGTCCTGAGTGCAGTGATGTCAGTTCTTAACTCAACTCAACTACAGGAAGACTCCCTGAAACAGACATTGATTAAAGTCAACCTATTACCTCTTCTGTACAAAGAGTTTACATTCAGGTTAATTGACATTAAACACTTTCTATTAATCCTTGCAGAGGATTGTGGCAAAGGGGTTAAGGATGAAATTTGTAATCCAGCATACCATGTTTGAAACACTGCGGCGGGTGATTTGGCAGCAGACGGCCTTACTTTGAATTTTTTTATAAAATAGTATGGGTGTCGGTTGTTCAGAAAGCAATGGCAAACTATTGAATGTAAACTTGTCAAAAGATCACAAACAGCCAAAAATGCTGGGGTTGACTGCAATGTCCTGTAAAGGATATGCAACTAACTTAACTTGCAGGGGCCCTTGATGTTTGCTCATTTCAGTTAACTACCAAAATATTTCACAATTATGGCTGCAGCTTTTATTTCAAGAGTGAAGTATGCTTTGAAGTCAGCCGCAGTTGATTTGGCAGCAATCTGCTTTGCATTGCTTTTCACAATGATATGAGTGTTGAATATTCAGACAGCAATGGGAGACTTAATCCATCATGTGCAATGCCTATAAGCGTAGATGGTCATGACTCGCCATTTCACTCGATCACCAGTCGTGGATCAGCTCAGTGTTCATGTCTCGACCATGCTACGTGGTCAAGCCATCCAGGTAATTACTTCTCTGTCTTCCCCTTGTTCTCTTCCCCTCAATCTTGCCAGTTGTCACCAAGTTCTCTAATTGATTTCTTCTCATAAAATGTCCAAATAATTTTGACTGTCTACGTCTAATTTCTCTAATCAATTTGTGATTTTCATTTGTTTCTTGTAGTACTTGGTCATTGGTTTTTCTATCTGTCCATGGTATTCTCTGCATTTTCCTCAGAAACCACATTTCCACAGCCATCTCATCTCATCTCATCATGTTCCTCTTGTACCTTGCGGTGTCGAGGTGAAGTATAAACTTCGTGAGAGTGCCCGATTATGGGCTTCATATATCGATATTCCCATGGACTCTGCTATTCCCTCCGTCCAACGTTTACGTGGTCGGCCTCTTCCTCTGTTTCCATCTTGTCTGTACATCATTGCTTGTTGTGGTATGCTGTTGACTGGTAACCTACTTGCATGGCCAAACCATTTGATTTGCTGCTTTCTAATAAAATCTAGTGCTGCTTTAACCCCCACTTTAGTCCTGATTTCTTCATTTCTGATCTTATCTCTTCTTGATACGTTGAGTATTCTTCTCAGGAACCTCATTTCTGTTGTTGTGATTTTTCTTTTCTCTTTTTCTGTCATTGTCCAGGTTTGGCATTGGTAGCATAGAGTTGGTAGGAAGATTGTGTTGTAAAGTGCTTTCTTAGTAGTTACTGATACATGTTTGTTCTTTAGTATTGGTGCCATTTGTCCAATGAGTTGATTTGCCTTATTGCACCTATTTTCGATCTCGTCTTCTGATCTGCCATTTGATGATATTATACTTCCCAGGTACTTGAAACTCTTCACTTGTTTCAAGGGATGTTCGTTTAGGTGAATTGTTGTTGTTTGTTCTTCTTTAGTTATAGTCATTACCTCTGTTTTGCTTGTGCTAATTTTCATGTTATGTTCCCTACACATTTCATTTAGACTATTCATGTGGTCTTGTAATTCAGCTTCTGATTTTGCTATTAGTGCTTGGTCGTCCGCAAACAGGAGTTCTCTAATGGTTAGATTTGCAGATGGTTCTTCTTCTGTGTTCTCGTCATGTGGTATTCTTGCTATCTCTGCTTGGCTGGTTTCTTTACATATGTTGTCTATATATGTTATGAACAAGAGAGGGGACAGGACACAACCTTGTCGTACTCCAGATCTTATGGTGAAGGGTTCTGAGTGTCCTCCAGTTGCTCTCACTATGCATTCACTGTTGTTGTATAAACTTCTACATAGGTTTGTTAGATGTGTACTCACTCCATATTGTTTAAGGATTTGCCACAACTTGTTTCTATCTACTCTATCGAATGCCTTTTCTTGGTCGACAAAGGCTAAGTAGAGTGTTTCATTGAATTCAATTGATTTTTCTATAAGTTGTCTAAGAGCAAAAGTTGCATCTGTGCATCCTTTGTTTTTCCTAAATCCAAGTTGTGTTTCGCTTAGCTGAGGTTCTAAAGTAGTTCATAATCTTTTTTCAAGAATTTTGCAAAATATTTTCCCAGTATGACTCAACAGTGAAATGCCTCTGTATTGTGTGCAGTCTCTTTTGCTGCCTTTGTTTTTCCAAACTGGGATAATTATGGCATTTCCCCAGTCTCGTGGTGTCTGTTGTTCTACCCAAACATGATTGAATAGTCTATGTAGCTAAGCTGTGTCCTACTTCTCTTGCCGCTTTAATTAGTTCATTTGGTATTTCATCCTGTCCTGGTGATTTGTTCAATGGGGCTAATCTGACGGCTTCTATAATTTCTTCTTTTAGTATGTCTGGTTCTAGTTCTTCAGTGACATCTGTATAGGTCTCTTGAATTCCTGTGACATCTGATGGGATGTTGAGAAGTTGTTCGAAATACTGCTTCCATCTTATTAGGATTTGTTTTTGTTCACTTATTGGTTCTCCATTTTCGCTGTTAATTATTTCAGTTGGATCAAAGGGTTCTCCTCTGGCTCGCATTGCACCTATCTTTTTGTAGAAGTTTTTAGTTGCACAGCCATCAGATGTTTTTCAGCTTGACTGGCAGACCACTGAATGTAACACTGCTAAGACGATCACAAACAGCAAATAAATGCAACCTCCTGTAAAAGACATGTAACTAATTTTTATTTAAAACATAGTATGCTTGGTCAGTTGTGGCATCAACCAATCAATCAAAAAGCCAATCAATCAATTAATCAGGTGCCATCTTCACAATTAAGGCTGGCTGCAATGGATCTCCAACACTGTCTGTCTCTCGTCCTGACTGTACATTCTGTCAGATTGATGTTCGCCCATCTCTTTATGTTATCTTCCCACTTGCATCGTTGTCTACCTCTTCAACCTTACTCTCCAGTATTGTTTTTATAAGAGTGTTATGTCTTTTAACATGGCCAAAATATTTCACTTACCTCATTTCCATTTCTTTCATCAACTCTCTTTTCATTCGCAGTTTTTCTAGAACTGCTATAATGGACTGTTTTTTGTGTCCATGAAATGCGAGATATTCTTCTGTAAATCCACATCTCCAGGGCATCTATTTTAGTTTTCTAATTGCTTGTTCATTATCCAGACCTCTGTGCCATATAGTAGTGTTGAATATACATAACATTTGACAATTCTCATTTTTAATGCGTTGTTAATCTCTCTAGATGTTAATACTGATTTCATGCTGTTGAAAGCATTTTAGGACATTCCTATTCTCTTTTTTATATGTCTGTTTCACTTCTGCCATCGTCTGTTATTACATGTTCAAGATAAGAGACACTTGTTACTTGTTCTAGTATCTCCTTGTTTACTGTGATGTTCATTGACATCAAACATCAGACTTGGTTACTACTTGGTTACAGAATTGACATCACTGCACTAAAGACATTCCCACACAAGACAGTTGCAATTTTGATTTGATTAGAAATCCATCTGGCTTTTCCTCTAAGCTTTCATTGTTATCCAGACCCTCTAATTACTCCCTATTGTCATTCTATCGGGTACTATTCTCCACCTGGTCCTAGAGAGCCTTCAACACATAATCCTTATCATAAGAACTGAGAGGGGCAGCAGAAGTAGCAGCCAATCTATCAGTCTGTTCATTGCCCCATGCTCAATTCACCTGGACAGGGCTCCCAGATTGACCCAGCACAAAATGAGTGCCAAGAAATACTTTGGTACCAGATCTGGAAAATGTCTACATTAACCTCACTTCAACAGATGTAAGTCTACTTCAGGGATAAGATAACCTGAAGAATTAAACTTTGTACTTCCCAGGATTCAAAACTAACCAACCTGCGATGTTCTGTGCATAACTTTGTGCTGGCTGACCTCTGGCTCTTCTTTCAGAAACCATGCCTTCCATCACTGTTCTTTCTAAACCATTGTGACACCTAATATGGCCGAAGTATTTCATTCTGAAACATGATGCTGCTAATAAGCCAGGTTTCTTCAATGTTCAGGTAGAATGAAGGTGTTTTTCTTCTTCTTGGTTCATATCACAATATTCTAAAAAGTTTTCTGTAACATTAACCCTTTAGCGGGCAAAGTGTCTGGGAATGTTTCTACCCCCGAACGGGCAAAGCATTTGAAACTGCCCGATACTATTATGCATTGTAAAAACGCGATCTCTTGGCTTTCCGATACTTCAGATGGCTACTTTCGCTTTTGCCGATAGCTTGACAACGTGGCTGCCATTTGCAAGCGCCTACTATGAATTTGAACGGATATTTTTGATAGCTTTCGGGGTTTTTACGCTTAGTTTTTCACAATGGATTTCGGCGATTCTTCAAGTGATAGCCGAGATTTCGCTGGGTTCAATTTAAGTGACATTGAAGGGCACGAAGTTGACTATTAATCGGAGCTAGATATCGGTGATCAGCGTTACTTTGCATTAGCAGTCGTGAGTCGGACTTTAAAGAAAGTGATTATGATTCTGAAAATGTGTTTGTAAATTGCCGCATAGATGACTGACAGTCACAAACATTATGCTGTATTTCACAAATATTTGTGTTCATGTATGGATTATTGGCAACAATCATGTGAGTAACATATTCTGCATGCTTTTCCCCTTCATTGTGTTGTTTATTTAACTAAAATTGGTTGACTAACACCTTATTTGTGATGTTTTTACTAACGTAACCCAAAATTTTACTGAACCTGAAAAAATCTTGCCCGTTCAGGGCTAAAAAATGGACAAGTATCTAAATATTGAGCACAACCCACTACTGGCATCGCTGATCGTATTCCGGTATCCCGGGAAGGTTAACCCGGTCAACAAATGCCCGCAGAAGTCGGATGTGTCGGCCTAACAGCGCAAGAACGCAGCTCTGCTGTAAACAGGCACAACGCAATCACATCCGAAAAAAAAACTCCGGATGAACGAAGAAGAAGAAGAAGTATTCCGGTATGAACCTAAGGCCTATCCACGTCAATATGGAAGCACTATACTCAAGTTTCACCCTCGTTTGAGCTCGTCAGTAGTGCATATCCCTGACCGGATCCGGAAACAAGCCCCGGATCACTGCCGTGTGAAGCGGGTGTGTAACCACGCGGTGCACGTTGGACACACAGCCAAATTATCATAACAGAATATCACAACGTCACCCATCGTAGGTTATGCTCAAGTATCATTATGTGTCATTATGGACAAGTATCTGCCCGGTAAAGAGTTAAAATGCAAAAGCCACAAGTTTCTTCTTTAGTTACTGCAAAATTCTCCAAAACTCACATCCTTATGTTATTACATGAAAGAATTGTGTTCTCAAAAATGTTACTTGGAGGTCAATATGTCCAAATGGATAAGAAAGTGTGTTCTTAAACATCCGGTGTGCTTATGCTGAGGTAAGGGGTTTAACCCTTACACAGGACAGTTGGGATTAAAATGTTGATCTCTCGTCCTTAACTTGGGGACGTAAATTACAAGTACTTCTGAAGTCGGAGTGAGTTCACCTGATGGCGAGGGACACTGGTAATAGAGAAAGCTAATCAACACGCAAAATTCAATCCAGCATTACTAGAAGTAGTGTGTATGGACTACACTTGAGTTCAAAGCGTGAGAGCACAAAAAAAAATGTTACTTTAATTTGTTTGCTGGTGTTGTATGATAGGCTCTGTATGCTGTTTAAATCAGTTAACAACTAAAAAAAAACATAATCATCAACATTGTGGGTGATCATGTTTTTTCAACTTCCTGCTATCTCTAACAGCATGTACGAATTTACACACTGACACCCTTCCATATTACAACACAAGGCTGTCACAAATCTTGTCTTGCTGTCTCCCTTTATCTCTGCTTCCATAAATATTTCCAGTTGTTACATGTTCCAGTTGTTCTGTTCTCATAATGTGGCAAACAAATATCTACTACCTCATTCTAATATTTGACATAACTTATAATCTTTGTGTCTTGACCTCTTTCAAAGGATTTAGATTACTCATTTTGGCTGTCCATGGAAATTTCCAACATTCTTCTGAGGTCTGGAAGGATTTTTTTTTGCTAACTTATTGTCCAAGATTCACAGCCATATGTTAAAACTGGTTGTCTAACCTCAAAGACAGACAAGAAGGTATCACATAAGAATAACACAACATACAAATAAATATTGACAAATCTTACCTTCAAGTCAACTACCAAGGACCAGGAACTGACGAAGCGCTCTGCCAACAGATTGATCACCTCCCGACCCTCGAGAGCTGTTTCTCTCAGGGTCCGGGCTGAGCCTCAGCAGCTCTGATCATCCAGAGCTCCCCAAAGAAGTATGGAGTGTACAAACTTGTTTTCAGCTTGGGCGTGGTCTAAGGCCTCTGATAAGTTATAATATTTAACCTGGTGATGTAAAGATGAAACCCATATTCAGAGATTACTCTTGTGTTGTTGATTCCACCCTCATCCTCAACAGCCAGTGAAGAGTCCTTATACTCAATGGTACCAGTAGCAGTCTAATTATGTCTCCGTCTGGCCTCTCCTCAGAGTCCTGAGTGTTGGCCAGATCCTCTAATCACTGCCTGCAGCACCATTCTCTCCAGGCTTTGATGATCTATCCGTTCTTCTACACTATACTCAAGATCCCAAAGGGCCACGACAATGTCTGCCTTATCATGCACCAATACCCCACCCAGCGGTGCAGATCCAGCCAATTTGTCCACCTTCTTGTTTCCCACCACACCAGCATGTCCTGGGGGGAAAACATCCAATACATGCTCTCTATTTTTGATTGTTGAATTGAAGCCTGCCACTCTACCTGAAGCATACTTGTCTTCACCTTTCTCATTATACTTTGTCAGTCCATTACAATCACGACATATAATGTTTGTCCTCCAGCCAGCAGAACACCTCAGTGACCGTCTCCACCCCCATTCTCAGACTAAATGTTGTGGTATCATATGCCAGGCTTTCCTGCACTAATCACTGTCCACGAACCTTCGCCACAAACACCCTTGTAGTGAATTCCATCGATGACAAAACGAACTAACAGATGGATATGAACCAAGTGTTGCTTTAACATTCACCCATATGTTACTGGGGTCCTTAACCCTTTACAGGGCAGAGCGGGCGTTAGCGGCCGATCGCTTAAATGAGCGGATCGGCCGATTACGTCCGATACTATTATGCATTGTAAAAACGCGATCTCTCGGCTTTCTGACACTTCCGACGGCTACTTACGCTTTCGCCGATAGCTTGACAACGTGGCCGCCATTTGTAAACGCGCTACTATGAATTTGAACGGACTTTTACGGACTTTTTTGATAGTTTTCTGGATTTTTACGCTGTTTTTCAAAATGGATTTCGGCGATTCTTCAAGTGATAGCCAAGATTTTGCTAGGTTCAATTTAAATGACATTAAAGGGCACGAAGTTGACTATTAATCGGAGCTAGATATCAGTACAAAGCGTTACTTTGCATTAGCAGTCTGAGTCGGACTTTAAAGAAAGTGATTATGATTCTGAAAATGTGTTTGTAAATTGCCGTATAGATGACGAAAATCACAAACAACATGCTGTATTTCGTAAATATTTGTGTTCATATATGGATTACCAACAACAATCACGTGAGTAACATATTCTGCATGCTTTTCCCTTCATTGTGTTGTTTATTTGACTAAAATCGGTTGACTAACACCTTATTTGTGATGTTTTTACTAACGCGACCCGAAATTTTACCAAACCTGAAAAAATCTTGCCCATTCAGGGCTAAAAAACGGACAAGCGTCTGCCCTGTAAAGGGTTAAGGGAAGCAAACAGTAAGAACACTGTACCACGTATATTATACAAGGTGATTGAGGTCAGCATGGCTGAATGGATCAGCACACTGGCTCTCACTTTCAGTGTGTTGATGGTGAGATAGCAGGTTCAACCTCTACGCAGGTCAGTTGGACGAAAATGATGACTACTTATCCTTAATTTGGGGACGTAAATTACAAGTACCCTAGAAGTAGAAATAGGTTTGCCTGATGGCGAGGGATACTAATAAGGAAAGCTAGCCTACATGCAAACATCTGCCTAGCATGGATTGTGCTTGAGTTCAAAGTGAGGAAAAAAAAATAAAGAGGTAACTCAGGAGGGTTGGTGTGAGGTTGGCTACCTCCGCCTGTAGAAAACTGTAGCTGCAGAATCCAACCAGCTATGAAGAAGTTCCTCTTAAAACTATTTTCTCAACTCAAGTGTTGATATACAGGGTGTATTTTTAATAACTCTGCAGTGTTTGAAAATATTGCCGGTCCAAGTTTTGTATTTACCTATTATGTTGCATGAACTTTACAGAGGGTGAATACAAAACTTGGACCGGCAATATTTTCAAACACTGCAGTCATTACAAATACACCATATATATATATATAGCCGGCTCCCTGGCTGAGGGGTTAGCAGCTTTCTCCGTTAACCCCGAATACTCTCGTGGTTGACGTGAGCGCACGAGAATTAGAAGTGGTTTGAGTCGCGCTAGTGACTTATGAGAGTATGGAGCCGGTCGTTCAGAAAGTTGTGGCGTGCTGATGAGCGTAATCTAGCCTAGGAATCAATATACAGCTGAAAGATGCTGGTATTGACTGCAATATCCTGAAACAGGATGGAAACGCGGGGAAAAAAATATTATATATATATATTTTTTTTTTCTTTTCCCTACCTTATATACATACGTACCTTGTATCGAGCAAGAAAATGTTTAATTTTTACTGACATAGCTCACCTGCTTAAATGGATACATTTTCAACTCCAAGGCATCTTTAGCATCCTCATAAGAAATTTCTGCATCCCATTTGATCTCAGCACGTGTGTTTTCCTCACTATAACTTTGATTCTGTAAATTAAATTATAAAATTTACTATGTGTTTCACCACTATTAAGATGAACACGTACACAAAGAAGGACTTTTAATATGAACACTTACAAGGAAGGTATGTTAATATGATCTGTTAGATAAGAAAGGACTTTTATTATTATCTATTAGAAGAGAAATGACTTTTAATATAATCTGTTAGATATGGAAGAACTTTTAATATGATCTTACGTAAGGAAGGACCTTTAAAATGAACAATTACAGAGGAACTTTTAATATGAACACTTGCACAAAGAAGGAATTTTCAAATGGACAAATAGCTCCTACTATTATGGCATCATAGATACTACTGTTATGTCGCCACAGCTCCTAATACAATCATACAACAGCTCCTAATACAATTACACTACAGTTCATAATTCAATCACACCACAGCTACTAATACAATCACAACACAGCTCTAATACAATCACACAGCAAATCCTAATAAAATCACACCACAGCTCCTAATACAATCACACCACAGCTACTAATACAATCACAACACAGCTCCTAATACAATCACACCACAAATCCTAATAAAATCACACCACATCTCCTAATACATTCACACCACTGCTACTAATACATTCACAATACAGCTCCTAATACAATCACACCACAGCTCCTAATACAATCACACCACAGCTTCTAATACAATCACAGCACAGCTCCTAATACAATCAGAACACAGCTCCTAATACAATCACAAAACAGCTACTAATACAATCACAACACAGCTCCTAATACAATCACACCACAAGTCCTAATAAAATCACACCACATCTCCTAATACATTCACACCACTGCTACTAATACAATCACAATACAGCTCCTAATACAATCACACCACAGCCACTAATACAATAACACCACAGCTCCTAATACAATCACACCACAGTTCCTAATACAATCACACCACAGCTCCTAATACAATCACACCACAGCTCCTAATACAATCACACCACAACTTCTAATACAATCACAGCACAACTCCTAATACAATCACACTGCAGCTCTTAATACAATCACACCACAGCTCCTAATACAATCAGAACACAGCTCCTAATGCAATCACAACACAGCTCCTAATACAATCACACCACAGCTCTTAATACAATCACACCACAGCTACTAATACAATCACACCACAGCTACTAATACAATCACAACACAGCTACTAATACAATCACACCACAGCTCCTAATACAATCAGAACACAGCTCCTAATGCAATCACAACACAGCTCTTAATACAATCACACCACAGCTACTAATACAATCACACCACAGCTACTAATACAATCACAACACAGCTACTAATACAATCACACCACAGCTACTAATACAATCACACCACAGCTACTAATACAATCACAACAGAGCTACTAATACAATCACACCACAGCTCCTAATACAATCACACCACAGCTACTAATACAATCACACCACAGCTACTAATACAATCACAACACAGCTTCTAATACAATCACACCACAGCTCCTAATACAATCACACCACAAATCCTAATACAATCACACCACAGCTACTAATACAATCACACCACAGCTCCTAATACAATCACAACACAGCTACTAATACTATCACACCACAGCTACTAATACAATCACACCACAGCTCCTAATACAATCACAACACAGCTACTAACACAATCACACCACAGCTACTAATACAATCACACCACAGCTCCTAATACAATCACAACACAGCTCCTAATACAATCACAACACAGCTACTAATACTATCACACCACAGCTACTAATACAATCACACCACAGCTCCTAATACAATCACAACACAGCTACTGATACTATCACAACACAGCTCCTAATACAATCACACCACAGCTCTTAATACAATCACACCACAGCTCCTAATACAATCACAACACATCTACTAATACTATCACACCACAACTACTAATATAATCACACCACAGCTCCTAATACAATCACACCACAGCTACTAATACAATCACAACAGAGCTTCTAATACAATCACACCACAGCTCCTAATACAATCACACCACAAATCCTAATACAATCACACAACAGCTACTAATACAATCACACCACAAATCCTAATACAATCACACCACAGCTACTAATACAATCACACCACAGCTCCTAATACAATCACACCACAGCTCCTAATACAATCACAACACAGCTACTAATACAATCACACCACAGCTACTAATACAATCACACCACAGCTACTAATACAATCACAACAGAGCTACTAATACAATCACACCACAGCTACTAATACAATCACACCACAGCTACTAATACAATCACACCACAGCTACTAATACAATCACAACAGAGCTACTAATACAATCACACCACAGCTCCTAATACAATCACACCACAGCTACTAATACAATCACACCACAGCTACTAATACAATCACAACACAGCTTCTAATACAATCACACCACAGCTCCTAATACAATCACACCACAAATCCTAATACAATCACACCACAGCTACTAATACAATCACACCACAGCTCCTAATACAATCACACCACAGCTACTAATACAATCACAACACAGCTCCTAATACAATCACACCACAGCTCCTAATACAATCACACCACAAATCCTAAAAAAATAACACCACAGCTCCTAATAAAATCACACCACAGCTCCTAATACAATCACACCACAGCTTCTAATACAATCACAACACAGCTCCTAATACAATCACACCACAAATCCTAAAAAAATAACACCACAGATCCTAATAAAATCACACCACAACTACTAATACAATCACACCACAGCTCCTAATACAATCACAACACAGCTCCTAATACAATCACACCACAAATCCTAAAAAAATAACACCACAGATCCTAATAAAATCACACAACAGCTACTAATACAATCACACCACAGCTCCTAATACAATCACAACACAGCTCCTAATACTATGACACCACAGCTCCTAATACACTGTTACAGAATATAGAATCTACCTCAGCTTCATGTACTTGGCCTTCTTTAAACAACCTCTGTGGTCTGGAATGACCAGCACTGACCAGTTCCATAAGTGGAAGATAGCCAATGTCCACCTCCATGTCATCTGGGTTTTCATTCAACCACTCCATGTCTGAGAGACATGCAATTAATTCACACACTTACATAGCAATAGACACAATTAGTCCACACACTTACATTTACATAGCAATAGACAATTAATCCACACACATATGTTTTGTGTAATAGAGATGGCGAAACATGACCGTCCACGCTTAACAGCATGGCACATGATGATGATGATAATTTGCTATCATTGAATGTAAAAAAAGTGTTGAAATGCTACATACAACCTTTTTGCTGTACAGTAGTAAATCTTGGAATGTGCATGAACAAATTAGGAAGAACTTGGAAGCAACAGAGATGTGGTTCCTGAAACAATTGTTTCAAATTCCTTGGACTGCCAGAGTAAATAACGATTGCCTGGGAGAGACTAGTGAAACTAGAACATTATATACAACAATAAGAAAGGAGACAAACAGCTTTTTTGGGTCATGTGATGAGAAGAGAGGCATTGGAGAACATCATGACAACTGGAAAGATCAAAGGAAAGAGAGGAAGAGGCAAAACAAGAGATATGATGCTGGATGGACTGAGACGGTGGCATGGAGGAATATCATCAGCAGAGATGATCCAGAACACCAAAGACCGAGATCTGTGGAAAGACATGAATGCCTACGCCAGCCATTAGAACACTTGATGATGATGATGATGATGATGAAGATGATGATGATGATGTTCTACTTTCATTAACCTTTTCCAGGCAATCATTGTTAGTTATTGTAGTTGCTGTGGTCGTCTGAAGTATTCTCAAGATTCTCCAAGCCCTTTCTTATTTGCTTGTTCACATTCCAAGATTCATCACCTTTCAGCAGCATTACAAGCGGTTTACCATGGAGGTCATGGCAGTAGCAAAGGCAAAACACTGGAGAAACAAACATTCACTCACACAATCTCAGTGACTCCATGAGTATGCTAAGCAAGATTGAGATGGGCTGAATCAAGAAGGCAATGGCTTGAATCTCTCAGGAGGTCAAGACTGACTAATATATGTTTCATTTTCGGTTTCATTTCACGAAAAGATGAGTGATTAGAAAGGCTTAATGTAAGCCAGGCAGGCCTATGTGCTCTAATTGTTACTCTTTGAAAATAAAGCTTGTTCATTTGTTCGTTTGTTCCAAGTGGTGAGTGCAAGACTTGGGTGCAGAGTGTCTGCCATCATCACTGCCAATGGCTTTCTCTCTGGTATGTAAATTTTGAATCCTTGACAGGCTTCATAACAGTGGAAACCATGTTCGATCCTTTCTCAATGTACTCAACCAGTGTCTGCCCAAGATGCTCCATGTGGAAGTTTAGTGAGGTCATCATCAGTATACACTCCAAGCCTGGCACATCAGCATCTCTATACCCGTGTTGACAGGATGTAAATCATGGATTATCCAAGTTAATCATCATCATCGTCAAGTGCCATGCCGACAGGTATGGGCGGTGATGGTTCGCCATCTCACAAGGTCACTAGTCTCGAATCAGGTCTGTGTTCTTGTCCTGACTATGCCATGCTGCCAAACCATCAAGGTATTTATCCCTTTGTCTTCCTCTTGCTGTCTTCCCATCAAGCTTGCCGGTTGTCACCAGATTTTCAAGTCCATTTCTCCTTATAACATGTCCAAAACATCTTGTCTATCTACGTCTAATTTCTCCAATCAATTTCCGTTTGTCTCTTGAAGGACTGTCTCATTTGATTTTCTGTCGGCCCTGGTTTTCGTTGCATTTTTCTCAAAAATCACATTTCAAATCATGATGAACTAGGCATCTTTAAAGAAATTAGTTTGACATTGCTTTCCTTCCTGGCTTCCAGGGTAATACACCAGCCCAATAGGAGCCATGGTGACATAGTGGCTGGTGCACTTACCTGCCAAGACAGTGGTTCGGGTTCAATCTCCAACAGTGATAGGATTCTGTTTTCTGAGCAGTACAGCCCTGGAGGAGTCCACACTGCCTTTAAAAAATGGGTACCGGGCAATTGTCAGAATTTTATGAGAATTGTCAAGGTAGGAAAGGCAGTGAGGAAAGGCTTTGGATACCCCTCCTCATATTTCTGGCCTAGAATATGTGAAGGCTTAACACTTGACACTCCAAAGGTTGTACCTGCCTGGGTGGACATCTACTGCCTATAGAACCTTGTGGTGCAGGACAGTGGGGTCTTGAGCCAGAGGAATTAAGGCCGCTTGGCTAGTGCAGTCGCTGCAAACTGTGCTGGTTAAGATGTTATTTTTTCCCCTGACTGAAACAAATCCACACCTTACCGAGGATATGAAACCCGGGTCTCTCGAAGGAAAACTCTGAATTCTAGCCACACGGCCAGCCGCTATGGGATAACCTTTACCTAATAGGTTCTGCCTCAGATCAGCAGACTGAAGTATAAATTGGGCATTCACGGAGGATGCGGTCTTCTTTTTCTACTTCTGCGTTCGTCTGGAATGTTGTTTTAGATGTAATTGTGTTGTGCCTGTTTACAGCAGAGCTGAGATATTTCCATTTTTCGGCCGACACATCCGACTTCGTCAGGCATTTGTTGACTGGGTTAACCTTCCCGGGGATTTGTTCTACATGGGCATTCATCTGTACTGTATGCGGCAACTGCCAAAAGAACTGAATGGTTATTCAGTGTCTTTATCCATGAGACAAAACCGCAGATTTTAACACTATAACGGGTTGAAAGAAGAAAATAAACCTGTCTGAGATGAAAATTATATGGCTAACATTGTAACAAGGTGCATAGTCAAGAATCATCAGCCATATCATTAAGCATAGGCAATGATGATTCATCATTGCACATGATAGCCAGTCACAGATCAGGTCTGTTTTCTTCTGATTATACCATGATGTGGCCAAGCCACCCACGTATTTACTTGATTGCTTTTCCCTTGCTCTTTCCCCATCAAGTTTGTCAATTATCTCTAAATTCTCAAGTTTATTACTCTTTTAAAAAAAAAATATGTTGCATGCCCTTTGCTGGATGTTGCAATCAACTCCAGGATGATTTTATAGTCAATTTAAGTTCAGTAGTTTGACATTACTTTCTTATGAGAAGTTAACATTTAAGTCCAACTGACCGGTGTGTGGAATTATCCCACTATCTTGCCATCAGCACGCAGGAAGTTTAAGTGTGAGTATATTAAATCTTGTGAAGTGATCAAGACATCTGCCTTGGGCTCTGAAGGTTGTGGGTTCAATTCCAGGCAGCATCCTTCGGTTCACGAGTGCATTTTTTCTGAGACTCCTGTGGGTCGTCGCTGGAGCTACAGAGTTCGTGCTTTTGTGCGACACTTTCTGTGCTGCGGAAAGAGACTTAGCCTTATGGGATAAACACCTGGTGCAATGAAGTCGACCCTGTCGACTTTTAAGTGACTTTTGTATATTAAACCTCTTGGCCAGGCTGACCTCTTTTTCTTTATAACATGCCCAAAATATCTTGACTATCCACGAATAATTTCTCTAATAAATTTTTGACTTTCATACGTTTCTTAAAGGATTGCCTCATTGATTTTTCCGTCCATCCATGGTATTCTTAGCATTTCCTCAGAAACCACATTTCTGCAGCCATCAGACTTTTGGCGTAATGAAGTATAAAACAGACAAAAATGAAAAACAATTGCACTTACCCACATTGAGCCTGCGTTCACCAGGCACATACAAGTGAAAATGTTCAAGCCTTGACCCATTTCTGGACATTCGGAGTGAGCCTGTGAACTGGGCAGGGGTGAACCAGAATGGAAATCTGGGTGGTTCATTCAGCTGAAACTCTATATGCATCCTATCCCAGGATGATCAGAAAAAAGATAGAAAACAAGTTTATCACACAAATGACACAAAATCCCAAAACTAAATACCATCTCTTTCATAAACACACACTCACTCATACATAATCTCCCTCTCTCTCACACACAAAAATCAATTGCTGGCAAGAAGCAGACAGACATGGGATACACCTTTCCTAACTTTCTACAAAACAGAAAGAATCTTTGTCTTGAAATAAAGTCTTAGGATGGTTGGTTAGTTAGTTAGTCGACAGATCATCCTCAATGCACATCAAATCATTCAGTCCATAAATGCTCGGATCCCCTCCTCAGTAAATCCTGCAGTGTGTAGCGGCTAACGACACCAGTTCTATGTTGGATTATTAATCTTCTTTGGCTTCCTGTGTAGTGTTCTTGTTTGGCCACATCTCTTTTAACTTGCTGTTCTCGCAGTCTTACCATGGTTGTAGATTCACAATTATAAATTTTTCTTGCAGAAGTCTTACTTCTCATAGAACATTCAGCCTTGTCCATGGCTCATCCAACCTCTACAGTAGTTGTTGCAAGCCTGCCTGCAAGCCTATCAGCCTTCTCATTCCCTTTTACACCCACATGCTCTGGCACAAAAATGAAACTAATCTTTGCTAGCCGTGGCTGCCCCAGAGACACCATCTTAGAATGGAGGTGGAGGCAGACACAGCAGTGTTTTGCTGGATGCAGGACAAACAGCACCAACATGTTATTGTAACGAACTCACAGAGCAAGCTGAGAAAGGAGAAGACAGGCATGCCACATGCAGAGTGGTATGCTTCAATTAAAAAATCAAAGATTGGGAGCATCTGTTGGATCTTTTCCCCAGGGTATGCTGGTGTGTTGGGAAACAAGCAGGCTGGTTCAGCACCGCTGGGTGGGGTATTGGTGCACTAAACGGGAGATGTGGTCAGGGACATTTTGGATCATGCGTGGTCATAGTGTGGAAGAACTGATAAATCATTACAGCCTAGCCAGAATGGTATGGCAGGGAGAGATCAGATGATCTGGCTGACACTCAGTACATCCAGGAAGGCCAGAGGGACATGTAATCAGACTCCAACTGGTACTATTAGTATTGAGGACTCTTTGCTGATTGTTGAAGATGAGGACTGAGCATGTATAGGAATGTCGCAAGTGCTGTATTGTTGGTTTTGACTCAAAATTTTACACTCTATATAATGTTTGTTGTCAGCTTCCTTGTCAATAAAAAATTATAATTCAATGAAAGAAGAAGTAGTAATGCAGACACGGCATTAAACAGTCTGTACCTGAAAACTACCTCTATGAACTCCTTATTAACAGCCCTCACGCAGCCAAGAATCCCTTGTGGTGGGAACCTCATCAGCAAAAATGGACGTGGATGAAGCATGGAAAGCAGGCGGTTGATAAAACTGCCACGCCCAACAACTCGAGGAGGGTAAAATCTGTTACTCGGCAAATTCGAGGAGGCAAACATTCCAGTTGGAGCTTCCACTATGGTGTAAACAGTGCCTGCATTGAAAATATTAAAACGGCAATTAGATGTCATTTCAAATTATTTTGTATAATTGACATGGAAGTGAGATCCTAAAATAACATCTATACTTTCTTAATGACATCCATTTTATGAAGATAATTCTATAGACATGTTCTGTGTACAGTAATAAAGTTGAAAATGAGTCTTAAACATTAAATCAGCAATTTAAAATACAACATGGAAAGAACATGAAAAGACAGACAAAGATAGAAGGACCTGAAAATGTGAAGACTTAGGGAAGAAGATGAGGAGGAGACAATGGTGAGGAGAGATACACTGAGGAGAAGAAGAGATGGAAAAGTTAGAGTGGGCTAGGCAGAGGAAGAGAAAGAGGAAGAAGTATGAGGAGGTTATGGAGGAAATGAAGAGGAGGAGGACAAGTTAGTGAACAGATAAAGAAGGAGGGGATAGTAAAGAAGTGAAGGGAAATGAGGAAGAAAGAGGAGCAGGGAGAAGAAGGCGGAACAAATAAACTGACCTGGTGCAGGATTGCTTTCAAGATCTGGCAGTAAATCTAAGAATCTTGAAACTCCAAAATCTTTTGTCTTAATATGTGGGGTCAACCAGTTGAACAAACCATAAAATGATTCATTGTAGTGTATCTGTAGGAGACAGCAAAGAAAAAAATAACAATATATACATATCATCCAGGCAAACCTCTCACTTCAGCATCCAGCCATCCATCAATTTTCTGAACATACAGTTCACAACACAAACCCCCGCAGACAGATTAAGACAACCATTCCATTTGAAATCCACAGCTCATAGTGTCGCACCAAGCACACAACTCAGTAGCCGGGTGACGGAGCCATCTACTCCAAAAAATCCAAAATTAGGAAAAAATTAAAAATTAGGAAAATAGTCCAAAATTAGGAAAATGCATAAGCAAACTGTTGTCTGAAGAAAAAACATGCCAAGGCCTTAACGGATTGTCCACCTATCCACCATACTCAACCAGAAGTACTGAACTGCCATAGTGAACTCACAGTATAAAATAACACAAAGTAGTGCAGCTTTACAGAACAGAATTATGAAACAGTACAAGGATGTTGCAGCGACTAGTCTTCATCAGCAAACAAATACATACACAAAACACAACATATAGGTCATGGAAAAGACCTTCCGGTTACTACATTAAGGCATAAGGACGGGATGAGAAGAATAAACAGATGAAAAAATGAGAGCAATGAAGAGAGAATGAAAATATTGGAAGGGGAGGTGAACGGCGAGGGAGTATAAATGGAGGATAGGAGGTAGATGTAAATCAGAGAAATAGAGATAGCTAGCTAGTAACGAGTTAGAGGAAGTAAATAAGTCTGAGACATATAAAAACATATAACCATTAACAGGAGGAGATAATACACTTAGTTGCAGTTGTAAACATAGTAAAATATCTCCTAAACATGTTGAGGCATAAAGACCACCCCACCCAACACTCTGAAACACCGGGGTTCCATCCCCATAATTAAGTAAAGCTAAAAGACCCTTCTGCTCGCCTCGAGGCTGATTGGGTATATGGTGCTAGCCCCATATCTGTAAACCAATCTGCACTCAATGGCTGGTGCAGCCAATACTACGCTGGCTGTCTTGACTTCGCAGACAATCTCCTGGTTCCCACTTTTATACAGGGTTGACTGGGAACCCAAATTAATGGAACAAATGTGTGATAGTCAGCGTAAAATTACCACGGTCGACAATTCAAATTACAGTGTAGACAATTCACATCAGTGTGTAGACAATACCAATTACTGTGTAGACAATGCCAATTACTGTATAGACAATTCACATCACTGTGTAGACAATACAAATTACTGTGTAGACCAGTGGTTCTCAACCTTTTTTGGCCTGTGCCCCCCTTCACCATATATTCAGAACGTTATCCCCCCCCCCCCCCCCCCCATAAAAAATTTGGCCCATGCCCACCTTCACCGTATTTGCAGAACGTCATCCCCCCATTCATAATTTCCTAACTAAAATTCCCCCCACCCCTACACAGTATACATAAAAATGGAAGGTAAATTTAATAGCATATACTAAAACAAGTCTAGTCATCCACATAAAACATGATTTGTGGGTCTACTCACTTTATAAAATGAATTTTAGAAGGATGAGACGTACATAACTGTAAAGTATGAAGGGAAAAACAATATCAAGTAATCTGTTCTTGTATTAACACGATCTTGAAATAGTCTTCCCGCCCCCGCGCTGCAAACCATAAAATTCCCCCACCGGTTGAGAACCACTGGTGTAGACCATTCAAATGACTGTGTAGACAATTCAAATGACTGTGTAGACAATTCAAATGATTGTGTAGACAATTCAAATTACTGTGTAGGCAATTCAAATTACTGTATAGACAATACAAATTACCGTGTAGACAATTCACATCACTGTGTAGACAAAACAAATTACCGCGTGGACAATTCAAATTACTGTGTAGACAATACAAATTACTGTGTAGACAATTCACATCACTGTGTAGACAATACAAATTACTGTGTAGACAATACAAATTACAGTGTAGACAATACAAATTACTGTGTAGACCGTTCAAATGACTGTGTAGACAATTCAAATGACTGTAGACAATTCAAATGACTGTGGAGACAATTCAAATGACTGTGGAGACAGTCAAATGATTGTGTAGACAATTCAAATTACTGTGTAGACAATACAAATTACTGTGTAGACAATTCACATCACTGTGTAGACAATACAAATTACTGTGTAGACAATACAAATTACAGTGTAGACAATACAAATTACTGTGTAGACCATTCAAATGACTGTGTAGACAATTCAAATGACTGTAGACAATTCAAATGACTGTGGAGACAATTCAAATGACTGTGGAGACAGTCAAATGATTGTGTAGACAATTCAAATTACTGTGTAGACAATTCAAATTACTATGCAAACTACTGAGTAAAGAATTCAAACTGCTTTGTAGACAATACAAATTACCGCATGGACAATTCAAATTACTGTGTGGACAATTTAAATTACTGTGTGAATATGTGTGTTGTATATTTCAACTTGAAGGATTTAGATATTATATTATATTCTTCAACTGCTCCAACATCATAAGGGAAGAAATACAAACTAGAATCAACTCTGGAAATAAGATATACTATGCACTACAACATCTACTAAAATCAAAGGCGCTATCTCGTAACACCAAAATCACAATATACAAAACACTGATCAGACCAGTTGTGCTGTATGGCTCTGAAACCTGGAGTACAACGAAAGGAGACGAAGCCTTGTTACAAACCTTTGAGAACAAAATTTTAAGACGCATCTTTGGACCCATTAGGGATACACAAAGTGGAGAGTGGAAAAGAAGAAGTAACAAAGACATTTATGATTTGTTTAAGTCCTCGCTAATCACTGGTATCATGAAGGCTAATAGACTACAATGGCTGGGGCATATAGAAAGAATGGAAGATAATAGGGAAACAAAACTCGCTTACACTCAGGAAATAAATGACCGTAGACCCCGAGGTAGACCAAGAAGGCGGTGGAGAGATAATATACATACAGACCTACAAGCACTTGGAATCAACGACTGGCAAGAGAAGGTCCACCAGAGAGACGAATGGAGACAGATTGTATTTGCAGCAAAGAACCTCAATGGCTCGGAACGCTGAAGAAGAAGAAGAAGGATTTATATGATTCTTTAGGTTATGCTGTGACATTTCTGCAGTATATACCTGCGGCGACATATACCACGCAATAAAAGGTGCAGTCTACTGTTTGTGTCTTTGTTTTTAAAAAAACTTGTCCCTCGGAGGCAATTTGCAGACATGACCACCAGTGCACTAACCACCATGTCACAATGCAGGCAATCATGCCATCCACTGTGTTAGTGTAGATGAAATGTTAGGGTCTTCACATTATTCAAGGCCACAATGATATAAATTACTTAAATTATCCAATATCCATTCTTTAAGGCACTGCTGAACCAAGAGCCATCCTGGTTGGATTGAAAAGAATCCTGCCATTTCTGGGGATCAAATCCAGACTACTGTCTTGGTAGGCAACACACTAACTACCAAGTTACTGGAGTTTCTGAAGGTGGGCTCCCCTCGCAGATACTGTCACTGGGATGTGAAGTGTTAGGCCACATAATCAGACTGCTACTGGTAACATTTGTATTGGGACTCTCAGTGGCTGTTGCAGATGAGGACAGAGCATGTTTGGGAATGTCCAGAGTGCTGTGATATCGGTTCTCGGTTCAACTTGACTCATATTCTAGGCCATTAAATAAAAGGTGGGGTGGCAAGTACTCTTTTCATCTTCCAGGACAACTCCTAGAAAACTGAAATTTGTCTGGTCCCCAATTTTAGCCGGCTCTGTGGCGAAGGGTTACGTATGCAATTCATAATCCTGTATACTGCATTCGAAACATAGCTGCAGGCAATTTGGAAACAGACCACCTTGCACTGGTTTTAATAGAATGGTATGTGCGTCGGTCATTCAGAAAGCAATGACACACTACTTAATATAAAACTTGCCATGAAATCACAAACATCCCAAACAATGCTAGGGTTGACTGTGACATCCTGTAAAGGATATGGAACTAACTTTAACCCATTTTAATGAACCATACTAGCTGGCAAACATAATCCTGCCTTTACTGGGGATTGTACCTAGACCACTGCTTTGGCAGACCAGTGCACTAAACACTACACCACTGCGGCACCATGCAGTTTCCGGGTAAAGAATGAAACTCTACAGACTACTTACATCATGTCCCCAGTCCTTGGTCATTGTTGACAGATTCAGAGGAGAGAACTTAGCCTCTATTGTGACAACATCCTCTCCAGAGTCAACATCAGGACTCAATGAATCATTGTGACCCTGCAATACAGACACGTTGAACTTATAAACAACGCATTTACTCACAAGAATTTCACTGTAAATTAGGGTAGCTTGTGAAATATCAGCAACTATGCCTGTTACATATCACCAAAAGAAAAAATTGATCACTTCAATCAGAAAACCACCAGCACCAGTTTAAGACGATATCCAGTTTATGGACAGAAGAGAACAAATCATTATTCTGCGCCTCAGAACAGGACACAATAGATTATGCAGCTACATGAATACAAAATACAAGATTGGTGAATCAGCTGTGTGCACATGTGGATTAGTGCTTCAGACAGCAGATCACATACTTCAAGACTGGCCAAAATATGACATATCTAGGCAAACTTTCTAGCCTAGAGAAATGACAATGGAAGATAAGCTCTATGGACCACAGAGTGAACAAAAACTACAGTGAAGTTCATACAAGAGGCAATACTGCAGATATAGACACATTTCAAGTGAACATAAAACAAGAATTCCCTTTGCAAGCCTTCAAGACAACCTTGACCTCGGTGTGGAGTACCTGTTTAGCCTTCCAAACATGGTCATGTAAAACCATGGGAGCATGTGGCAGATTGAGCTCAAGAACAGCCAACAGGTAATTATTGATTATTATCTCAAGTTTGTGACAGTGGGCAGAGGATCTCTTTATAAAGACAACAGTTATAGTCAGCAACCAGTGTGGTCATTGCCAAGAAGGAAAACCATGGGAAACTACCTTCTTTACAGATGCCTAGAAAGCTACAGCAGCCAAAAACACTATAGAGTAAGACTGTAATGGGGGAAAAGTTCTGCGCTGGACAGCGCCTGGGGGGAGAAACAAAGATGCCACAGTAATTCTACACAACCACGGGCTAAAGACAGTTACTGAGACAACTGACTCAAATTCTACTACATTCACATGTGTTTCATTTAACACTTTCACAAAATGCCTTTACTATTCTTAACAATCCATCATTAAGTTTCTAACATTCAAATACATTTACATATCAAACTTTCAAATAGTACCTAAACTTTTCCTGAAAACTTAAGAATTTCTAATATTTAAGTACATTTAACATAACATTTTAAATTTTTTCAACTAGCTCCTTCAATTTTTCTAGATGTGTTAATTTACTAAGTTTCACATACATTTAATGTAACAGCACCTTCCCTTTTCCTAAACATTTCAATTTACTAACATTCAAATGGCAAACTACTGAGCGTAATCTTGCCAAGAAATCAACAGACAGCTGAAAGATGCTGCTGTTGACAGCGATGTCCTGTAAAGGATATGCGAATTAAACAAAACACAAAAAACATTCAAATACATTTAATGTACCTTCCCTTTTTCTAAATATTTCAATTTATTAACATTCAAATGCATTTAATGCACCTTCCCTTTTTCTAAATACTTCAATTTACTGATATTCAAATCACAAATGTGTTACCAGAGCCCACAAGGGAAGTCAAAAATATTAACACTGTAACCTACTATGCATTTCATACGAGGCAGCCAAGGAGTGCTGGTGTTGAACTGAGTTGAATTTAGGTAAAAATTGACATCATTGCACTCAGGACATTCCCATATGTGCTCCGTCCCCTCGTTCAACAGCCAGCGAAGAGTCACACTACTAATCGTTCACACCATTATTTGATTGAAAGTTCCCCTGGTCTTCCCTCTCAGTTTTGAGATTCTACCAGAACCTCTGCCAATCCTCCGCAATCTCATCCTTTCCACACATGGGTTCTCAATCTGTTCCTCCACCTTCTCCACCTGGTCCCACAGGTGCATGACCACCTCCCCTTTGTCCATAGGTAATCTAACACCAAGAGGTGCATTCCCTGCCAGTTTATCAGCCTGTTCATTCCCCTGCACTCCCGCAAGGCCAGGGCAAAAAATCCATATAATCCGCACAATCTGTGACCTCTGAAGTGAGGTGAGCCATTCCACACAAAACATTCCTTTCTCCACCTTACTAAGCATACTCCTTGAGTCCGTGATGAATGCAGTGTGTGTTGCTGTGCTCTCCTCTAACCAACGGAATGCTGCTGTGACTGCTTCCACCTCCATTCTCATGCTGGAGGTCGTAACCTCACATGCCATACTCTCCTTTTTCAAGAATTGTCCATTAGCCTTCGCGATGAAACCCCAACCACTACGTCTGTTTCTCAGCACTGACCCATCAGTACAGACCACTATGCCACCTTGATGTGTATTACTCTGGATCAGTTGTTGCACCTCAAACTCTGTGCGGCCCACCGCCCATTCTCTACACTCACGACCCAGTGCTACTATCATATTGTGCCAGTCCATCCTGTCTGCCGGTACTTCAACCCACTCTTTTTTATGATTGATGGTCTCTAGATCACACACCTGAGAGCTGGCGTTAGACTGGCCACCTTATCCTGTAGAACACTTCAGATGCAGAATCCAACCACTCATGAACAAGTCTACAAAGAGCTTGGTAATAGTTGGTTGTGTGCCTGTGCCCTTCTGGGAGATGTAAGGCAGCTACAGGAGAAGAAGAGAAACATTCAAATACATTTAAAGAGAGATCAGCATAGCTGAATGGATAAGAGCGCTTGTTCTTAAAACTCTGGTGTGCTGATGCTGAGGTAGCAGGTTCAACCCCTACACCGTACAGATGGACTAAAATGTTGACTTCTCATTCTTGACTTGGGGACGTAAATTACAAGTACCTCAGAAGTCAGAATGGGTTCGCCTGATGGTGAGGGACACTGGTAATAGGGAAAGCTAATCCACATAGAAACATCAGTCCAGTGCACTTCCCTGTAATGGCAACTACTAGAAGTAACAGCAAGTGTGTGGACTACATTTGAGTTCAAAGTGAGCGAACAACATAAAAAAAATACATTTACAGTAACACTTTCTAAGCTTCAAATCGTACCTTTGTTTTTCCTAGATATTGTAGCAGAAGGGGCACAGCCTCATCAAAACTCAAAGAAAAGTCTTCAGTCCAGGTCAAATTCAGAAAATATATCAACTGTCTCCCAACCATAGGCATCAGACTTTTCTAGAACAAAGCTCTCCTGGATGTACTGCCGTCTACTTGTAAGGCCAATTGAAATGATGACGGACACTACAACTATGGCTATTGGGAAGTAGCAAAATAGCCACTTTGGAAGCACCAAAGTGATGGTGTTCTTTGAAGGCACTGTTTGCGTGTGGTCCCTGGGTCTCTCCTTACATACCGAATCAATGTTGTTGGCTGCACCTGCTGTATGACCACACACTTTGTTCCTCATCATTGCTTGAGACTGTTTTGGTTCTTGCTGGGTGTCTTCACTACGATCAAATGGGTGCTTCAAGTGACTAACCATGACTGCCTGTAGTTGCTGACATTATTAGTGAACGCCTATGGCATCTTCACCTATATAGAATATATCCAGAATAAATTAAATGATAAAGTGCCATGGGATAATTAATCGTCTTAAGCAACTACCCGTATCTGCCATGGGCTTTTATACAGCTGTTTTTTGTAAGCAACCCTCTTTAATTTATACATAATACAACATGTCTTTTATCATATTAACAATTTTTAAATCAAAAATGTGACACACTCCTACTTTCCATCTTCTGCCATCCATTTTTGTTTGGTCACACTTACTGTTTGCTTGGCACTGAATGCATTAAACATACCTCTACACATCAGGGTGGAACAGCAAAGCAAAGGTGCCTTGCAGGTCAGCATGGTCGAATGGATAAGAACGCGTGTTCTTAAACATCCGGTGTGCTGATGCCGAGATTAGGGATTCAACCCCTACACCTGGAATATCTGGAATAAAATGTTAACCTGTTGTCCATGACTTGGGGATGTAAATTATAAATACCTCTGAAGTCAGAGTGGGTTTGTCTGTTGGCAATATATATATATATACATACTGAAAAATTGTGTATACTCGCAGTGTAATTAAAAATAACGAAATTATAATATATATTGATATGCCGTTTTAAGGTAATCGATTCTACTGCCCAGGTCACATTTTCGGATAATCTCCCAATATTAAATATTATTTGCCGGTCTCCCTGGCTGAGGGGATAGCAGCTTTCTCCGTAAACCCGAATACTCTCGTGGTTGACGTGAGCGCATGAGAATTTGAAGGGGTTCGAGTCGTGCCAGTGACTTACGAGAGTATGGAGATGGTCACTCAGAAAGTCGTGGCGTGCTGATGAGCGTAATCTAGCCTAGGAAACAACATACAGCTGAAAGATGCCGGTGTTGACCACAATATCCTGAAACAGGATGGAAACGCGGAAAGAAAAAAAACAAACATATTATTTAATGATAGCACTGCAACTTTCCCATATTCAATAAATGATTCATGATATGATGACATAATTTGAAAGATATTCTGACAATGATATATTATATTTAGCAATGTCAATTGTCGGCACATCGAAAAGAGGGTGGTGGGGGGTGGTGGCATGACCTCATTAGCATAAAATTACTTGCGACATACGGTTTTATGCTTGGCATAGCCACGTTTGCTTCTGATTGGATGTATTAGGAAATAAACTTCGCCGGAAACGACTCTAATAATGGCAGAAATGCTACTGTAATGGCCCTGTTGCTACAAGTTGTTTCTCTGATGGGTTATTTTGGTTATTTGATGCCCGGTAAGCTAATTGTTCTTATAACCCACGTAATATTAATATAATTAGACTTTTTATTGCATTTGTGGATTCTCCGTTCAATTTCTCATATATGTGAAGAGTTTCAACATTGTCCGCTTTGGCCTTTGTTAGGAAAATTTTGTTTTAGTATAGCCAGTATGGTCTAATATTAGTGCAGCATAGCCAGTCAGATTGAGAATGAAATTGAAATAACGCATCCATTTCGCAAAATTCTATCTATGGCGACACCCAAACTATAGTATTTATTACAGCCGATCCTTTGTTTATTTTATAATTTGAACTGTCAGTTTAATTACTAAAATTAAACAGAATAGAAGTTTAATTGATAGTAATAACATAACAATGAGATATCGCAAAATTCAAAAAGGCGGACCCATGCCGTTAGCCTAGCGTAGTATAGCAGAGCGGATTCCTTTTTATTTTATAATTAGAACTGGCAATTTAACTACTAAAATTGAACAGAATACAAGTTTCATTTGTAGCAGTAATTTAACTGTGAACTTGTATAATTTGTCACTCTTTGACATGACTGAAAATAATTTTGAAAGCCAGTTTTCAGACCCGTCTGTTGTAAACTTGTAAGGAGTACTTTTTTTCTTAGAAGCACACCAGTATATAATTATTTAGATTTAAATCAAATACTGTGAAATAAGTTATTGTTTTTGTTTTTTAAAGTTAGTATTTAAGTATTAATTGCTCACTTTTAGATACAGAACAGAATCTCTCTGGAATATTGAGCAGAAGTAGAAATCAATTATTAGCGAATATTTACTTATTTTTTTAAATATTGATTTTATTTAATATTTTAATAATTAATTAACTGCTGCTTAATTTATGCAGCAATTGCAAACTTATTTACTTGCATTAATGCATGCTATTTAATCAACAAAAGAAAGCTGTCGCAATGCAGTGGGTACTTTAAGACAATATGAGTAAATTTTCATGAATTTGTTCTTTCACTAACGACGAACATTTCACATGACATTTAATTAATATAAATAGGCAGCTATTTTTAACTATTAATTAGGTAACAGCATATTCTATCGAAAAGTCTTAAAAGTCAAGAGCATTTTTCTCTGAGACACGGAGACTCTCGTGCTTTGTGTGATGCTTTATGCAGGCCGCCCTGCGGAAAGAGACTGAGCCATATGGGGTAAAACCTGGTGCAATGAAGTTGATCCTCTCAATCCTCTCGACATTCTATCGAAAGAGGAATGTGGCCTTTACTTTCCTGTTGCCAAAAACGCATAATAAAATATATATCTTACCAGGTTTGTTAGCAATGCGACAGACTTTTAATAAATAATAAATATTTGGCGGCCATTTTTAAATGTTAATTAGATCACTGCACATCCTATAGAAAAATAAATAATACGTCAAGATAGGCCTCTCCACCCCGGACGTAATGATATATGGCACTGCGTTGTCCGTTTAAAAATAAACAAGCCACAGTAATAGAAGGCAGAATTTCTCAGCTTCAAATTTAAAGGGCCGCGATAAAATCTCCCTTATCTCTTAGGTCATCATTAGACTTCCTGGTAATACTGGTATTAAATTACGTCACCAAAAAATTCATAACTTCGCTTTGAATTAACGTACACTCATCGTTGAGATACCGTTGGATTCGTCTTGTCATGCTGTATCTAACTGGTATGATTTCATAAGTAAAAACCCAATATTTAAATATTGACCAGAATTGCTACTATTATATTTATATTGAATATTCACATTGAATTGAATGTCGCAATATCAACAATCATTAAATCGGTGTCATTAATCAAATTCATAATTTAATTATGCTCTAAAATAAAAATAAAAAGAAAGGTCAAGTACAGCAAACGTTTAGATATTATTTACGGATAAATGTATTTACAGGCACTATTGCATTTTGTTTCTTCATGTAAATTAAAAGAAGCGAACAAATCCGAGTTGCAGACAACACATTTCAAGTCAAGACTTTCATTTCATTAACAAACAAGAGTAGTCTGGACTACTTGATGGCTTCCGGTGTAGAAGATGGATCAATGGTGGATACAATAATCAGATATGACTGAGCTGCCGTATAACAGTAGACGGTACTACCTGCTTTCTGTTAGCGCCGAACGTTGGGCGGCGCTTACCAAACCCGACACCCCACAATGTACCAACGGCTTCGGGCGGAAGAGCGCAATTGGAGGGTACAAGCCTTACCCTGGTGCGAGGAAATGCAACCTAAAGACAAAATGTCATGGCAGACAAGGCCCTAAGCCTTGGTTGGCGGCTGGTCTAGGATCGAAGCTCCGACAGGCGGACAGTTAGACTTAGAGCATTGCTTTGCTGATCCGGCAGCTTCTGCAGCTTGTCTTGTTCCAGATGTAGGGGTGTTACCTTTCCTCTGGAGTGAACTAGGCAGGCTGAGAGAGGGATCATGCTGCATGGGCAACACGTGATCTCTATATTTTAGCCCAGGCTTTGTGCTATACTAGAGGCAATAACTCCATCCCTGGTCTTAACTGGTCTCGGAATCAAAGCGAGAGGCAACTATTACGGGTTATAAGTCCCTGTCAATTGGCGTAGACATGGGGCGCCACGCGTTGCCTCTGACGGTGTGAGACACCTACAGGTGTCACTGATCAGCTACCGCCCGCCTCAAGCTGGGCAGCCCCCGGCCAATTGGGTGCTGATCCGCCACAGCCTGCCTGCTTCAATGGGTGCTTGGGGCTAGGACAAAATCTGCATCGCAGGCTGTAAAACCAATGCACCAGGTACAAACAAAAAGAAAAATAGAAACCTCAAGCTACGGCTTGCAACCTGGAACGTGAGAACCACGTGTCCAGGATTTTCCACTGACTTGACCAATATTGACGATGTGAGAAAAACGGCTGTGATTGATGCCGAACTCAATCGTCTTAATATTGATATTGCTGGCCTGCAGGAGACTCGCCTCGCCGAGGAAGGGTCACTCAGGGAAAACAATTACACCTTTGTTTGGAAGGGTAGAGGGCAGGAAGAAAAAAGGCAACACAGTGTGGGCTTTGCAGTGAAGAATTCGCTACAGGGAATGATTGAAATTTCAGCAGGAGGAAATGAAAGACTATTATCCCTACGCTTGGCAACCTCTTGTGGGTTTGCCACCATTATTACTGCATATGCACCGACACTCGATTCCTCTGATGATGTGAAGGATTCGTTCTATGAGGAGTTAGACTCCGTGATCAAGACAGTTCCAAAATCTGACTACATTTATATGCTCGGTGATTTCAATGCTCGTGTGGGCAAGGATTCGAGTTCACGGCCAGTGTGCCTTGGAAAATACAACATCGGTCGCATGAATGAAAATGGGCAATGGCTGCTGGAGCATTGCACCAGTAATGACCTATGTATTACAAACTCCTTTTTTTTAAAACAAAAGAGATGCATAAGGTCACATGGAAACATCCAAGATCCGGCCATTGGCACCAGCTGGACTTCATAATCACACGGAGACAACATCTGAACCATATATCATTGACTCGAAGTTACAACAGTGCTGACTGTGATACGGATCATTCCTTGGTTGTTGCAAGGGTTAGACTGAGACCAAAGAGAATCTACACAGCTAAACACAAATCTAGCCCCAGGAATAATATTATTAACACTCACGATCCTGAAAAGTGCGTTCAGTTTCAACAGCAACTTGAAGACGCTTTCACTGATACACCAGAAAATTGTACAGTAAATGAAAAGTAGGGTCAAATTAAGGAAACTCTTTATAAAACTGCTGTAGGGGTTTACGGTACTGTGGATCATAAGAGGCAGGACTGGTTTGCGGCAAACAGCGAGACTCTGCAGCCCTTGATTGATAAGAAGATGAAAGCTCTCTTAAGAAACAAGGAAAGACTAACGCGTAACACTCTGAGTGAGCTAAGGCAAGCTAGGAAGTATATGCAAAAGGCTGCCAGGCAGTGTGCAAATGATTATTGGATCAAGTTATGTGAGTCCATTCAAATCGCAAGTGATAAGGGAAACATAAGAAGCATGTATGAAGGAATAAAGAAAGCCTGTGGTCCAGTGATCAAAAGAAGTGCACCATTGAAAACCTTGACTGGAGAAATCATCACTGATAAGAAACAGCAGATGGACAGATGGGTAGAACACTATTTGGAGCTTTACTCAAGTGAGACCAAACTAGCGGATGATGCCCTCAACGCCATAGAGGCTCTACCAACTCTTGACCACCTGGACACACTTCCCACCATAACAGAAGTTAAGTGTGCTATAAATGAACTTGCATCTGGCAAGGCTCCAGGTAAGGATGGGATTCCAATAGAGGTTATCAGGAGTGGGCAAGACAAACTCACTCTACAGATCCACCAGCTAATAGAGCTATGCTGGCGAGAAGGACAAGTCCCACAGGATTTCAAAGATTCAAGCATCATAACACTGTACAAGAACAAGGGCGATCGGAGCGACTGCAACAACTATAGGGGTATCTCACTTCTGTGTATTGTTGGAAAAGTATTTGCCAGAATTGTTCTGCGCAGACTTCAAGTCCTAGGAGATCAAGTCTACCCCGAATCACAGTGTGACTTTCGACAGAACCGGTCTACCATTGATATGATATTCTCATTACGACAAATGCAAGAAAAATGCCGTGAACAGAATCAACCACTGTTTATTGCCTTCATCGACACCACAAAGGCATTTGATTTGGTCAGTCGTGAGGGTCTATTCAAGGCACTAAAGAAGATTGGCTGCCCACCAACTCTTCTGTCCATTGTGGAATCGTTCCACACAGGCATGAAGGGTGTAATCAAGTTTGATGGTGCAACTTCTGAAGAATTTGAAATCAAGAGTGGAGTTAAGCAAGGTCGTGTACTATAATATATATATATATATATATATATATATATATATATATATATATATATATATATATATATATATATATATATATATATAGCTCCAGTAGTAGTTAGAAAGGCGCAAATCGGTTCTTATTTGCCGGATTAATCCGGATTGTCCTTGACCTCGGCTGATTTTCACTCCCCCTCGGTCATGAAGTTGGGTAAGGGGTAAGGGGTGGTATGTAGGGGAGATATTTAACTTTTATATTTTGGGTTGTATAGTAAAAAGGTGTGTACCACATAATCAACATGAAGCACCCTTTTGCAGTGATTAACAAGAAAAATCATTCATACCACTAAAAAACCAAACAAGAGTTCGTTTTCATAACTTTTTATTTTTCATCAAATTTTCAATAATGTGTAGCAGAGTCAAACATTTTTCATTGACAAAGTACATTCATTTTTATTGGTCATGACAAACGTGACATTGAGTCTTTTATATAGACATTTCACACATATGACCACTTTAATAGAACATATAGACACCAAACATTAGAAAACATATATACATAAGTACACTAGGACGTGTTATATGTCTAGGGGTGATGTAGTGACCTTGTCTTTGTGAACTTGACGTTTTATGTAGAAATAGGATAGCGAGTTTCTGTGTTGTGTGTATGTGTAGATAGACGTGTCTTGTGTTTTGAAACCTACATTTGTCCCTCCAGTCGCTGTCTGTGTGTCAAGTACATCTAAAAATGTTTGTCTGTCTAGGTGTGTGTTGTGGTGTTTGGTGAGGCCCTTTGTGCTTGTTTTATTGTAGTCTCCGAAACAATAGTATGTTTTACTACATAAGGATACCATTCCATCCCCTTCGTATTCTAACTTGAAAAGACCAGGGGTTCTCTTTTCATAAGCTTTGATAGTCTGGCAAGCCTTACAGGTATCAGTATTAACTATATGTTCAGAGCAGGTTTCAGACGGGAACCACTGATTATAGACTCTATCATACTCTGTTCTAAGGTGTGGTCTAACTGCTTCCGCTAGGTTAGGTGTGCTAAGCACTAAGTAAAGAGAGTCAGTGTCCATTTCGCATAATTGGAAATCCTCCCTGTCTAAAAATTTATCTAAAAAGTCATAGTAGAAAGCCAACATTCTTAATTTGGCATACTGATAAACGAAAAAACCTATCTGAAGGGGGAGATCCCA
This sequence comes from Cepaea nemoralis, assembly GCA_014155875.1. Classification (NCBI taxonomy): domain Eukaryota; kingdom Metazoa; phylum Mollusca; class Gastropoda; order Stylommatophora; family Helicidae; genus Cepaea; species Cepaea nemoralis. The sequence goes on from JACEFZ010013123.1 coordinate 501,817, forward strand.
GACTGTTGTCTTTTTCCCTATTACTACTTCAAATATGTCTTCGGTCAGTGGTGTCATCTTCTTAAATAAGGGATTATTTATTAACTTGGTTGTGTCTTCACCCTTACAATAGGAAACATTGGTGTGCTTGGCCTTATTGGTTAGAGTTTTGCCGTAAGCGGCATTCCCCAATAATTTCATGGTCTCAGCCTTAACGGTAGAGGTTGTATTACTGTCACCTTCTCTTCTGGCATCAGAAACCATATCACCAAATTCTTGGAAGCAGCTAACTGGCTTATATTCAATGATTTGGTACACATGGGTGACCTCTAGCCCATGTTCCAGATACCATTTTAATAATGGCGTGGCTAACATGATCTTTTCTCCGATATAGCTACCTATAAGTGTCCGTCTGGCACTTGACAGCAGTTTATGGGCTTGGGCGTACTCACACATAAACTTACCTATATGCTCTCTGCCCACTTCAATATTTTTGAATATTGGTGTCATCTCTGAGAATTGCGCTTTGTATTTGTCTGGCACGTGGATATCACACTCTATCAACCCAAACAAACTCTCAGCTCTTACAGCCTTTAGAATCCTTTCTTTGTTAATGGTCTTTTTATTATGCCATGGTTTGACATATGGGAATCTGCCCTTGACAAAACCCTTAACGTCACTATTGGTCTTTTTAAGGTTCCGCCAGTCACATTCCCACATTTCTACTACTTTAACTTTCACCTCGTTAACCAAGTAGTCGTGAATGTCACAGGTGTTGTCATATAGTTCTGTCAGAGGTATCTTATTTACTGGATTTATGTCAATACCACGAGTCAGGGGACAGTCTGGGTGACCATGGAATAGACAGCCGTGAAACTGATACACGGTTGTATTCACCCTATCCCAACCATCTACTCTAATATGACGCGGGCCCAGCGCCATCTCTCGCCCATTGAATTGTGTCCTCAACTCTATATTCTCACTATGCTCTATCCACGCTAGCCACTCTCTGCACTGAACAGTGTAAAATCTACCCTTATGAGTCTTGAACTCATCTTCTGCCTTTCGAATGACAGGAAAACCCGTGGGCATCTTTTGCATTAGAGCCCACAGGTAGAGAGCGTTAGCGTCATACCCTTTCAAACTCTTAACAAGCTTACCCCCTCTGATGCGTGTCTGACCTATCTCATGGTACCTATGAAAGATTATGGACGGCCCTCCTACAATATTGTCTCTAAGTGTTTTGTGCAGGTCTTTCTCGTTCTCAGAACATAGTGAAAACAGTACGTTTTTGGGCAGAGTCCTAAAAAGATATTTTAAGGTTACTCCAGGGACGGAAATGGCATCCTTAAACATGTCTACACCTAAATCTCTGTAGAAGGAAACCTGTTTATCTAAGGCCTTAATAAAAGGCTGTACATCTTTGTTATTATACCACACTAGAAAGTCTTCTAATGTGACCATCTTATTTTCTACCGACACTTTCTGACACTCTTTATACTCTGTCTCAGTAATATTACAATTTCTTAGTTTTGAAAAGAATGCCTCGTGTGGGGGTAACTGTGTTTCTTTTAGTTTTTCAAGGTTAGTTATAAACTCATAAGGGAAATTTCCCTTAGTTTCTTTAATTTTGTAAGCGGCTAGATACTTTGAGTAGTTGAAACCTGGCGCTAAATAGTTACTGATATCCAGAAACTTCAATTGATCTGTGGCAATACACATAAAATTATTGTTTCTCTTGACAACAAAATTGCACGACACGTCCTCTGATTTTATGAAATAAGAAAATAAGTATGGCTTGATGAGGTTGATATCGTACTTTCCAGAGTTGAACCCCAGGACCGGTAGCTCTTTCAAGTACGCATCGAACCTACCAATTAAAGTGCTCTCATTTATCGCCTCTAGTGCAGTGTACACATCTTCGAACTTAGCATGCAGTTCTGAATACGCCGCATCAGCGATTCTGGTCAAATGATCAAGCATCCTATTCACCAGATCTTGGGGATCACCCGCTGTGATGAAGCAGACCGGGGCCTCGAACCCAGGTACGTTGGAGGCGACTGAGCACGACATGGGTACATGTTTTGCTAAAAATTGTGTTGAATTACTATCACAAGGAAGGTTTGAAGACTCAAAGAAACATTCAAAATCGTATGTAGCCCTGTAAGGGTAAACATACTTAGGATCGACTGGGATGCCATGGTCAGCAATAAGTTCCCAGACGGTTTCAGGTGGACTGTAAACCCCTCCTTTAAAATGCTCTACCGTTTGACCCCCGTTACATGTTTTGTAATGTTTCTCCAGATCCCTAAAGATCTTCCACAACTTCCCACATTGTGGGCAACTAAAAGCGTGAGCTGCTTTGTCAATATCTACAATATACATGAAATGGTCTTTAAAAAATAACAGTCTTAACGTTTCATCAGATGTTCCACTACCTCTAAGCTTTGGTACCAGTGAATGGTTATCATCGTACTCAAAAATGTCTACATTGAGAGCAAAGCATTCTTCTAAATTGGGGACATCAAGAAGTTTAATACCTGGAAAATTAGTTAGGGATTCTATGTTCTGATACTCTTTCCACTTATTAGCATACTATTTTGTGGGTTTCCTAAGAGCTGTCGGTGGTGATCCTTTGTGTACGGCTAGAGCTCTAAAAAAACAAAGATTATCAGTGTATGGCTTGAGGTTTGAGTCGTGTTGTAGTATATTAATGGCTTGGTTGTGGGTAATGTATTCGGGAATATCAGTCAGACAGCAACCAATAGGAAAATCAGGAATGTGAAAAATATAAAACGACGTAGCAGCTACTGACTCTACACTGTATTTCGTGTCTGGTCGTTGCTGCATAGCGTATGTAAGGATATCATGTTGATGAACTGTCTTGATGAAGTCGTCAAAGTCATGTCTGTTATTAATTAAAGCTGGAAATTCTAAAACGGGAGCGTTGTTGGAGGAAGCATGAAAGAATCTAAGGTCCTGTGTTTCTCTATGTCTCAGAATTAAATGGTGGGAATAATTGATCTTGAATCGGTTTGTCTGAGTATTAAAGACCTTGTATAGGGTGTCTGTCCAGTCGATAGGGTGCTGTGTCTGAGGGCTAATGTAGTATGTGTAGACTGACATGTGTTTACCACACTTGTGATGTGTCCTAATACTATCCCAGTTTTCCCTATAGGTGGGTTGGATTTCATCAGGGATTTTGTCTGGTGTTTCTGTTTCAACTTGTCCAAGTTTCTGTTTTTTAGGTGTATGTGTGTCTGTGGGAGCTTTCCTTTTAAGTTCTGTGCTGTTTGATGCAGTAGTATTTGGTGCTGTAGTGTCCATGGTTGATGTTGATGGTGTAGTGTGCGTTGATGGGGTAGTGTCCATTGATGATGTCTGGTGATGCTTTTTAATGTGGCACTTTAGGTCGTCTTTTTTTTGGTATGAATTATAACATATGTGACACTTGTGAGTTGTGGTGCTGTGTACGGTGTTAATGTGACGTGTGAGATTGTGCTTTTCAGTGAAAGCTTTATTACAGGTAGGACACAGAAAGACATTCTGAGTAGTGGCCATAGTGATAGACAGAACTGTGGTGATGAGTCAAGTTTCCGGTGATAAACTCTTGTGTATCCAAACTTTTCCAAATTACAGCTCTTGGTAGTAGACAGTGTTATTCAGCAAAAAAGTCTTTTAATTTCCTGTATTGGTAATATGAAGCAATAGTTTCCGGTTGATGATAAGGTGATATTAAGAGCTTGTGTAGTTGGTAGCTTTTCCTGTTATTATAGTTCCTGGTAACGGCTTGATAATGTTAGGCAATAGTTTCCGGTGTTGGCTTTGATGATAGTAAGACTTTGTGTGGATCCAATAGATAACGTCTTGAAATATAGAAGACATGAAAGGAAACAATAACAGATATCCAGATGACACAGTCTGATTACAGACAATGAAGAGGACCTGCAACATTTAGTAGACCCACGCAGTCAATAACTAGGGGTGGAACTGAATAGTATGAAGACACATATTATAGCCTTTACTGGAAAATAGGTACCTTACACAATGTAACAATTGAATTTAATAGCCGTTGAATCAAAACATCATTCTTTGTTGACTGCGAAAATAAGAAAAGACTTGGCCTTCGTTTCGTCACTGGTTTTGATACTGTCTGCGTGAGAGAGGTGTATATCTGAAATGAACAACATCAATCAACCAATCAGAGAACAGATAACATCAAATCACAAAGGGTATATCCCCCGTAGTGGTCTGAGGGACATTTTGAATCAACCAATCAGAGAACAGATAACATCAAATCACAAAGGGTATATCCCTGTAGTGGTCTGAGGGACATTTTGAATCAACCAATCAGAGAACAGATAACATCAAATCACAAAGGGTATATCCCTGTAGTGGTCTGAGGGACATTTTGAATCAACCAATCAGAGAACAGATAACAGCAAATCACAAAGGGTATATCCCCTGTATTGGTCTGAGGGACATTTTGAATTAACCAATCAGAAAACAGATAAGAAATTAACACAAATGTTCTGTCCGAGATGTACGTTATGTGACCGGAAGCCCACTTTGGTCATTTATGTCCACGTCTTCCAGATGTATGTTTCCAACCCGAAGCACCTTTGACCTGGTGTAACCCACTTTAAATATGACCAACACCATTACACAGACCGATGAAGAGTCATACATCTCTAAGACACCACCAGTGGTATGATTATATTTAACCCATATAGACATCACTAACCACCATTAAAATACACCATTGGTTACAATAGTTATGTATCGAAAAAGTCGGCTTCTGATGTATCAACTTCTAACACGTGGAACTATTTCACTTTATACAGAAAACTATTTTAGTAAAGTTTGTTTTAAATGAAACCCTCACTCGCAAAATTTGAAAATTAATTGTCTTGTTGCGAAAAGTGTATATAAGAAAATATTCCTGGTTGATCCTGAAATCTAAATGTGTACACACATACCTTACTACTCAGTAACATGTCCTTTACAGAATCTCATTTAAAAAAAAAAAAAAAAAAAAAATCTTGATCACAAACAAGATGTCCATTACAACCAACTGGAGATCATCTTCTTTTGTGGCTTCCAAGACATACACCCTTATTGCTCTCTCCAAACTTTCATGACGTTTCAAGTGACCAAAACACCAATTTTCTTTGCTTGTCTTTAAAAAACCATCTTCAATATTCTTGACCTATGGATGAGTTTGTTCTTTTTACCCAAGATATTCTTAGACCCCTCTATTACATTTATATTCAAGTGCCTTTATGACGTGTTTAGTGTCTCACAGGCGTAAGTTGAATACTCTTAAAAACATAATTGTCTGTAGTTCTATCTGTCCCACTCTATTAATTTGTCTTTGAAGAGCAACTGATAATCGATTAATTTCTTTCATTGTGTCATTGTTGGTAATCAAGATATTCGAAAGTTCCCACCACCTGGTTGTTATGGGGTTCTTGGCTTTGCCGAAAGCACATTACTTTCCTTCTGGACAGTGACTATTTTAATCTGTGACCATACTGATGATCTATCGGTCCAGACCAACAACAATATGTTGTCACACTTCATCCAAATGCTTCCATGGGTTCACATAACCATGATTCGGGTACGCCACCCAAAAGTGCTCCATAGAAGAAAGAAGGATACCCTGTAATCCGGACTACCATACACAAGTAAATTGTAGGCCAATCTCTCAGAATATCACACACTCTCATTGTGAGTTCTTTATAGGCTGTCTGATCGTTGTGCTAACATTAGAGGTCTTAGAGTGACCAACAACAACAACAACAACAACAACAACAACACAGGCGGACACGCAGTCATATATACCAGTATACCCACATAGAGAAACCCAACGACAAATAAGCAGATACACACAGACAGCCAAACAGACAGACAGCTAGACATATAGATAGACTCACAGACAGATAGATGGACACGCAGTCATAGACACCAGTATATCCATATTGAGAAACCCACCGACAAATAACCAGATACAGACAACCAGACATACAGACAGACAGCCAGACATATAGATAGACACACAGACAGATAGATGGACACGCAGTCATAGACACCAGTATATCCATATAGAGAAACCCACCGACAAATAACCAGATACAGACAACCAGACATACAGACAGACAGCCAGACATATAGATAGACACACAGACAGATAGATGGACACGCAGTCATAGACATCAGTATATCAATATAGAGAAACCCACCGACAAATAACCAGATACAGACAACCAGACATACAGACAGACAGCCAGACATATAGATAGACACACAGACAGATAGATGGACACGCAGTCATAGACACCAGTATATCCACATAGAGAAACCCACCGACAAATAACCAGATACAGACAACCAGACATACAGACAGATAAAAAGACAGCCAGACATAAAGATAGACTCACAGACAGATAGATGGACACGCAGTCATAGACACCAGTATATCCATATTGAGAAACCCACCGACAAATAACCAGATACAGACAACCAGACATACAGACAGATAAAAAGACATATAGATAGACACACAGACAGATAGATGGACACGCAGTCATAGACACCACTATATCCATATTGAGAAACCCACCGACAAATAACCAGATACAGACAACCAGACATACAGACAGATAAAAAGACATATAGATAGACACACAGACAGATAGATGGACACGCAGTCATAGACACCAGTATATCCATATAGAGAAACCAACCGACAAATAACCAGATACAGACAACCAGACATACAGACATATAAAAAGACAGCCAGACATATAGATAGACTCACAGACAGATAGATGGACACGCAGTCATAGACACCAGTATATCCATATAGAGAAACCCACCGACAAATAACCAGATACAGACAACCAGACATACAGACATATAAAAAGACAGCCAGACATATAGATAGACTCACAGACAGATAGATGGACACGCAGTCATAGACACCAGTATATCCATATAGAGAAACCCACCGACAAATAACCAGATACAGACAACCAGACATACAGACAGATAAAAAGACAGCCAGACATACAGACAGACACGTGTTTAGTCATACGCGCAAACACTGATACAAACCATTAACAGATAAATGAAACAACAAACACACGGCCCGAAGTGTCCCCATCACATTCTTACTTTTCAATCTTTGTGCTCATAATATGGTGAATGTTAGCTTTATTCTGATGACATCAATCCGATTATCATGTGGTTACACATCTATCCATACAGCATGTCGCTAGGACTTTTCAATCTTTGTGCTCAGAATATGGTGAATTTTAGCTTTATTCTGATGACATCATTTTGATTATCATGTGGTTACACATCTATTCATCCATCATGTCATTAAGCGGTCATGTTCTACCATTTCACTCGATCACTAGAGTCGTGGATCTGGTCTCGACCATACCCCAGTGACCAAGCCTTCCAGGTATTTACTTCTCGGTCTCTTCCTCTCGATCTTGCCAGTTGTTACCATGTTTATTTCTCATAAAATACCCAACAAATTTTTTCTATGTCCAATTTCTATAATCTATTTACGATTTTCATTTTGTTTCTTGTAGATTATTTTCTGCCCGTGGTATCTTTTCTCCACATTTCCATCAGATGTTTTTCAGCCTGGTCCACACATCGATACAAAAGTATGAAGCACTTCAACACTTTTTCTTTTTCTAATTGCTATCTTTTTGGTCAGTTTCATCTTGCTAAAGGCTACATTTCCTGTGATGAATCTTGTAATCTCTTCAAACCATTGCCCATCAGAACTGTTCCGAGATAATTGTACTTATTTTCCTATTTACTTGTGGTGTTTTCCTAATAATCTGTGTCTTTTTAATGCTAATCCTAGTTGTTCACGTCTATTAATTATTGCAGGTTCTGTTTCTTGTCTACAATCAAGACTGTCTATCTATTGATGTCCCGCAATAATCTTTTCATATATGTCTGGTGTACAAGGGGAAAAAACATTACACACCCCTTTTATTTGGTTGATATTTACCTATTTCATTATCAATCCATATGACAGAACCAATATGTTATTTCTTCCCCCACCAATTTGTAGCTTTTCAAACATATCTAATTTGCCGTACACAGCCTTATCAACGTGATAACATTCACATGTGTGTTAAAAGCCTTGTGTAGATGACTTTTGTGCTACATTCCTTTGAAAAGGAGTAACAAGTAAAAACGAAAAGAGAGCAAGTGAAAACAGACCTTGCCCCGTGAGCCCGCCTTTCCCTGTGCTCGCGTCGGCTCGTGCCTTGGGGAATTTATATGAGAAACCAGACAGGTCACAAATACTCTTTGGAAGATATAAAGACACAGTTTTGGGGGATAGATAATGCAGCAGATCTATAATTGTTGGACATTGTAGTAATATGGAGTGCTCTATCAAGAAAATATTAATAATGGTATCAAAAGAAAGTAAATGTTTTACAGGACATCGCTGTCAACAGCTTTTAGCTGATTTCTAGGCCAGATTACACTCAGTAGTTTGCCATTGAGCGACCGGCTCACATCATAAGTATGAACCAGTGCTGATTCTCACAGTGAGCACGTTACTTACGAAGAACAAAAGTGTAACCAGGGATACCAACAGTGGTGACACCAAATGTGACATAGAAACATTCGTAACCAAGTGGATAAATTACCTAGGGGTAATTATCAGATGGATGATATACAAGAGATTAATGTACAGGACAAACACAATTTTAGAAAATGAAAAAAGTAAGAGAGTGGTAAATAGTTTTGGTGTGTGGGAGTGAATGTTGTAACAAAAACAAAAAACAAACAAAAAATTAGAAGCAGCTGGTTTGTAAGGTGAAATTCCTGGCTAACAACTAGAAAAGAAACAACTTTCTTTAGTCATATAAGAGACGATTGAACATCGTGGCAAGTGTTATCTCAGTAACATACCAATTAGAAATTATGGTAGTTTTATGTCAACAAAGTTGCTTTCAGAACACCAAAGACAGCGTCATGAAAGATGCTGATAGTGTCAGCCAAGTTGGTTTCAGAACACCAAAGACAGCAGTATGAAGGCCTACAACACGGAACTTGATGATGATAGTGTCAGCCAAGTTGGTTTCAGAACACCAAAGACAGCAGTATGAAGGCCTACAACACGGAACTTGATGATGATAGTGTCAGCCAAGTTGGTTTCAGAACACCAAAGACAGCAGTATGAAGGCCTACAACACGGAACTTGATGATGATAGTGTCAGCCAAGTTGGTTTCAGAACACCAAAGACAGCAGTATGAAGGCCTACAACACGGAACTTGATGATGATAGTGTCAGCCAAGTTGGTTTCAGAACACCAAAGACAGCAGTATGAAGGCCTACAACACGGAACTTGATGATGATAGTGTCAGCCAAGTTGGTTTCAGAACACCAAAGACAGCTATGTGTTGTGTGGTGCGAAAGAAATAAAGAAGTGTGGGTTTTGTACAGAGCGAAACGAAAAAAATATAACCATTCGTTCACCCAGAACATGGCGAAATTTAGATTTATTCTGATGATATCAAAATTAAATCTAATTATCGTGTTAGTAAAACACTTACAAAACGACCCTCAGTGTTCGTCTGGGCTGGCGAATAACCACACCTCAGTGTGACCGGTGTTTTGTTAACAAGCGCGGTCATCCGAGAAAGCTTGCCAACACGTAGCTCCGGACAAAATTCGCAACGGAACGAAATTAGCCACAAATGTGCAACCTGTTGAGTTCATAATATCAATATCTCTTGATATATTTCGTAAACACCGTCAAATTGTTTTTTGAAATAAACGACATCATAATCTTTCATTTGACTATAAGTTTTAATACTTTGACCTATCAAAAAAGTTATTTTATTACACATTTAAGGCGTCATACGACGCGTCCTTGTTCGCTTGTGCATACATAAATAATTTTTTAAAAATATATAAGAATGGTTTATTATGCTATATTGTCTTTTAAAATACTTAAAACTTGATATTATTAAATATTACAATGTTCATTTTTCTGATATTTGAATAACTTTGTCTAAATCTGACTTTCCCCCAAGTAGGTATAGCACAGTTTTACATATAATATTACTTTTTATACAACTGAAAACCATACTTTATTAGTGCTTAAACATAAGTGAGGGAGTAATTTTTTGTCTAATATGTTTATAAATGTCTGTTCTGTTTTGTCTATCGCTGTAATTCTTATTTTTTATCATCTCCGACAGTCACAGTTGCAAGGTTGCTGTTGTATCTTTGCTTTGTAAGACCAGTGTTACCAGAAGTAATAGCTTAGTTGATAGCGCACTTGGCTCGTGTTCGGGTGGCAGTGGTTCGATCCTCAAAGTGTAAATTTTTTATTTATTTTTTTTTTTTAAAATTCTTTCGCACGTTTTAAACCGCTGTTCATCAATATACCGTTGTCTACTATTTTTCTTTGTGGTATCTCTTTCGCTTACGCCCACAGATAAGAAGATAGATACTTTGTAACGCCGAAAAAAGAATACACTGTGTTTCATGTCGGTAACCGCTCTGGGTCTATCATTATCATGTGTCGCTTCTTCTTTCGTTCGCTTGAAATGTGTCTATGATTGTGATATTGTCTCTTGTATAAATTTAACGTTGTTTGTCGATAAGACTTCTGACTCAAGTTTGTAACGAAAACAAACACTACCAGCTTAGTTATTAATTTTAAATAAATTAGATTTTTTGTGTAGGATAGTAATTCTTCAGTCATCGTGTGCCATGTCGGTGGGCGTAACCAAACGTGGTACATTTTACCATGTTGATAAGTTTAATAAAACAGAGTACAACAGACACATCTGTCAATAATTGAGTTGATTAAATCGTTTCTTACGGGAACCCACACAACTTCCTTGGGGTTGAGTGAAAACCAGATAATTGAGGTTGTAAAAAGTGATACATTTTTCGGGTTGGTGGAGTGTGATATAGAGACCCCGACTGCTTTTACAAGAGTCCTTTGTCGAAATGCCCCCCCCCCCTATTTTTAAGAACACAGAAGTGTCGAGGGACGATATTGGCGTATTTATAAAGTATTTATGAGTACCTCACGACGGACATTGATTGGTAGTTATTTCGGGGAAGAAAATATTATTAGCCACCCCTCTTTTAAAGTGGTATCTAGCCCATGGGTTGGTGTTTACACACATCTACCAGACAATAGAGTATCGACCGGTTAGGTGTTTTAAACAATTTGGGGAAACAGTCTATAATGCCCGTCGCCAAGGGGATAAAGATCCAGCTGATAGTATTACGGCAGAAACAATGACATTGTTAGATAATGCCGCTATATGTTTTCTAATGTTTGGTGTCTATATGTTCTATTAAAGTGGTCATATGTGTGAAATGTCTATATAAAAGACTCAATGTCACGTTTGTCATGACCAATAAAAATGAATGTACTTTGTCAATGAAAAATGTTTGACTCTGCTACACATTATTGAAAATTTGATGAAAAATAAAAAGTTATGAAAACGAACTCTTGTTTGGTTTTTTAGTGGTATGAATGATTTTTCTTGTTAACCACTGCAAAAGGGTGCTTCATGTTGATTATGTGGTACACACCTTTTTACTATACAACCCAAAATATAAAAGTTAAATATCTCCCCTACATACCACCCCTTACCCCTTACCCAACTTCATGACCGAGGGGGAGTGAAAATCAGCCGAGGTCAAGGACAATCCGGATTAATCCGGCAAATAAGAACCGATTTGCGCCTTTCTAACTACTAGCTCCCACCCTCGTTGGAATATACTTTTCACTTCTACTGAAATATGCCTTTCGTGATCAGGATGGTGGTATATACATTCACTCACGCTCAGATGGCGGCCTTTACAATGCTCAGAGATTGAAGGCCAAGACCAAAATTAGAAGGGTACTGATCAGAGAGTTGCTTTTTGCAGATGATGCTGCAGTTACGACCCACTCTGAGGAAGAATTGCAATGTCTACTATCTGCATTCTCCAATGCTTGTTCTGAATTTGGTTTAACAATTAGCAAAAAGAAGACACAGATTATGTCACAAGGTGCACATGGGGTACCATCAATCTTTATTGACGACGCCGAACTAGAGATGGTAGACCATTTTACATATCTAGGATCAGTGGTAAATAGCAAATTATCCCTAGATCAGGAAATCAACAGCCGGATTGGTAAGGCAGCAACAACAATTAACAGGTTAAGAAAAAGAGTTTGGGAGAACAGGAAGCTTACTGCAAAAACAAAAGTCCTTGTCTATCAAGCCTGTGTCCTTAGTACTATTCTTTATGGCAGTGAAACCTGGACAACTTACACACCAAGAGAAACATTTAAACAGTTTTCATATGCGGTGTCTGCGAAGAATTCTTGGTATTAAGTGGCAAGACAAAATCACAAATACTGAAGTATTGGAAAGATCATGTTGTGTGACAGTTTATTCCATGCTCAGTCTTCGTAGACTTAGATGGATAGGACATCTTAGGAGGATGGATGATGGTAGAATACCAAAGGACATCTTTTTTGGTGAATTACAGATGGGTAAGAGATCTCAGGGTCGGCCTCTACTACGATACAAAGATGTGTGTAAGCGGGACATGATTGATACAGGCATTGATAATGCACATTGGGAGCAAGTCGCCGCTGAACGTGTTGCATAGACGGCAAACATCAGGAATGGAATAAAGACAAAGGAGAAAGTTATTGCAGATAAGTCACACACCGAGCGTTTGAGACGTAAGATGGTGCATGATGGTGGAAATGACCACTTGTTCACAAGCATCCACTGTGAACGGACATTTACAGCTCAAATTGGCCTTATCAGTCACATTCGCTACCGCCATGGGTAAAAGTTGTTATGCCTTTTTAAAGCACAAACTATCGTCTTTCAAGACGGCAAGGTGCCAATGGAATGGAATGGTAGATACAAGAACGCGCTTCAGATATGTTCACAGTCAATACAGGAGTGAGACAGGGGTGCGCTCTCTCTCTCTCTCTCTCTCTCTCTCTCTCTCTCTCTCTCTCTCTCTCTCTCTCTCTCTCTCTCTCTCTCTCTCTCTCTCTCTCTCTCTCTCTCTCTCTCATGATATTTAATATTTACATAGACAGAATATCCAAAGAGATGAGTGATGAGAGCTGCAACCTTGAACGAACAGATTCAGACAATTTCGAACTCTTAAAAACAAGTCGAGAGGATCGGCTTCATTGCACGGGGTTTTATCCCATATGGCCCGGTCTCTTTCCGTAAGGTGGCCTGCCGAAAGCGTCTCACAAAGCATGAAATCCGTAGTTCCAGCGACGACCCCCTGGAGTCTCCTAGCAAAATGCCCTCGTGAACCGAAAAACGTAGCCCGGAATCGAACCCACAACCTTCGGAGCTCGAGGCAGATGGTTTCGCCACGGAGATTCCCGAAACTCTTTACTTTAGGACGAAACAACCCGCCATAAATGCGCATTTCAATACGTTTTCCCATGGTGGATTTGAATAACGAAGACACAAACAATATATTGCACGATTAATGGCCTAGCATATTTCGCTGCATCTCGTCATACTGCAGAAATCATAAACATAAACTAAAGTAATTAGATAAATCTTTCAAGCTTAAATATACAGCACACATATTCACACAATCATTTGAATCGTCTACCACGGTAATTTTAAAGCTACTATCATGTCTTTACAGAAACTAAATTTGTGTAAACAAAAAGACATGACAGTCGGTTTAAAATTACAGTGGTAGACAATTCAAATTAGTGTGTGAATATGTGTGTTGTATATTTCAGCTTGAAGGATGTATCTAGTTACTTTAGTTTATGTTGTGTAATTTCTGCAGTATGTACCTGACGAGATGCAGCTAAACATATGAGGCAATAAATCGTGCAATCTATTGTTTGTGTCTTCGTTATTCAAATGGGCATTAATTTTTTGCAGATGATCAGATCAGTGCCTGTTTATAGCACCGAGGACAGACTGCAAAGTCACATAAATAAGCTGAGCTCAACATACAACAAATACAATATGAATACAAATACAATCAAACTGATATATTGCAGGTTAGCAGGACGCCTGGCCCACTAAACGTACTGATAAATAGCACACCCTGAAACAAGAGAATGTAAACTTTTATTATAACTTAAGATTGCAGAGTAGACAGAGAAATCGAAATCAGATGTCAAAAAGCAAGTGCGCTTATGTATCAACTATCACCCATACTGAAACATCTAAATATGTCCGCAAAACGACGGATAATAAATAGCATATTCACACCAATGGTGATGGTGAATGTTTGGCTGGGATTCACGTAACATGAGAACTAAATCTACCGGTATTGATCGACACTCAAATAAGACGTGGGGGTAGAATTAAACATAAGTGGAGGCTCTCTAAATAACGGGCATAAATGAAATTCTTGTATCATCATCTTTCACTTTTGCCGTCAAGCGTCGTAGTGAGAAATAGTTGATGTTCCAACACCCGTTGAGTGGCACGGAATAGTGTCATTCAATTAACTCCGTGTACTTCTACAATGTCTTTGATATCGTCAATACATTGTCTTTTTGAGCGTCCTCTTGCAGCGTCCCGTAATCAGGTTTTTTTTTTTTAAGCGCTGGTGCTGATAGCTGATGATCTTGCAATCTAATGAGATGGCCGAACCAATTTTGTATTCTGACTTTCAATATATGTGGCACAAGAGTTGATCCCACTGTATGTCTGGATAACATCATTTCTTACTCGGTCTCGAATAGTTAAGTTGGCAACTCTCCTCAATCATCTCATCTCACAGGTGTTGATTTTGTGTAAGTGTGATTTGGATAATGTCCACGTTTGATATTAGTAGCATAGGTTTGGTGTGAATATGTTATCTACTACCTGTCATTTTGCGTGCGTGGGTATATTAGGATGTTTCAGTATGAGTGATAGTTGATATATACACTTCTGTAAAGGAGATAAAGAGACCTAACCATTCGTGATGGAGGATTACTTCTGATGATTAGAACAAAACATTGAGATCTTTAGACAGTGGGATATTGAACTCTCATCTTCAAAAGTCCGCAGCACCTTGCTGATGAAATAACAGATGTTTGTCACAGCACTCCCAGGTAGAGACAAATGGACACATTCCGTACGAAGCAACTCACTATACGTTGATAGTTGCTTTATATATAACACACCGCTCTAAATTGCTGACTTCGAAAGTTGTTAATTTGTATTATATTTGTACCAACAATACAATGTTCAACTCTTTTGCGCTATACCTAGATAGGATATATAATGTATGTCATTTTACTAAATTGGACTTCTGCCTTTTCAAATTGTGTATATTATACTTATGTATTTTACTTTGTAATATTGATTCCCTATTATTGTTTTTGCCAAGGGGTTAAGGACGTTGTTCGTAATCCCATATATCCACATGGGGAAAACAGTTGCGCGAGATTCGACAGCGGATCGCGCCGCACTGGTAACTTATGGGGATATGTGAGCCGGTCGTTCAGAAAGCAATGGCAAACTACTGAACGTAAAACTTGCCTAGTACATTAACAGCAGCTGAGAAATGCTGGTGCTGACTGCAACGTCCTGTAAGTAATATGCAACAAAAAATGTATTGCTTAACTGTGTCGCTTGTCCTCTCTGGGGGGGGGGGGGGGGGGGGGGGGAGAACAGTAGAATCAACAAGCACACTTCAACTTCCCTTTTTCCAATGTTGGGTCTATTGCCAGACCTTTGTCTACACACCCCCGTTCCAGTCTTCTATTCACTAGCTCTCTCTCTATTATCGCAATGCCATACCCCTCTTCACTTTCCGTCAGAACATACCCACACAACACTGTCCTCCAATAAATACTAACTTTATTTATTGAATAAAAAGTGTCATGGGTGTGTATAGAGTGTATGTAAAGACGTTGTTGGTGTGTTCTATCGTGTAGGTGAGATAAGAGTGACACTCTAAAATCCACATCACATTTTCATCACGCAAAGGCCTTATATTGTCACCACAGCACAGAACTGTTTTACTCTCACCCAGTGTAGTTTCTCTCTGACTGATGATGATGATGTCTTCACAATATCCTTGAAAATGTATTTTCACAACAGCGTGTTTTTTTTATATGTAATGTCTTTCCGGGTGAAATATCCAATATTATGAATGTTTTTTTTTTAAATCCAGGGAATGTTTACACATCCGATATAGTTAATGAATTATTGTCTATGGATGTAGGACTACTGTTTGTATTAAAGTCCAAGAATGTTCTATTCCTCAGAGGAAAAGTTCTGGTATTACAGTTTGTTTGTATTTATCTTATGGTCATGTGAACCATATTGCTAGTCCGTTCTATGTGGAGTTGACATATCTTCTGCTGTCAGTATCCTATCAGGACAGACTTATTATGCCGTTACTTTTAGAACTGGTTGACCTTAGGGTTGATACAAGACTTAAATCTTGAAGATATTGATCACTGCACCCAACTATGGTAATGTCATTCTTTTTATGGGTGTAGCTATTACAATTTCCAGTATAGTGGAATTCAGTGGAGTTCAGTGGAGTTCCGTGGAACCTGTCAAATATACAGTACCTTGTGAGATCAACCTAACTCAGACCTATTAGAAGTGAGAGTAGGCTAGTGGCCATTATCAGTTATAACTTCTATAGATTCAGAGAAATGATATCTGACCTAAGGCATGGTAGTTCTTCACATAACTTAAGACAAGGTAAAAGAAGGAAAAGTCATAGGAAACTTTAGAAATCCTAGTAACCACCTACACTAGAATCTCCTATCATAGACCTATCCTCTATTATACTAGTACTCATACTATCGAGTGCCCTGACACCTTACTCAATCCACTAAGTTACTTCTTAGCTAAATTCGGCCGACACTCAATATTACGGTCACACACTAAAATACACTATGCTAGAGTTCTACTCTACACCGTAACTACCTTATAACTATCCTCGGCTGAATCGGGAATACATATGCACATTAAGTACAGATGTTCGTTGCCTTCAATCAACGCGGAACATCTTAAATCCCTTTTCTACTAGCTCCAGAATAATTCAACACTTTCTCTCCTGGAAGACTCGTAGCACACTAAAGCAAACTTGAATATTCAGACCACTTATACTTTGGCTCTGTATAATTTCACTGGCACAGTCCACCAGATATTCCCCTGTCCTCTTCACCAGTCTTTTGATTTTCATACAACACCAACTGAAATTCTCCTTTGATAAACGGTCATTTCGGGACATCAATGATCACTATTTTCTTCGGACCACGGACATTCGTTTCCGTTACTTCAAAAGATATCTGATAGTTTTTTTTCGTAACTACGTCTTCGTTGTTCAAAGGGTTGTGAAACGGCGTGATCGTGACTCTCGGTTTCCCATTTCAAAGGTTTGTGAAATTGTTTTATCGTGATTCCCTCTCCGGTGTTTAAAGGGTTTAAGATCGTCGTTTTCCTTCGCTCGTCTCCCAACAAACACACGGTATCTTTTTGATCTTGGAGTCAATAACCTGTACTCACCTCAGGACATAAGCGATCGCTTGTTTTCCTGATCTTAAGGTCAATAACTTTCCATCCTCGTGTAATATAAGCAATTTTATGTTTTGATATATCATGGGATCGTTAACCTGTCAGTATTCTGTGACAAACTGATTCAATACCAAAGGATAATATAACCATATTATATATGACCTGCCATTTGGACAGAAGGACGATATATCGACATTCTAGGGTCATTGTGTTATTTGTTTTGTTTCGTGGTATATTCCACAATTTTAAAGCTCAGTGAATGGAAATTTATATGATAATACTTGTTCATTTGACCGTGTACCATATTTGGTCCAAACCTAATTTTTGTTTGGCAATGAATCAGTTAGTTAGTTAGTCGAGGTTCCAATGTCACGGCAACGGGTTGTCCCCATTAAGCTTCGTTCCTGTGCCAGTGAATATCACACAAAATGCTCCCCACTGTCCAATGTGAAAAGTGGAATAGGCAGGAGTCTCGGCAATCGAACAGCCCACACAGTAACACTATGCATAATGCCGCCGCCAGAATGCCAACACAAAATTAATCCACGAAAACCACAGTTCATCGTCGATGGACTCGGCAGTCACCAGAAAGACCTCATTGACCCGGGTTTTCTCACATGGCTCGGTCTTTTACCGCAGGGCGACCCGCCGAAAGTGTTGCATAAAGCACGAACTATGCAGCTTCAGTTTCCTGAAAAATGCACTCGTGAACCGAAAAGGCAAATTAGTCTATTCAGCAACAGCCGGTGGCCATTGTTCCGAACATGCAGGTTACTGTACAGGACAGATGTAAAAGCATTCCCCGCGAATTTCAGTGAAACACAGAAGCCACACACAATATGTTGCACCATTTATAGCCTGGCATATTTCGCTGCATCTTGTCACGTGCTTACACCAGAGGTATACATCAGTATCATAATCATCACGTGCCATGCCGATAAGCATGGGCGGTCATGTTTCGCCATCTCACTCGATCACCAGTGTGGTGGATCAGTTCAGTGTTCCTGTCTCGATCATGCCACATGGCCAGGGTATCCAGGTGTTTACTTCTCTGCCTGCCCCCTTGTTCTCTTCCCTTCGATTTTGCCAATTGTCACCAAGTTCTCCAATCTATTTCTTCTCATAACATGACCGAAACAGTGTGACTGTCTACGCCTAATTTCTCCAAACGGTGTAGGCCTACTAGTTTAGTTTAGTTTAGTGGATGGATCAACATCACGGCACACGGGTATAATGTAACAAAGCGAACTCATACAAGATGACTTGACTCAATTGGTTCTTTATAAAAATCGTTTATTCGTCTTGATGACAGCTGGACCTAACATGGCGTCCTCACAGTTCTGTCCTTGGATGTTCACTCCTCTCACAACCCACTACGTCACGATTGAGCATCTCTCCTCTCATTCCACCCCGATGCTCAATCGTGCTGTATCCGTTTCCCACCTAAATACTACTAATACCCCTACTTCTGTTACACCTCCCTATGTTTTTCTAAAGAATTTTTCCTGTAAAGGAAAAATTCTTTACTCCCAACTCTCTTACTCTATTCCCTATTTTTCCTTATCTCGCACATTTCCTCTAATCTTCTCTATACTAACTCAATTTTGAGTAAATAATATATCTTTTAACCCTTCTCTCTGTTATATTGTCAGCTAGTAACCCACTATATACTTCTTCTTCGATTCTACTTTGTACAATACATCATACCACGTATGGTAACTCTTTTAAACTAAACACTCATTCTCCCCTTTCTTTAGTTCTTACAGTTCCCTAATCTCCGTAAACCACTTTATGTTAAGCAACCCAATCTATTTCCCCAAACTATATAGCCATCTACTATATATTTCTGGTCCTTTCTTGGCTCCTCAAGTTCCTGTATCAAATATACATATCATAAGAAGAACAGCTCGTATAATCGTTATTGTACACATGGCATTATGAAATCCCTCGCTCTTTCACAACACAAGACAACCAGAAGAACGTAGAAACAACGTATTTAGAAAAAGCAAAGAAGGGGTGCGCACCCAGTGAAGAGAATAAATAGTCAAGATGACCACATTTACATAAAGTAATACATATTCCACACAACCACATTTACCTCCCTTGCCAATAAAAAAAATTTGTACAACAATTTTTTAAAATACGTCTTATGAAAATAGATCTTTTTTCTCTATAAATCAAGTTGACATAAGTTTTCTCAACATTTATATATATAACATTTATATTGCCATCCACATTCTATTTCTACCTATCACTATTGGTCTCTTTTACGGACCAATAGTTTGTACTCAAACTACTAGGAACACAATAATCCTATTCTAAATCAATTAATCAAATAACATTTTACAAGACCAAATCAAGAAAAAAAAACTTATTATATATGAGGCATTTCAACTCAGACTCAATAAAACAATCAAATAATAACCATCATTTTACAGTACCAACTCAAGCAAAAAAAACATATTATATATGACTCATGACTCATAAAACTCAGAGTGAATAAAACAGGATTTTCAAAAAGACTCTCTTAAAATTACTACGTACAGTGGCCCACCAACATTGGCCTCTCATACGAACATATCTATTTTTACAAGTCATTCCAGTATTTCTATGACCGAGAAAACAAAACACTTCACTGCCACGTATGTATATCTGTTAACTACAGACTAATTTCTTAACTTAGAACAATATCTGTTCTCTCTACACAAAAAAAATCAATAATCAACACTGACCGTACCATTTATTCTCTCCCCTCATAACTTTCTATCTTTTTCTATCTTAACTCCTAACACATCATAACATCCGGAATATCATCTTAAGTAAGCACTGTAAACTACAGGTTGACTCCTTTTATCTATTCGTAATGTGGCGAATATTCCAATGTCAACTCAATGTAGCAGCCATCATCTACTTATCAATTAACTTGTGGCTCGGCCTGCCAATTATTTCCCTTGGACCAAACATCACTATAACTTCCTAATTATTACCGTTAAACACGGCATTTCTAGCACCAATAAAAACTTGTCTATTTACTATAGAGTATATCCACTTTCTGTACTATCCATCTACGAAAACTCACGAAGTTGAAACCTAAAATCAACCAGCAATTCCACCACAGAGAGAAAAAAAAATATATATATGCCTCTCTTGAAACTACCTCTATATTAGTTATCTCACCGCTTAACTACTCCTCAGTACCATTCATAAAAAGTATCCATAGAAGCCTTTTTCAAGCATCACTTTCATTTCCAAACCCTAATACTTATAACTTGCTATCTGCAGTATTCTCTATCTATCTATCTCCTACGTTTCCACTTCCTCAATAACTCCAAGTTTCTTTGAATAAGTGCTAACTCTACATCAATATCCTCTTCTTCGTACAACTTATTAGTTTCTTCCATACTACTAATTGATTCCGACTTTTCATCCATTTCTTCTTCTTCGTCTGTATGTCTCTCGTTAGCAGCCGCTAATCTCTTCTGTTCAATATCCCATCTAATTTGTCTATCATTATTTCTTAAGGATCTTTCTAGTAAAGGCATCTCTTCACCGCTTGTTGAATACTCTCTAATTCTCCTCTGTCTTTTCACTTCTCTTTCTCTTTGTTTATCCATTCTTCTTTTTGTTGCTTGTCTAGTATTTTTAAATGGAGCACCTATTTCTTCTTCCATAGATTCTATACTATCATAATGACTCTCATTCACCTTTTCTTCTAGCATCGTTTTCGGTATTGTCTGTTCTTGCGTATCATCTTCACCTGGAATTGTTACTAACTGATTTTGTGCTGGAGCTTTTCTCAAACCTGTGATTCCCCTGGCGACCTGTTCATCTAAGTATCCTGTGTCTGAATAATAATTAATTATTATAATTATCATTTATCTTCTCATCCTCATCTCTTCTTAAGTGCTCTACGTGTGCTCTTGCCATATGTCCCGTGACCTGGTTCTTGATACTATACGACACATTTCCTAGCCTTTCCAAAACGTAATAACCTGGAACCCAACGAGAATCAAACTTAGAGTTCCTTCTATGCTTCTTGTAATAAACTCTATCACCTACTTTAAACTCCTGTAATTTTGTATTTACATTTTTGTACTTTTTCTGTCTTTCCCTAGCTTTAATTATATTATTCTTTAATCTTACGTGTGCTTTATGCATTTCTTGTATTATTGTCTCTTGAAAGTCTTCCCCCATATATTTCCGTCTTGGTTTTAATAAATTATCTATAGGTAGTATTGGTTCTCTCCCGTGTATTAAATAGAATGGCGAAAACCCCGTGCTCTCATTTTGATTTGTGCGAATAGCGCTAAGGGCAGGTCCTAAGAATAGATCCCAATCTTTTTCATGTTCATCAACAATCTTTGCTATGATATCATACAATGTCCTATGTTGACGCTCGTTCCTAGCATTTGAAGAAGGTCTATAATATGAGGTCTTTATATGTTTTATATTCAGATCTTTTAATAACTTTTCGAATTTTTTATTTACAAATTCCCTACCATTATCCGTAAGTATACTTTGTGGGCAACTAAATCTTGGTACGAACTCTTGTAAAAAAATATTAATGACAGTATCTGCGCTCTTATCTGGGATTGCATAACCTTCCGGCCAAAGACTGTAGACGTCTACTATATGAATTAAATACACGTTTCCTGACAATGTTCTAGGGTGAGGACCCGATATATCTAAACTAATCTTTTGCATTGGGAACTGAGGAATATCTGTATCTTGTAAGGGACACTTAATTGTTTTCATATTCCTTAACCTGCATTTTTCACACGTATCTACATATTTGCAAGCAGATTTAAACAAGTTTGGCCAATAATATTTTCTCGTAAGTGCTTTCACCAATTTATCACGACCGAGATGTCCATTTTCATTGTGATATGCTTTTAAAACTTCATTTTCCAAATGTTTTGGAATATATTTCCTTAGCTGTTCGTTCCTTTCACACATATAGTATAACTGTCCATCCTCTTGTAAAACCAAATAATTCTTCTTATATTTGTTTTCCTCCGTTTCTCTTAATTTTTCTTTTATTTGTAAGACTTTTGGATCTAATTCCTGTTCTTCTTTCATACTAAACTGTGCTAAATGTGGGTCTTCTTCCACTCTATGTTCAGCCTCCTGATCCGATGGTAAACTCTCAAAGTCTTCTCCATTTATTATGGCAGAATCTAAAATATTTACTTGCCAGTTTCGGTCGTCAATCTCTGGTTCTCCTTCATCTTCTGTGTCTCCTGATGACTGTGGGTACGGAATCCTAGACAATAAATCAGCGCATGTGTTAATCCTACCTGGAATGTATTCAATTTTCGTGTTGTATCCCTGTAGATTCAATGCCCAGGTCTGTATTTTCCTGTTCTGCACTGGAGCTTCTAAAAAAGACTTTAAAGGCATATGGTCAGTTCTAATAACAAAATTTGCGTTATGTAAGTAGTAATTTAGTTTCTGAAGAGCATAATGAATAGCGTATGCTTCTTTTTCAATAGTCGTCCATTTGCGTTGAGATTTGCTAAGTTTATGAGATAAGAAGTAAATTGGCCTTTCATTTTTAACCCCTGGTATTCCAGACTCTTTTCCTTCATATGGTTGAACCAAACATGCTCCTATTGCATTGTCTGAAGCATCTGTGTACAGGATTAACTGTTTATTCAAGTCTGGATGCGTCAATAGTGGTACCAGTGTTAAGCTGTTTTTTAAATACTCGAACGCTTTTTGACACTCATCATCCCACTTAAATCTAGCGTATTTGCCTGTTAAATTTGTAATAGGTTCTGCTATCTTTGAAAACGCTGGGACAAACCGCCTATAATACGCACAAGTTCCTATAAACGCACGCACTTCCTTAACATTAGTTGGAGGAGGTAACTCTTTAATAACCTTTATCTTGTCCTGGTCTGGTTTAATCCCGTCTCTATTTATAATATAACCCAAATATTTTGTTTCTGTCTTTAAAAACTGGCACTTACTAAGCTTCAATTTAACGTCATGTACTCTTAATCTATCGAATACTAATCTAATATGTTTTAAATGATCATCCACATCTCCTGTCGTAAAAATCAGAATATCGTCTATATAGGCTAGTGCAAACCTTTGCATACCTTCTAATACTTCATATATTAAGAGCATGTAGTGAGACGGCGCAGTTTTGACCCCAAAAGGCATTCGTAAGAATTCGTAAGAGCCCATATGGGTACAGAAAGCACTCTTATTTTGAGCGTCCTTCGACATAGGTATACACCAGAATCCTGATCTTGCGTCTAACGTCGTGAAGAATGTAGAACCATTAAGCAGCCCCAAGATATCATCAATTACTGGCAGTGGGTACGCTACATTCTTAGTGATTTTGTTCAACGCCCTGTAGTCGCAACAGAAACGACTCGAACCATCAGGTTTGGCTACGATGACGACCGGAGATGACCATTCTGACTTCGATCTTGTTATTATTCCTGCTTTCAACATATCTTCTATTGCCTTTTCCACAATTTCTCTATTTCTCAATGGAGTTCTATATGGTTTTAAACTAATTGGTGGATGGTCTCCCGTATCTATTTCCATTGTAACTGTCTGTGTCTTTCCCAATTCCAAATCATTAATTGCAAATACATCTTGATTTTGCCTTATAAGTTGTTCTAATACTTCCTTATTTTCTGGCGGAGCTTTTAATTGTGCCAACAATTCTTGTTCCCTTGTCATTTTGTCTAGTGAATGTATTTGGGCTGTATTTCTTCTGGATGGATGGATCAATTCATCCATTCGCACGTTCTCTCTTCTTCCGCATCCGCGTCTGTTATTAACTCTTTCACTAGAAGTTTCTGAATAACTTGTTCCCGACCTTTCTACTCTATCCGTTGCCAATATGTCACTAATGTTATGATCTAGTTTGGCTATCACACATCCTCTGTATAATTTGATTTCTCTACCTGTGTTGTTGATAATCATCACTGGAAAGGTTAAGTGTTTATCCAACGCTATTATTCCATCCGGAACTTCCAAACCAGGCTCATCAATTACTTCCTCTTGCAACTCAGTGATTCTGACTGTGTCTCCTTCCACATAATATGGGTTTCTCTTCAGCTTTGCTTGTATCAAATTAACCGACTGTGGTTTTAACGTCGTGGACATTTTAACTCTAACTAGTGCTGATATATGCATGTCTTCTTCCATATCTACATAGACGTCCCTGAATTTTAATTTATGTAAATCAAAGAAAAGTCTTATTCCATTTTTTATTAAAAAATCTCTTCCTATCAGCATGTTTCTATTTAAATCTTTCACTACATGAAAAAGATGTCTTACGTTGATCCCACCTAGCTTAAAATTTATCATTGTTTGTCCAATTACTTGTAAATTCTGTCCCGTAACAGAGTGTAGACTATTATGACTCTTAAATATTCTACAATTTCTCACTATTTTGTATAGAAAACTTTCTTTTACCACACTAACCTGAGCTCCCGAATCAATTAATGTACGAATTCTATACTTTCCTATTTCTACTATACAAGAGCTATAATCTGTTTTATTTTCCGTAAACTGTTTGACTTCATCTAGTTGAAAGTATTCTCTGTTCGTTCTACTATACCTGTTATTAACATATTCTTTAAACCTTGAGACCTTATTATTTTCCCTCCTACCATAGGTCTCATTTAGTAGGTAGGGCGTCCGTTTCCCTGCGTTCTTGTACCTGTAAAATTTCTGTGTCTATCTTCAACATTCCTATTTAACCTATTGCCACTTCTACTCTGTGTATTCGACTGGACATGCCTGTTACCACAAAAACGAAAAACGTGTCCGCGTTGACCACAACCCCAGCAAACTACATTTGTGTTATTTGTTTTTCGCCCTGTCTCACTGGTAGGATACCTCATTTGTCTTCCTTCATTGTATTCATTTCTATTACTGCCTTGTAACGTCTGTACACCTCCTCTCCTATTCCATCTGAACCTTGTTTGTCCTACCTCCATAGGTTCCTCTATTCTATCTTCTCGACCAGTTCCTATTTCCCGTCCTGTTCTTAATCTAAATCTACGTCTCAGGTTCTCCTCTTGTACTGCAATATCTACAGCTTGTGACAACCTCTCGGGGTTTTCTCTCATCAGCTTAAACTTCAAACCATCGGATTTTATGCCATCTACAAAAATGCCGACTAACATCCTCTCCACCTTTTCTCCTTGTACATTCTGTCCCAAGAATGCCTCTTCAGCCAGGTTAATCAACCTATCGCTGAACAACTGTACCGTCTCTCCACTATTTTGTTTAGACTGTCTCAATACGGAAAACGCATGTTGTGGATCCGTTATTTCTGCGTACTTGTGTGCCAGATCGGTTTTGAACTGCTCCCATGTTTCATCTACTCTAGCCTCTAACTTTCTTCTAATATGCTGTGAAACCGGTTCTGTGGCTGCCTGATATGCAAGTCTCATTTTCTCTTCATCTGATGCAGATACTAAATACGCATATTTTTCTATGGAAGTTATCCATTTCTTAAACTCCCTGGCCTGTCCACTAAACTTAACAATTTCAGTTGTCATTCCCTGTTGTTTTATGACCGTATGAAGTCTATCTACTGCTGTTCCCACTCCCGACAAAACTTGTGCTACTGAATCCTGTTCTGTCATGTTAAAATATTTATACTTGTACAAGCAAACAACAATCAATTCTTATTAATATCTAAATTAATTAACTAAAGAATTCAATTATTTTCTATCCAATATCAAATATGTTACCCTTTTTTTCTTGTTGAGGTTATCTTTCCAACCGAAAATGAAGTCCTTGGCGTCTATGTCTCTGTCTACCGAGTTTGAGAAAGCCGGTACTCGAGTACTTGCACTAAGATCGACAAAGCGGCTTCTGTAAGGACCAAAAATGCTCGACTGTACTCCACAGGCCTCGATAGGGCACGACAAAACTTCACAGGGCCTCGATAGGGCACGACAAAACTTCACAGGCCTCGATAGGGCACGACAAAACTTCACAGGCCTCGATAGGGCACGACAAAACTTCACAGGCCTCGATAGGGCACGACAAAACTTCACAGGCCTCGATAGGGCACGACAAAACTTCACAGGCCTCGATAGGGCACGGGCCTCGATAGGGCACGACAAAACCTTCACAGGCCTCGATAGGGCACGACAAACCTCACAGGCCTCGATAGGGCACGACAAAACTTCACAGGCCTCGATAGGGCACGACAAAACTTCACAGGCCTCGATAGGGCACGACAAAACCTCACAGGCCTCGATAGGGCACGACAAAAGGATCAGCTAGCGGCTCTCATATGCAGTGGAGCCCAAAGATAGTCTGACTGCGTCCAAAAAAATATAGGTCAATCAATGAAAGAACGAGGTATTTATCTGCTGTCCTGATTGTTAATGGTCATTTCCATTATTTTGCCTTGATGATATAAGTTGTCCGAACTCAACATGGAAAAATTTTGAATTTTAGTCACGTAAGTCTGAAATTTTGGTTGGAGGCGAGTAAATCTTAAAGTCTTTAATTAACCTTTGCAACTTTGATTGAAGGCAAGGGCTCAACTTGATGGAGTTATTTGAAAATTCTTGCTCACCTGAAACAATTTTTCAGTAGCACGATGACCCAGGACCGACCTTCAGCAAAATTTTTGTTCGTTGTATCAAACTGGCTCGACTTTCAGCAAAATGATGACACTCGCAGGCACCGCACTCCTTATATGAAACTAGTCTTCATGCCTTTCTTGACAAGTACCGCCTGTACAGTTGAAAATTTTGATAGGAGGTCTGTACTTCTCACCTACAATATTGGCCATCTTTCCAAGTTCTTTGGTTTACGTTCAACTTGCGTGTAGAATCGTGCTGAAATAACTCTGTCTCCGGACAAATGGTTTGAGCAGAACAAGGACCTTTTACATTTTGAAGCTGCCTCTTCGAGTTTCCTCAAGGTGTCGACGTAGATAGTGGTTTGTTATGACTCCCGCCGCGACAATCCCCAACTAAGCATCCTGGTCACGGCACCATTTCGCTATTGTAACAAAGCGAACTCATACAAGATGACTTGACTCAATTGGTTCTTTATAAAAATCGTTTATTCGTCTTGATGACAGCTGGACCTAACATGGCGTCCTCACAGTTCTGTCCTTGGATGTTCACTCCTCTCACAACCCACTACGTCACGATTGAGCATCTCTCCTCTCATTCCACCCCGATGCTCAATCGTGCTGTATCCGTTTCCCACCTAAATACTACTAATACTTTTGTTACAATAACCCATAAGTGCTCCGTTCTCCTCCTAACTCAAACCTGAGTCTGGAGAAACTCAGTCAGTGCACGAACTCCGTAGCACCGGCGAGGATCCTGAAATACTTTGGATAGATTTTTAACTCGAAATTTTGCCCTGGCAGCGCCGTTAGGCTACTCTTGTTTGTTTTTTTGTTTTTTTCGATTTACAACTGCCAAAGGATTGTTTACGTGCGCAACAATACACATGGGTGTCCAATCTCACTACCCAGAGACCAGGGGAAGTTGTATTACTAGAAGTCCACGTGAAAAAAAAGAGTCCTTGTCCTCACCAGGGCTTGAACCAGGGACCTCCAGCATTCGAGGCGGACACCATACCTCGATACCACGCAGCCCCCCCCCCTCCCCGAATCGGTTACGATATTCATTTGTTTCTTGTAGGACTTGGTAATTGGTTTTTCTGTCTGTACACGGTACTCTTTGCATTTCCCCCAGACACCATCAGATGTTTTTCAGACTGTGACGTCCTGTAAAAGATATGCATTGTCCACGCTTCACATTCAAACAAAATCCCAGGTTCTATATAGCACCTAAACACTCTTTTCTCGTTGCAAATGCCATCTTTTTATTGGTCAGTATGTTTTCCATCTTGCAAAAGGCTACCTTCGCCATATATTTCATATATCATATGACATGAATAAATAAATGATACTTTGGTTGAAATACTTAAAACACAATGCCAGTAATATTGTTCGAATATGGAGTATGTTATCCCAACGATAATTTCAGATTCCAAATAGTTAATCACTCTTTCGGAATCCCCGTGCGGTAGACGGGTCATAAAACACAGAAGTCAGCCTTAATGTAACATTTCCTTATTAGCAGAAATAGATTTAACAAAGAAAAGACATTCCATATACTGTATCCGACAAGCAATAAGCGATTGCTTAAATGTATCTAGGCATTATCAGTCAGGCGGCTCCGACCAGTTATTTGCAAAAAAAACCCGTCAGTTTGAATCTTAGATGATCGTCGGGATAACATGCTCCAGATTCGAACAATATCAGTGACGATGTGTTTTAATATTTCAGCCAAAGCATCCTTCATGTATTCACTTGTTATGATATATAAATATGACGAGATGCAGCGAAATGACAGACACCGTAATCATCATGTGCCATGCCGGTAAGTCATGTTTTGCCATCTAACTCAATCACCAGAGTCGTGGATCAGCTCACTGTTCTTGTCTCGGCCATGCTACGTGTAAATACCATCCAGGTATTTACTTCTCTGCCCTCCCCTTGTCCTCTTCCCCTCGTACAATATATTGTTTATGGCTATTGCATTTAAAGGCACGCCATGATGAAGGACTTTTCGGCCATGGTCTCCGCGGTGATGATGTCCTGAAGCTACAAGATTGCAAGAGTCACAGCAATTCTCTGTGACGAGGGCAGCAACCAGGGCCCAACTCTTGCACTCTCAGCACTCGACGATGATGTGATCCGAGGAAATTTTCATGTACCCATTTCAGTCTAAATTGACCTGTGAGCCAAGGTGTGCCCGGGTATACGATGATAACTCCATATTTTTCACAACAATTCTCCGTGAAGAGGGCAGACATCGATTATTCAACTCTTGCACTCTCCGGTTGGATAGCATGCTCAACATGAGTGCAGTGAACAAAAACGATGTTTCGAGTGTTAGCATCCATCCATCCATCATGTGCCATGCCGGTAAGCGTGGGCGGTCATGTTCTGCCATCTCACTCGATCACCAGAGTCGTGGATCAGTTAGCATGAAGGCTGACCAAATGACCTGGAAATGTATTGAAAGTAAAAGCGAACGATGTGATACCGCCCACATCATCCACCGAGTACCAACTGGTCTACACATATGAGGTAAGCACCATATACCAGGGAACCACAGTAGTTTAGTGGCTAAGAGACTTGCCAACCGGTTCAGTGAACACATGCTCGAATCTCATCGAGATAGGGATTGTTTTTAAACTGACCTGGGCTCCGAGGTCGATGCAGTCTAAAATGGGTACAAGGAAATTGTCTGGGACATAAAGGCAGCTTTTTCTTCCTTTCAGTTGGGGAAATTATCAGAATTAGCACATGGAATGTTAGAACTATGCATGAATCGGGAAAGACGGCACAGGTGACGGAGGAGGTGAAACACTATAACATTGGCATTTTAGGATTATATGAAACAAATTGGAGTGGAAAAGGCACGCAGACTCTAAGCACAGGCTTAACAGTGCTGTACTCAAGCCATGTAAGAGGAAAACTATATTTTCCCATAGTAAGTGAAGCAGTTTGATAAAAATAATAGGAACATTAAAAAACATGAATGCAATCCACATTTACGCACCAACAGATGACAAGGATGAATAAGTTAAGGAATAATTTTATTAGCTCCAAAGAATTTTAAGCAGTCAAAGAAGTCCAAATATCAATATTCTGACGGGTGACCTGAATTCAAGACAGGATCGGATAACAGTGGCTTTGAGGAGGTCAGTGGGAAGCACGGATAAAGGGTCATGAACGAAGATGGAGCTACTTGATAATTTCTGCTCAGAGAATTAGTACATCAAGAACGGGAAGAATGTTTCCACATAATGGAATACACAAAGTAACACGGTCTTCACTTGACCACACAACAGAAAATCAAAGTGACACTTATATCTATCAATAAGAAATTTAGATCATCTCTGAACGGCGTAAACGTTTTTTTGTTTGTTTTTGTTTTTGTTTAGAGAAGCGAAGGTATATATAGATCATTGTCTCCTGATAGGTAAAATAAAATTGAAGCTGAAGGTACACATAACATCCCAAAAATACAGAAAGCAATACAATGTAGGAAACCCCCAGAAAACAAGAAACAGGGCGAAAATAATTATGGTAACAGTCTGTAATAAATACCGGGCCTTACAACAGTTAGTAGACGAAGTGAGTAAGGAAAACTGATGGCAGCAGGCTAGAAATATTTGGAGCGAATCAACGTTTTGAAGTGCTTGACGAGAGGGGGTTGAGTTGATATTAGCTGAGTTGAGTTGAGCCAATAACCGACATCACATCACTCAGGACATTTCTATATATGCCTCGTCCTCATCTGCAACAGCCAAGTAGTATATAATGCTCATTTCGAGTTGCATTTTAGGAATCCATCCTGCGAATTATCGATCGAATTTATTTATGTACGACTACTAGCCCTGACTCGATGACGTCACAAACCGAGTCCGAATTTATCGAGTTTTTCTTTTCTCGTTCTTGAGAGTTATATCTTCTTCTTCTTCTTTTTCTTCTTCTTCTTCTTCTTCTTCTTCTTCTTCTTCTTCTTCTTCTTCTTCTTCTTCTTCTTCTTCTTCTTCTTCTTCTTCTTCTTCTTCTTCTTCTTCTTCTTCTTCTTCTTCTGCTTCTTCTTCTTCTTCTTCTTCTTCTTCTTCTTCTTCTTCTTCTTCTTCTTCTTCTTCTTCTTCTGCGTTCATCCGAAATTTTTTTTCGAACGTGATTACGTTGTACCTGTTTACAGCAGAGCTACATTCTTGCGCCGTTAGGTCTCACATTCGACTTGTGCGGGCATTTGTTGACCGGGTTTACCTTCCCGGGGGTTTCTTGGGATGTTTAACTCTCACTGTTGTGGTGTTATCATCCATCCTAGCTGGCCCATATAGAACAGTCGAAGACATCCTGGTCAGTCCTCAAGGGAAGGCAGGGGCAGAACATGGGCATTCCCCGCCATCCAAGGAGGCTTCCATACTTGCAGAGCCGACACATAGCGCTCTGGTACTGGGCTCACCCAAGGAATCGTCACGTCCTACACATGGCTGCTAAGCCTCTCTTCCGTATATTGGGCCTTCAGTTCACCATAGGCTGTTCTTCCGGAAACCAGAAGAATGCAGTCTGCAGATGACATCCACACAGTGAGCTTTCGATTCGGACTTTCCACGTAATGGATTTGCTATCCAAGCAATATTCCATTTCGTGCCACTAGGTCACTTTTTTCACCTTTTATGAAGTCCACACAGTGAGCTTTTGACTCGGACTTTCCACGTAGAGTTATATCTAATCAAGCTAGTTTTAACGATGCTAATCATGACTATCTGGCAGTATAAATTCATTTACGTTTGTCAGGCGTGAGTGAGAATGTGTGAGTTCGGGTGTAATATTGGCGGTTTATTTAGAAATATGTCTGCTCTGTTTTAGTGTGAGAAATCGATCCTTTGGTTGCCGAGTTCCTTGATTGAGATTGTATAGTAAATAAATATATTTTTCTGTTTTTATTTTTTTTAAATATTGTATCTGCAAAGTTGGTATGGTACTATTTGCATAATAGATGACAGGTAAATAGTTGATTGGCGAGAGGGTATCGTATAAAATCTATTAGAGTGGTCAAGGTAGATGGCTGGTAAGTGGGGCTGGTTGTAGCTGGGTAGTACCATATTGTTTATTGTTGTTTTACACTCGGGACATTCTCTTACGCTCTCAGTCCTTAGTTACAACAGCCAAGTAGTATATAATGCGCATTTCTAGTAGTATTTTCGGATTAAATCCTGCGAATTATCGATAGTCACAAACCGGCTTCCCGTTTATCGATTTTTATCTTTCTCGTTCTTAAGCTTTATACCGGATCAAGCCTACTTACTTTTTTTAAAATGCCTACTTAGCCAGCGAAGATTCTCGATACTAATAATACCAGTAGCAGAATGGATTATATGTCCGTCTGGTCTTTCCTCGGAGTTTTGAGTTGGCGAGAGGAAAAGAAACAACAAAGTGTTGATAATGTTGGAAACCCTTAAAAAGAGACAGAAGAAAGGAAAAGCAAGAACTCAGATTTAAAAAAAAAAAATAGCACAATCAGAACTATTAAATAAAAGCCCAGGAAATATATGCAGAGGCTAATAAAGAAGTGGGGGTGGGAGCAGATAAAGTCGGATATAAAGCGATATAAACATGACCTAGCAAGAGGGACAGAAGCAGCAACGAAAGGAAACCTTGAAAGTTTTCACAGTACCAGCAGGATTATAGCAGGAAAGTGTATTCAACCAAGTGTATACATATTCAAAATGTCCCGAATGCTGTGATGTCGGTTCCTAAATCAATCAATCAATCAATCAATCAATCATATAAAAAAAAAACAGAAATGGGACAGTTCTCACACATTTTAGAGATCAACTAAACAGAGGGGCTGAATAATAATTTGTGGAAAGTTATGCTAAGTCAGACAGAGAGAGAGAGAGAGAGAGAGAGAGAGAGAGAGAGAGAGAGAGAGAGAGAGAGAGAGAGAGAGAGAGAATGAGAGAGGCTGAAACAGAGAGAGAGAAAGAGAGAGAGAGACAGAGTTAGAGAGAGAAAAACAGATACAGAGATACAGAGAGACAAAGTGACAGAAAGAGAGTCAGAGAGAAAGAGAGATACAGAGAATCAGGAAGTTACACACACACACACACAAAGAGAGAGAGAGAGAGAGAGAGAGAGAGAGAGAGAGAGAGAGAGAGAGAGAGAGAGAGAGGGAGAGAGGTTAAAAGGATACTGAGCCCTCTTGAATTTTCACATGGAAAGATACCAGTGCATGAGGTGACACACACACAAATCAATAACAGAAGCTTGTGAAGAAACACGATCGCTCATGCCAGTTGACAAAACAGTTGACAATAATAACATAACAAAATGGAATACGCCAACGAAAAAAGAACTATAGTCTTATCAAACATTTATTTTCATGAGATGATTGGTAACATTTGTTCACATCATATAGCGTGGATTTTTAATGACTGTGCAGTGTTTGAAATTATTGCCGGTCCAAGTTTTGTATTAACCCTCTGTAAAGTTCATGCAAAATAACAGGTAAATACAATAATTGGACCGGCAATATTTTCAAACACAGCACAGTCATTAAAAATACACCCTGTACTTTCTTCCATTTATGTGTATTGTTACCGAGGTATGCCCGCTTCTGTGGCGATAGGGTAGCGAACGTGATTCGCAATCCCGCATAAGGTGTTCGACATCAGCTGCAGACGATATGGAAACAGGCCGCCATGTGTTGATTTTTAACAATAGACAGCACTAGCAAACTATTTACCCACACTTGCCTAGTAAATAACGAACAGACGACAATGCTGTAATTGATTGCAACGTACTGTAAAGGACATGCGATTAACTCTTTTCTTGATCTAGATGCTTTTTCTCCCATTCTTCCCTCTCCATCCTTCCACCCCAGTGTCCGTTTGAATTTGAATAAGAGAAATATTGAAAATAACATCGCTTTAGGTCTACGTTGTTATTTTAATTGTCATACATGTTTTGCTACAAATACTAATTATATTAACGTTATTATTGACAAGAATCGCCTTCAAATTAATATCATGTGTTGTTCTACGTAGGTTAATATTCTTGTTAACGGAACACCAACATCTAGAAACATCGCGACTTTATAGTTGAACATTTGGTTGGGAAAGTGACTGCCACTTCTATCAAGGATGAACGGTATGTTTCGTGGAGGACTTTTGTGGTGACAATATGGTGGCGGCATTATGCACAGTGTGCATGAGAGAGCTGTTGTTCGACGAGACTCCTGTATTTTCCACTTTTCACATGGGGCATAATTGGGACGATCCGTTGCTGTGATGTTTGAACCGCGACTGAACTGAACTGGACTAATATTCTTTTTTACAAAAAATAATCATTCCTCTAAAAGTTAGTTCAATACCCTTTACAGGACGGCGCATTTAACCCCAGCATTTTTTGATTCTTTGTGATTTCTTGACAAGTTTACGTTCAGTAGTTTGCCATTGTTTTCTGAACGATCATCAATCATACCATTGCATGAAAACGAACGTAAGGTTGGTACGCTGTCAAATTGTCCGCTGTCGTGTTTCGAACTAGGTATGCGGGATTACAAATCACGTCCGCAACTCCATCGCCACAGAACCGGTATAATTCCTCAACTACACTTAATTTATTGCATTTACAGCGACCTGGCACGTGCCAGAATGATCATAACATACGCAAATACAGCTTTTAACAATCACATTTCCCTTGAATACTGTGAACTCGTTCTAAATTTTGCTATAACTGATATGCCGACTTGTTCTTTGGAAACTACGCAAAGTGGCATTTTATTTATACAATGATTATTGGTCATCAGGCATGCTTAAAACATTAATCTTTGTGCCAAACAGCGCTGATCTAAATCAGATCTTCACGCAAAGTGCAAGAATGTGTGATGTTAATTAGTGCAAATGATGTGCAAGTTCTTCAAGTGCTTTGCCACCTGGCACGTTTGATCACTTTCCCCCGTACCCCTGTCTCTAGTGTCATTTATCAAATAACTACAAATAACATTCTAGCCTATGATCATCAAGATATAAACACGGCCCTTGTATCCCCTGTATCGTTCTCTCTCTTTTTCTTTCTATCATTCTTTCCGGGTGACAGACACTTCATTTGCTGAACGTCATTTCTTATTACATTTCAGCTTGGCCTGGCAGCTGCGGCACATGTTCTCGGTCTCCATCTCCCAAGCTGGTGGCTCCAGAGGTTTGAGATAGAAACGATAATATAAATATATTGATAATGGAACCAAGACCAGGAGAATATCACTCTCGTCCACTAAAAGGGATCGACAGAGACTAACTATCGCTGCTGATGGCTTTAGCAAACTCAAAGACATTGATGCTGATTACAAGATGGCGTCTGATTACACGGGATACTTTCAAACTTATTACCGCCGTTTCCCAAATTTGAATATGTGTTATTTGTCAACAGTAACTTACATCTGCTGCTAATTAATTCATATACTGACACAATGTGCAGAATGAGCACTCGTGTAGTCACTATGGAGTTTTCAAGCTTATGATTGCTGTACTTTTATGTTGAATGTGGCGATACTTTACATGATGAGGTATCTCTTCCTCGGTGGATGCAGTGTGATTTTGAGTAAAGGGGTTTTGTAGCTCAGTCTTGACTGCCAGGGAGAACATTTAATGATTCACCACGCGATCTGCCGATATAGTCAACTTCTCATGCCTTTTTTTATTCTTCAATTCTGGCTGTAATTATAAAG
Source organism: Cepaea nemoralis (assembly GCA_014155875.1). Taxonomy (NCBI): domain Eukaryota; kingdom Metazoa; phylum Mollusca; class Gastropoda; order Stylommatophora; family Helicidae; genus Cepaea; species Cepaea nemoralis. The sequence continues at coordinate 537,624 of JACEFZ010013123.1, forward strand.
TTGTGAATATGATTAGTATAAAATTGAATTTACTTAAAAACAACTTCAAAGTGTACCCCCCCCCTCCCACGCGCTCACACACACCCACACACACACACACACACACACACACACACACACACACATATATATATATATATATATATATATATATATATATATATATATATATATATATATATATATATATATATATATATTAAAAGGCACACAACTTTGCATCTGAGAATAGACGAACGAGACTTCAATAGGTAGTATCGCGCCAAAACTGTCTTTTCTGACGGGGGACGGAATACTGGGTTCGTCTCACAAGTTGGTCAGCTGGATTTAAATATTGATTTCTTGTTCAGAAAGCAATGGCAAGCTATCAAACGTAAAATTGCCCAGTAAATCATCAACAGCCAATAAGAGGTGATGTTGAGTGTAACATTCTGCATAGGACATGCAAGGTGTTTTATTAATCAATCAATCAATCATGTGCCATGCCGGAAAGCGTGGGCGGTCATGACTCGCCATATTACTTGATCACCAGTGTCGTGGATCAGCTCAGTGTTCCTGTCTCGTCCATGCCATGTGGCCAATCCATCCAGGTATTTTCCTCTCGGTCTGCCTCTTGGTCTGTTTCCTTCGATCTTGCCAGTTGTCACCAAGTTCTCCAATTCATTTCTTCTCATAACATGTTCAAAAAATTTTGACTGTCTACGTCTAATTTCTCTAATCAGTTTACGATGTTCATTTGTCTCCTGTAGTACTTGGTCCTTGGTTTTTCTGTCTGTCCATGGTATTCTTTGCATTTTCCTCAGAAACCACATTTCTGCAGCCATCAGATGTTTTTCAGCTTGACGGCCCATTGTCCAAGTTTCACATCCATACAAAAGAACAGGCTCTATGTATCCCCTCAACACTCTTTTTCTCGTTTCAATTGACATCTTTTTATTGGTCAGAATGTTTTTCATCTTGCTAAAGGCTACTTTCGTCATGACGATTCTTGTTCTAATCTCTTCAAGGCATCTCCCATAAGATGTTATGACTGTTCCAAGATAATTGTACCGATTCACTTGTTGAAGAATATTTCCATTTACTTGTATATTACATTGTGGCACTTCTTCCTTCCTAGTGACGACCATAACCTGAGTCTTTTTACAATTTAATTCTAACCCCAGTTGCTCACTGTGTACAACAACCGCATCTACTAATTGTTGCAGGTCCTGCGCATTGTCTGCAATTAATACTGTATCATCTGCATATCTAATGTTATTGATGTTTCGTCCTCCAATGCTGATTCCATTTATATCCTCTACATTTCTGAAAATATTTTCACTGTATAGGGAAAAAAGATCTGGAGACATCACACATCCCTGCCTAACACCTCTTTTAATTGGCTGATACTGTCCCACTTCATTATCAATCCTTATTGCAGCTTGTTGTTTCCAATATATGTTTTTTATAAGTCTAATGTCTTTCCCATCAATTTGTAGATCTGCAAGCATATCCACCATGTTGACATGTCTAACTCTATCAAAAGCCTTTGTATAGTCAATAAAGCAAAGATGTATATCCTTGTTTACTTCTATAGCACGTTCAATAACTGTTCGCAGCATATACACAGCATTTACTGTACCCTTTCCTTCTACAAACCCACATTGTTCTTCCCCTATTTCAGGTTGTATCTTCTTCCTCACTCTTTGCATGATAATTCTTAGCAAAATCTTTGTGATGTGACTCATTATACTAATTGTTCTATGTTGATCACATTCCAAGGTTCCTGATTTCTTTGGGATTGCAATAAATACAGAGTTACATAATTCAGGAGGTATATCTCCAGTATCATATAATGTGTTCATCAGTCTGGTGACTTGCTCTAGTCCAAATTCTTCTAAAGCTTTAATCATTTCTGTTGTGATGTTATCTGCACCGGGGGCCTTGCCAGCTTTCATATGCTTAAGAACATTTCGAACCTCCATCTCCAAAATTGGCGGTGCTTCATTATTAAATCTAATATCATACTGTTCGTCTCTGTTATCATCATAAAGGTGTTTCACATAATCTGTCCATACATGTAGAATCTGGTCTTTTTCTATTATGATTTTGCCATCTTTAGTTTTTAGACACCCTGTTGACGTACTTGCTCTTTTATTAGTAAGTTCCTGAATTCTTTTGTGCACTAATTCGGTATTTTGACTGTTGTGTTGGTTTTCAATTTCTAAGCACTTTTCCTCAAGCCATGATTCTTTTGCCTCCTTACATAATATTCTGACTTGTCTGTGGATTTCTTCATATTTGACAGAATTATTTTTGTTGAGTCTTCTTGTTTCCATGAGGTGTAAAATTTCTTCAGTCATCCATTTCTTACGACCCACCTTCTTTAATTTTGGAATAGTTGTTTCTGCAGCCACATTGATTGAATTCTTCAACGTTTCCCATTGATCATCCACATCCTGGAATAATATCTCTAGATCAGACAATATTTCAAATCTGTTCTGTACTTCTATGTTGAATTTGTTTTGTATTTCCTTGTCATTACTCAATGTACACAAATCATATTTAGTGTTTCCTGTTATATACTTGACTTTCTTCAACTTTATCCTCAATGTTCCTGTGAGTAATCTGTGGTCACTATAACAATCAGCACTGGGAACTGTTTTTGCTACTGTTAGCGCGTTTCTAAATCTTCTGCTAATGAGAATGTAGTCAATCTGGTTTCTAATCCTGCTATCAGGACTCCTCCATGTCCATAATCTTCTAGGGTGTTGCTTAAACCAGGTGTTTCCTACAATCATTTCCTGTTCTTTTGCCCACTCCACGAGTCTGTATCCTCTTTCATTTCTCTCTCCTAAACCATAGTTTCCTACTGTGTATCTATCCCCTTGATTTCCTACTTTTGCATTGAAGTCCCCTATTATGATGTTTATTTCTGAATTTTTACATTTCTTTAAGGCAGCCTCTATGTCATTATAAAATTCTTCTACACTATCTTCACTGGATTCTCCTGTTGGTGCATATACTTGAATAATATTTATGCTAAAAGGTCTGCCACTTAATTTAACTAGTAGAACTCTGTCCGACACGGCCCAATATCCTTGAACAGATGTTGATGTTTTCCGGTCCAAAATAATTGCCACTCCCCTATGACGATCTTCACCTCCAGAATAAATAATCTTGAAATCGTCATCTATCTTGATGCCTGATCCTGTCCATCTCGTTTCGCACATACCTAAAATATTAATTTTTTCCCTTTCAATTTCTTGTTTTATGTTCTCTAATTTTCCGTCGTTGTTTAACGTCCTAACGTTCCATGTTGCTAATTTTAACGTCTCTGTCCTTGTCTTGCGATGATCAGTCTTTAAGCGAATCATGATATACTAGGCACTTTTAAAGAGGTAGTTTGCCGTTGCTTTTCTCTATGGCAGTGACCGTACTGGTCGGAGACCGCAGCCATTGACTCAGGAAGAGCTCTTCTGCCTGCCGTCGTGAATTCGAGACCATGACCAACGAATATCTGTCGGCTGCCCTCAAATTTCATCCACCACCTGCCTTCCGTGGCTTCTTTTGAAAACTTCCAATAAAATAGCACAAAATAACATCACATAATCCACAGGAAAACACTATTCGAAGGAAATCCATAGGAAATCACACGAAATCCAAAGGAAAACACTAAATAGCTTCCCCCCGAAAAGTACGCGTCATCCTGTCGCCATTGTACCGGAAGCAATAAGGAAATAGACATAGGTAAGAGAAACATTTATTTTTGGCGATGTTTTTCATTGTCACCGTATCACAACACTTGTTCGGTCAACAAGCAACAGCAGTTTGAAGGATCCTCATAATCATCATCATCATCATCATCATCATCATCATCATCATCATCATCATCATCATCATCATCATCATCATCATCATCATCATCATCATCATCATCATCATCATCATCATCATCATCATCATCATCATCATCATCATCATCATCATCATCATCATCATCATCATCATCATCATCATCATCATCATCATCATCATCATCATCATCATCATCATCATCATAATCATCATCATCATCATCATCATCATCATCATCATCATCATCATCATAATCATCATCATCATCATCATCATCATCATCATCACGTGACATGCCGACTGGCATTGGTGTTCATGGCTCTCCACAGATCTCGGTCTATGGTTTTCTGGATCAACTCTGCCGTTGATATTCCTCCATGCCACCGTCGCAATCCATCCAGCATCATTTCTCTTGGTCTGCCTCTGACTCTCTTCCCCATGATATTTCCAGTTGTTACGATGTTCTCCAATGCCTGTCTTCTCATCACATGACCAAAAATTTTGTTTGCCTCTTTCTTATTGTTTTATATAATGTTCTAGTTTCATTCGCCTTTTTCAGGCATTCGTTGTAAGTTACTTTGACAATCCAAGGAATTCGCAACATTCGTTTCAGGAACCACATCTCTGTTGCTTCCAATCTTCTCCTAATCTGTTCATTTACAGTTTGAAAGATATGCGATGGAATCCTTTGTGTCTATAGCGTTCACGTGTATTTATGAAAGGGTTGTTGTTGTCTGAACCCGGTCGAATAGAGTTGTTCTCTCTTAGTCGATGTGAAGAACCCATTTGGTGAGGTTTTAACCCTATCCTGGCAGCCAAGCAACACAACTCAATCCCAGCATGCGCGTGGCCTCTCAAAGATTGAACAGAAAACTCCGACGCTGATTGAAAGATTGAGCGTAACCATTCTATAATGATTGCAAGATTGAGTGCAATACTTCGACGATGATTGTAAGATTGAGTATAACATTTCTATGCTGCTTGTAATACTGAGTGTACAACTTCCATGATGATTGTAGGATTGAGTGTAACACTTCAGTGCTGTATGTAGGATTGAGTGCAAAACTTCGATGCTGATTGTAGGATTGAGTTCAAAACTTCAATGATGATTGTAGGATTATGTGCAAAACTGCTATGTTGATTTTAAGGTTGAATATGTCATTTCGATGCTGATTGTAGGATTGAGAATAACACTTCAATGCTGATTGTAAGATTGAGTGGAACACTTCGATATTGATTGTAAGATTGACTGGAAACGGTCGAAGTTGATCGTCCACATCATCGTGACTCATTGTTGTGATTCTCATGCAGTCAACAGCGTGCAAAGTTTGTAATCCACCAGAGCGGAGGCCATGGGGGGTCCTCCCTTGGTTACTTAGACTAGCGTCTGTCAAGTATGTTCCACAGACTAGCGTCTGTCCAGAATGTTCCAAAGACTAGTGTCCGCCCACAGACTAGTGTCTGCCCAGGATGTTCCAATGACTAGTATCTGCCCAAGATGTCCCACTGACTAGTGTCTGCCCAGGATGTCCCGTAGATAGGTTGAGAGAGGTTTTGGTGAGTATTTACTTCTAAGACCAATGCTACGAGTACATAAACTGATCAGAGTGACTAACAACGATTGCCTGGAACATTCTAATGAAAGTAGAATATTATTCACAACTATAGGAAAAAGACAATCTAAACGTATATGTTACACATTGAGACGTAAGGAAAATAGAGAAAACGCGACGACTCAAATACCTGCAGAAGAAGCTGAAGCAGACCGAGAGAACCAATGCATGAGAGCCTCAGACGATGTGATAGAGGAATATCGTATATTACAACAGACGTTAATTGTAGCTCCAAGGGTCCAGATCTGTAAATGGTTGAACACCTCGAAAAGGCCTAATTTCTTCTTCTGCTTTCATCCGGAGTGTTTTTTTTTTTTTTTTGAGATGTAATTGCGGTGTGTCCGGTTAGGCACCCTTGGGCCGAAACCTTTAAGCCAACACACCCGACTTTAGCGTGCATTTTTGACCAGGTAAGCATTCCTGGGGGACTATCACTTTTGTAGTGCCGTCCACATCCCAGCTAGTCAAGTTAGAACGGTCGAAGACTTCACGATCATCCCTCAAGGGAAGGCAAGGGACAGCCCATGGCATTTTACGCCATCCAGGGTGGCTTCCATAGTTGCAGAGCCGACACATAGCGCCCTGGTGCTGGGCTAACCGAGGCAATCGTCACGACCTGCTCATGGCTGCTTTATTTCCTCACTTCAGTGTATTGGGTCTTTCGTTCACTACGGCCGCTCCCCGCACAAACCAGGGACGGTCGGATTGCAGATGGTATCCACTCAGCGAGCTTTCGTTTCGTGACCGGAGAACAAATTAGTTAGAGCTGTTCCGGGAACGACGGACATTCGGAAAACTAGCTAGTCAGATTTGTTCCGGACCCGAAGGCCTTTCGGAAAATTAGATAGTCAGAGCTGTTCCTAGCACGAGAGACAATTGGAAAACTAGCTGGTCCGGACACGGAGGACATTTGGAAAATTAGTTAGAGCTGTTCCTAGCACGAGAGACAATTGGAAAACTAGCTAGTCAGAGCTGGTCCGGACACGGAGGACATTTGGAAAACTAGTTGGAGCTGTTCCGCACGGAAGACATTTCACTTGGACGTTTATGTGTTGGCCTGATGTATTTGCGCCCTTAGGCCAGCACATCCGACTTCAGAGGGCATTTTTACAGGTTTGCCTTCCCGGGGTTTCGAGAGACGGTAGACTTTTACTGCTGTGGTGTCTCCCACACCTCGGCTGGTTAAGATAGAACGATCAACGACATCCTGATCAACCCTCAAGGGAAGGCAGGGGCAGGCCATGGGCATTCTCCGCTATCCAAGGAGACTTCCATAATTGCAGAGCCGGCACATAGTGCTCTGAGTCTGGGCTCACCCGAGGAATCGCCGCGTCCTGCTCATGGCTGCTTTAATTCCTCACTTCCATGTATTGGTCGCTCCCCACACAAACCAGGGACGGACAGTCTGCGGACGACATTCACTCATCAAGCTTTCGCTTCGGACTACCACGTGATATATTGATTCGCGTTCCATTTCGTGTTTTTGAGACATTCTCCCCACCTTTGGCTACGCTTACTCTATGAGCATAGATACAGACTTTCACCGTTACCACTTCGTGCGACTGAACTGCTTTGCCACATTTAGTACCTCTCACGAGGTAGGCTATATGTGCTGCCGGCTCAGCACCTTACCTCCGTGCATCAGTGAGCGAGTAACGGCCAGGCCCTCTCATCCGGGGATCCCTCAAATCATCCAGCTGTGAGCTTTCGAGTAATTATCTGAGCTAAGCATGTACCGTGCTCAGCATCTAACCTCCGTTTTGCAGTAGGTGAGTATCGGTCTGACTCTCACATCAAGGGGTTAATGGCTTAGAGGCGTCAGCCATATCACTCGGTGAGAGCCTAAAAGTATGTGCCCGGACCAAGAATTAGCGGCACCGTGCGCTGATTTAGACTTTGACTGCTATCCCCAGTCTACCTGCAGAGCAGCAGATTGTGTCTCGCTTAGTCTGGCTCCTACCCCAAGAGCGATCCGACATGTAGTTGTGCTTCTGTCAGCATATCTTGGGGGTCACTGGGACACGCAAGCCTCCCCCCCCCCCCACCGCGACAAGGTGGAGACAACACATTAGGGGGGGGGGGGTGAGCTAATTTGATGAATATAAGTACGGTGCCCGAGTCTGGCACATCTACTTTGCTTGCTTTGTTGGCTGGCTATTTGTTGGCTTCCGTTGCATATGGGTATCGCCATAAGGGCTCCACTCTACTTCCAAATCTTACAAAGAGAACCCCACATAGTGCACAAACTCCATATCACTGGCAAGGAACAACCACCGTCTCTCTCTCTCTCTCTCTCTCTCTCTCTCTCTCTCTCTCTCTCTCTCTCTCTCTCTCTCTCTCTCTCTCTCTCTCTGTGTCTCTCCTAAAATAATTGATAGGGTAATGGCTTGGTGATTTCAGAGGAAAGAAGGGGAGAATTAATTTGATTACAACTGTTACTTCTGTCTCTTTCGTTAATCATCATTTGGAAGACGTAGAGAAATACAGAGCAGAAAGACACATGCAATACCCGTATTCACAATGAATATCATCTAATGCAATAAATCCTTGTCATTAAGAATTGTATATACACTGGCAAACCGTCTTGACAGATGATAGTTTGTTGCATTGTGCTTCTAATAAGGCAAACAATATAAAATGACATAAAGTAGTGCAGCTTTACATAACAGAATTAAGACACACACAGGACGTTGCGGCGATTAGCCTTCATCAGCAAACAAACACATTTACAAACACAACATACAGTCAAGGAGATCTCCTGTGATTACATCAGAAGGTGACGACAGGACGAGAAGAACAAAAGGATGTCTTACAGATCGGAACTGTGAGGTGAGTATAAACATTTTTTTCAATTCTCATTTTCTCTTCATTACTTTAACACGTGTTGCAAAGGACCACCTGGAATGGACACAGGTTGAGATAACCTGATAATAGAATAATCTAATGTCTTTTCTATGGGGTCTGCTTTGACGATTGGCGCAAAATGGTTCCATTATTTCATTGAATATGAATATCAGCCCGACCATTTTCCGTTGGTTTAATGGTTGAGCCATCAGTGTAGCAAATATGTTTCAGAAAATGCTTGATTCTTCTTCTTTTTTGTCCTACCGCTTTGCCGTGAAGCGTCGCAGGGAGGAGGCAGATGTAACTGTTCTGTTTTTCGCTTATCTTGTTGCTTGCCCTAATATTAAATTAAAATTTTTCAATGCCTTTTTAACGCCATCTAGCCAAACTCTCTCTGGGTTGTCCTATTGCTGATGTTCTCACGTGGAACATTCTAGCCACTGATTGATCTTGTTCCATTCTAGCTAAATGTCCGAAGCATTAAATTCTCTGGTGTTCTATGAAGCCATTAACCGGTGTTATCCCTACACTTGTTCTTAGTTGCTCATTTGCCTCTCTATCTCTTCTCGTTTTTCCAGCTGCGTTTTGTTTGCAACTAATCTCACACGATGAGATTTTACGCATTTACGTTTCTAGGGACTGCTAACACAGCGTTGGGACGAATAGTAGTAGTAGTAGAAGTAGTAGTAAGCCTCTTTCAGTCCAGTAGGACTATATAGTTGTGCCGCTGGGGAGGCACCTGGCAGCAACGCTAGTGACTGTATAGTCCAGTGTGAGAATGACAATCTCTTTTACAGTTCCCCCATCTGTAAGACGAGGCAGGTCACGCAGTAAGTGACTGCATTTTATGCCTGTGCCACATATCCTCAGTTTGTTGGAGCAGATTGCGATCAAAGAGCACCAGTCCGTTTCGTTCATCTCTTCTCCGAGAACATCTGTCTGTTGCAACTCTTTCCCACGTGTCTGGATCTATACCAAAGGGTTTCATATCGTGTTTACACACATCCTTATATCGCATTTGAGGTCTACCGGTTGGCCTCTTCTCTGTGGCTAGTTCTCCGTATAGGAGATCTTTGGGAAGAAATTCAACTTTATTTCCTATCGTGAGTACAAAGTTCAGGATTCAGACCCATAGAGTAGTGTGCTAACAACACAAGCTTTATATACTTGAACTTGTGTACGCTCTTTTAGTCTATTATTCTCCCAAACTAACTTAGTTAGCCTGGATAGTCTTATGGCTGCCTTTCTAATGCGTCTATCGATTTCTGTCTCTAAGGAAAGATTATCCGATATTGTCGACCCCAAATACGCAAACTTATGGACAACCTTCAATTCGCAGTTAGAAATTTTGATTGATAGAGAGGCGCACCAGCAACTTGTTCCATCACCTGTGTTTTATTTAGGCTGATGGTGAGCCCAAAGTCTTTGCAGGCGGCTGCAAAACGATCTATGAGCCACTGCAGATCTTCTGCTGTATGAGTAGTCAGTGCTGCATCATCTGCAAAAAGTAGAACTCCTAAGCATCTTGATTTTAGTTTAGTCTTTGCCTTGAGTCTTGATGCCTGGGTTAAAAAGTTTGCCATCAGATCTTGTATGGCGGTTTACTTCAGTTAGAATACTAGAGTAAACTGTGTAATACATTAAGTCTATGCGATTATCTTACCTGAAGTTAGCATTCACATATGTAGTAATGTGTCATGTTGGACAGTACAAGATGTTCAGAAGTAGCGCATTATGTATATTTCATACAAATTTCCAGGCAGTTGCCAATTGTGACGTCACGTGTAGCTTCCGTTCAATATCTTGTTGCGTTCATTTTCATATTTCTGTTCTGGTGTCAGAGATGTGGTTCCTGAGACGAATATTGCGCATTCCTTGGACTGCCAGAGTAACTTAACAACGACTGCCTGAAAGAGGCTAATGAAACTAGAACATTATATACAACAATAAGAATGAGACAAACAGCTTTCTTTGGTCATGTGATGAGAAGAGAGGCATTGAAGTTACATCGTGACAACTGGAAAGATCAAGGGGAATAGAGGCAGGGGCAGACCATGAGAAACTATGCTGGATGGACTGAGACGGTGGCATGGAGGAATATCATCAGCAGAGTTGATCCGAACACCAAAGACCGAGATCTGTCGAGAGGCATGCACGACTGTGCAATCCGGTAAGGCACTTGATGATGATGAAATTGAAGACGAGCAGTCAAAATTTAATTCTAGCAGACCGGTGCGTTTAATGAACCCTAGGGTCTCAGTCACCAGAGAAAGTGTATGTGCGTGGGAGGTTAAACCTATTGGCAACGCCGACATCCTATCTGACCAGACAATTCTCTTAAAAGTGATTTGTATAAGATAGGAATAGTGTTCCAGACATAATTTCTCGTTGTTTCAACACGTAATAACATACACAGCATAAATCATCATCATCATCATCATCATCATCATCATCATCATCATCATCATCATCATCGTCGTCATCATCATCATCATCATCATCAAGTGCCTTGCCGAAAGGCGTGGGCGGTCAAAGTTCGCTATCTCACACGATCACCAGAGTCTCGAATCAGGTCTGTGTTCTTGTCTCGACCATGCCATGCTGCCAGAACATCCAGGTGTTTATCCCGCTGTCTTCCTCTTGCTCTCTTCCCATCAAGATTGCCAGTTGGCACTACATTTGAAAGTCAATTTCTCCTCATAACATGTCTAAAACATCTTGACTGTCCACGTGTAATTTCTCCAATCAATCTGTGTTTTTAATTTGTCTCTTTAATGGACTTTCTCCTTTGATTTTCTGTCCGTAGGCAGTCAATATTTTTTGGACACGTTATGAGAAGAAATAAATTAGGGAACTTGGTAACAACGGGCAAGATTGAGGGGAAAAGAACACGGTTAAGGCAGAGAAGTAAATACCTGGATGGCTCGGCCACATGGCATGGTCGAGACAAGAACACAGAGTTGATCCAGGACTCCCGTGATAGTCTGAGATGGCGAAACATAACCACTTATTGAAATGGCACATGATGATATGATATACACATATGATATAACAACATAATATATGTTGTAACACAGCACTTTTGTCCTGTAACATTCCGTGACAGAACTGGTTACAGAAAGTGTGGTCATCATAGCATTCAGCTAGATGTACATTTCAGTGGGCGGAGGGGTATGGTTTATCCTCCATCAAAAAGAATTGAGACACATCCTTCTCTCCACTAGCTTACTGGACACCCTCGGGCAGCTTGGAGGACTTGTTTAGCCCTCCTGTCAGGATTGTGTGAAACACCGGGGCATGTGTGGCGGAACAACCAAGTCTCAAGTTTCACGTCAATAGGCAGATGGTCTCTTTAACAGGTGACGTAACATACAAAATGTAGGGTTGAAGCACAGACCAATAAATGGCGGAATATGGGAAGTAAGGATGTGTTACAGTTATGACTTAAAAGTTGCTAATATGGTAGCAGATATGCTGCATTATAACGCAATAACAATATTTCTACTATATGTAAGACGATAGCAGATACGGGAAGTCATGTAAGACGATTAATCATCCCATGATTAATCAGTTAAAGAGAATTGCTATATCACCGACCAGTATAATCACTGCCATGAAGAAAAGCAATGACATTCTAGATTCTGTACAAATGCCTGGAAGACTATAGCAGTCAAAGAAAATGTGTAGAAAGACTGTTAAGGGGCGAAAATTTCTGAACTGGACAAAGCATTGGATAATAATACATCTATCAGCTGTATGTTGATTTCCTGGCAAGATTACGCTCAGTAGTTTGCCATTGCTTTCTGAGCGGCCGGCTCACATACCCCGTAAGTTACTGATGAAAAATGAACCACTGCTGATTCTCACCGTCATCACGTTACCGACGAGAGTATACGAGTATATGTGTTGGTTGAGGGCTTACGGCCCAGTGGGGGGGGGGGGGGGATCGTGGACAGAAGAAGGAGAAATAAACTGAGACAATAACGGCAAAGCTACCAAACAACAGTGAACACTCATAGATACACACCTGACTCTCTGTTACTCTCTCTCTCTCTCTGTTACTCTCTCTCTCTCTGTGTTACTCTCTCTCTCTCTCTCTCTCTCTCTCTCTCTGTGTCTCTCTCTTACTGTCAGTCTCTCTCTCTCTCTCTGTTACTCTCTTTCTCTATGTGTCTCTCTCTTACTGTCAGTCTCTCTCTCTCTCTTACTGTCAGACTCTCGCTCTCTCTCCAGTTATCTTTCTCCTTTACTCTCTATCTTTCTGTCAGTTCTCTCCACCTCTCTGTCTCCAGGTCAGTCTCTCTCTCTCTCTCTCTCTCTCTCTCTCTCGCTCTCTCTCTCTTTCTTTCTCTGAGTTTGTGTTTACTGCTAGAGCTTAACGACAATCATTTACTGCCAGAGCGTAAGGACAATTATTTACTGCTAGATATTAAGGACAATCATTTACTGCTCGAGCTTAAGGACAATCATTTACCGCTAGAGCTTAAGGACAATCATTTACTGTTAGAGCTTAAGGACAATCATTTGCCGCTAGAGCTTAAGGACAATCATTTACCGCTAGAGCTTAAGGACAATCATTTACTGCCAGAGCTTTAAAACCATCATTTACTGCTAGAGCTTTAAAACCATCATTTACTGCTAGAGCTTTAAAACCATCATCTACTGCTAGATTTGAAAGACAATCATTTATGGTTAGAGCCTTAGGACCCTCTTTTACTTCTAGAGTTTAAGGACCCTCTTTTACTTCTAGAGTTTAAGGACCCTCTTTTACTTCTAGAGCTTACGGATCATCGTTGACTTCTAGAGATTAAGATCCATCATTTACTTCTTGAGATTAAGATCCATCATTTACTGCTATAGCTTAAGGCCCATTACTTACTGCTAGAGTTTAAGGACCATCATTTACTGCTAGAGTTTAAGGACCATTATTTACTGCTAGAGTTTAAGGACCATTATTTACTGCTAGAGTTTAAGGACCATTATTTACTGCTAGAGTTTAAGGACCATTATTTACTGCTAGAGTTTAAGGACCATTATTTACTGCTGGAGTTTAAGGACTGCTTGCGTCCGAATCCTCAAGTGTTTATATTGTTGTAATGCTACCTGGTTATAAATTTCGTAAAAGTAGCCTGCCATAAAAATGTGTGACCCCTTCCCTTCTCCATCCCCAATACTTGGACAAATAGCCTCTAGTTGTTTAACAAGTAAAAGCTATTTAAAAAATCGGCATGCAAAATATAGATTATAAAAATACATTCAAACACTTTATATTACATCAATGCTGTATAAGTAATTTAATTTCCAAAGTGTTGTCTCCTGGTTTTTGGAAGAGAGATATGCATCGCAAAGTAGATATCGAGTGAAATCCTACACGGAGTGTACTCGTAAGATTCATGACTGACTTAATGCAATGCTCTTTGAGACTTCAAAATGGAGGAACTTCACAGGTAGTTTCAACAGTGTTATTCATTCAAGTAAACTGTAAATGGGAAGACACACTGGTGCTAACATTTACACTTACAGGTGCAAGGTTTCTTAACCGGGGGCTGTACGTGAGTGACTGCAGTGGGACATCACGGTGCCTTGCACAGCCAGAAGTAGTATAAGATCACGGCCGCGACAGCAAACATGATGATCAGGTCGTCCCAATCGGTGAATGATTCCACCACGATGCGTACGGTGATATCCGCCACTGGAGAACCCCTCCTCGCGTGTTCCATGACAAATAGGGAGACGGGTGGGTGGGTGCCAGCAACAGAACTGTAACATACACGTGTGGTATTGTGTAGCTGTTGGCAACAGCCAGCTGTAACATACAAGCGTGGTATTATGTAGCTGTTGGCAACAGCCAGATGTAACGTACAAGTGTTGTATTGTGTAGATGTTGGCAACAACCAGCTGTAACATACAAGTGTTGTATTGTGCAGATGTTGGCAACAGCCAGATGTATCATACAAGTGTGGTAATATGTAGCTGTTGAAAATAAACGCGTGGTAATAAGTAGCTGTTGGCAACAGTCAGATGTAACATATAAGTTTGATTGATTGATTGATTGATTGATTGATTGATTTAGGAACCGACATCACAGCATTCGGGGCATTCCCATAAGCGCTCCGTCCCCATCCTCAGAAGCCAGAGAAGAGTTCCAACCCCAATAGTACCAGTAGCAATCTGATTATATGTGCGTCTCGCCTTTCCTCTAAGCGTCGAGCGTCGGCCAGATCCCCTCGTCACTCCTCGCTGTCGCATTCTTGCCAGACCATGGTGATCCATTTGCTCCTCCGAGGTGTACACGTGCTCCCACAAGGCCGCAACCACGTCTGCCTTATCATGCATCAAGACTCCACCAAGTTTTGCAGAGCCAGCCAATCTGTCTGCCTGTTCATTCCCCAGCACACCAGCATGCCCCGGAGAAAAGATCCAGATCATGCTTGCCACCCGTGACTTCTGAAGCGAAGCAAGCCACTCTGCACGAAGCTTGCCTGTCCTCACCCTACTCAGAAAAAGTAGCGGCTGCAGCAGGATATGACAATATGAATTTGAAACAAATAGGTATATAAAACTCCTGCGAGAAAAAACGTACTAAACAATAACATCAACAACGTTGCACATACCTTACAAGGAGATCCATCGTATCGCGAAATACAGGTGAAAATCCGAAATCAGAAGCACTCAGTAAATATATAAAATGAATAATAATATAAAATAAAATAAAATAAACTACACACAAACGCGTACAACGGCACACAGGACTACCGACGTTTCGATTCTCAGAATCTTTGTCAAGGACACCACAGATCAACGAAATACAGCAAACAAAGAAACAAGGAAATAAAAAACACACACACGAACTGTCTCTAAGCCATGTGGGGCAGAAAAGGTGATTTGGCCAGCTGCGAAGGCGCTCGTTGGCTGCAGAATTAAAAGTGGGTTGCCAGATAAGATTAAAGTAGCCAAAAATATGTGGACAGTCTGCTAAGAAAATCTAAGGGTGTGGGGACAGTTAGGTATAGATATGGGGGGGGGGGGGCAGCATAGTGATAGATAGTGTAAACAATAGGGAAGATGCCACAGTTATACCGTGGCGTAAACAACAGTATTGATACCTGCTGGATGAATGCATCCCAGATTGTTGATTAGCTGGCATTCAATTTTATGTCTGATGGAGCTATTGTCTCAGAGACATCAATCAGGGCGATGACAAACCTGTCCCCAAACATTTCAATTCCTCCAACCATAATGGAGTCGACGATGTATGTGTCACCGGCACCACATACTCCCAGCACCACCGCACCACATACTCCCAGCACCACGCCACCACCAGACACCACACGGCACCACGTGATGCCAGCACCACGCGCACGACGTGGTGCGCACCACGCGGCACCACAATTTCGGGGGGGGGGGGGTTGGTGTAGAGCTCATATATAACTACTATCGTATCCTCCGCCTGAGCCATCCATGATTTCCCTCTTATCAGTCGCTGGCCCTTAACTGCGTCCAGCGCCTCATGCTACGGGTGATCTATGTCAGCAGCTACTCTGAGGTAGCCTTCGCCTGCATCACCTTGATCCTACCAGCAGCAGTCGGCAAACCAAGGATATAACGTATACACACCACTGGGGTGTCTCTGGTGCATCCCAGAATGACCCGCATAGTCTCGTTCTGTATGCGCTCCAATTTTACCATCTGACTCTTTGAGACATGTGAGCAGTCCTAGACCATAATCAATCACTGAGAGGATCAAGTGCTGGTATAGCGTGAAAAGCATTCTCTGCTCTATGTCCACTGCAGCCATAGTTTTAAGTGCGTTGAGTCACTTTTGAGATATTGTCACAACCGTCTCCATATGGTCCTTGAAGGACAGGCTCCTGTCAAATGTGATTCCCAGATACTTCAGTTTGTTCTCTCTGTTGACGCTTCCACCATCTATCATGAGCTTGGGACATCAGCTCTCACAATCCTGTTGTCCAGAGAGCACCACAAAATAGCCACTTTTTCCGGGTGGATGACAGCACCCATTTCAGTGCACCAGTCAATCACTTTGTCTACTGTCGCCTGTAGCTCCTGGGCTGTTTGCTCTCTATCTCTCCCCTGCCTGTATGCAAGAATATCATCTGCAAATGTTAGTATCCTTCCAACCCCTGGTGCTTCTAGGTTTGCAATTTTGCTCGTATACACGTTAAAGAGCACCGGTGAGATTGCGGATCCCTGTGGCAGTCCCGGGGTTAAAATATGTGGCTCTGAGGTCCATGCGCCCAGCCGGAGAGCAATCCGACGAGAATGCAGGACGGCTGCTATCCAGTTCACCAACCAGGGATTGACCCCCTTCTCCATCAGTGTGGTCATCAAAATATCATATCGAACTCTATTGTACGCATCCTCGAGATCAAGCTCTGCCGCCATCGTTTCCTGTCTACTCTGGAACCCCTAGCGTAACATATAAGTGTGCTGTTGTGTAGCTGTTGACAACAGACAGATGTAAAATAAACGTATGGTAATATGAAGCCGTTGGAAACAGCCGGATGTAACATACAAGTGTGCTATTGTATAGCTGTTGACAACAGCCAGCTGTAAGATACAGGTGTGGTATTACGTAGCTGTTAACAAATGTAATATATAATGTGATATTACGCGGTGATGATGGTGACGATGTTGCTGTTGTCAATGTTTGCGATGTTGTTGATGTTGATGCTACTGTTGTTGCTGATGTTGTCAATGCTAATGTTGTTGTTACCGATGATGATGATACATTTGTTGTCGTTAATGTTGTTCTTATTGATGATAATGACGATACTGTTGTTGTTGTCAATGTTCATGTTGTTGTTATCGAAGTTCGCGATGTTGTTGATGATGATAATTTTGTGGAAATGGATGTTCATGCTGTTGATGATGATGAAGTTATATGTTTCATGAACTAGGTCTAATATGTACATGAAACCCACAATATGGACTGAATTTGTACCTAGCCAATGAAATAGCACAATAGGTTTTAGAAATATATGATTGACTAGCACCTTGCCGTCTTGACAGACGATAGTTTGTTACACTGTGCTTTAGAAAAGACTTTATACCTCTTCCAA
>JACEFZ010013123.1:560000-580000 GCA_014155875.1 Cepaea nemoralis
AAGAAGAAGAAGAAGAAGAAGAAGAAGAAAGAAGAAGAAGAAGAAGAAGAAGAAGAAGAAGAAGAAGAAGAAGAAGAAGAAGAAGAAGAAGAAGAAGAAGAAGAAGAAGAAGCAGAAGAAGAAGAAGAAGAAGAAGAAGAAGAAGAAGAAGAGGAAGAAGAAGAAGAAGAAGAAGAAGAAGTTCTTGAGCCCGAGAAATTAAGGCCGCCCAGCAAGCGTAATCGCCATGAACTGTGCTGGTTAGGGCTGTCTTTTTGCTCTCGACATAAATAAAAATCCACACCTTACCGAGGATTAGATCCGGGCTCTCCTGTCTGAGAAATCCGGTGTTCTAGTCACTCGGCCAGCCGCTAAAAACCATCACTGTGGTTTAGAACAATAAACACCGTGACGGAATGCATAGTTCCTGGAAGAAAAAGACAGCTCGACCATCACGAATGGTGCCATAAGACATTTAAAAAACTTGGGCACAAAAATGCATAGAGCAGGGAACCATCGAAGTAAATAGAACCTTTCTTTCGGGTTGTGGTGGCAGGCACTTTCTAGTTTCTACAAAGGACTTATGACATGATGCTGATATTTGAACATTAAACAAGGCACTGTTGCTGAAAATCCTACCTGATCGACTAAGGTTTAAGCATATGTGTCTATGTGGTCATCCTTCCCAGTTTCGCGAATTAATGGACAAGGATCAACGTTGTTTTCTGCGGATGTTGCCTGGAATCTGGTGACGTCTTTTGTGTGTGTGAACGGGGAGTGTTTATTGTTAGAAAATGTTCTGCTAAGATGTATGGCATATTATCAAGTGCGTTGTCAACTGGCTTCTGCACTTCTTGTAATCTTCAAGCTATTTTTTTCTTCTTCTTCCTCTTCTTTGTACTTTCGGATGTCAATACGAATTTTAATAAAAATGTCACAATCAATTTGAGCTTGTTGTCATCTCCAAAATGTTTGTCCTCAAATGAAGAGAGTTGAGTTTACTTGGGTCCAGAACGGACATCATTGCACTCGGGGCATTCCTATAAGCGCTCAGTTCTCATCTTCAACAGCCAGCGGGGAGTTCCAATACTTATGGTGACCATTACAATTTGATTATATGCCCGTCTTGTTTTACCTTAGTGACGATTGTCGACCAGATCCTCTGACCACTCCCTGCTGCGGCATTCTCTCTAGACCATGATAGTCTATCTGTTCATCTGCATTATTCACGCGCTTCCATAGGGCGTTCACCACATCTGCCTTATCATGCATCAAATCACTCCTGAAAGATGCAGCACTAGCCAATCTGTTAATTTCCAACCACACCAGAGTGTCCTGGAGATAAGATCCAGCGAATGCTCACAACCCGCATACCATTCAGTACGAAGCATACCAATCTTCATCCTTGTCATCATCCTTTGTCAGCATGAAGAGGGTGTTGGCTACAATAGTTTTTTTTTTCTGGTCTGCATATATTCGATACTCCTGCAAGAAACGTTTAGCTGCTAACATCCGGTGTGCTGATGCCGAGGTAAGGGGTTCAACCCCTACACCGGACAGTTGGACTAAAATGTTGACCTGTCGTCCTTGACATGGGGAAGTAAATTATAAGAACCTCTGAAGTCGGAGTGGGCTCGTATGATGGCAAGGGACACTGTTAATAGGTAAAGAGCATCCTCCTAAGATGTCCTATCCATCTAAGTCTACGAAGACTGAGCATGGAATAAACTGTCACACAACCTGATCTTTCCAATACTTCAGTGTTTGTGATTTTGTCTTGCCACTTAATACCAAGAATTCTTCGCAGACACCGCATTTGAAAGCTGTTTAAATTGTTCTCTTGGTGTGAGTAAGTTGTCCAGGTTTCACTGCCATAAAGAAGAGTACTAAGGACACAGGCTTGATAGACAAGGACTTGTTTTTGCAGTAAGCTTCCTGTTCTCCCAGACTCTTTTTCTTAACCTGTTCATTGTTGTTGCTGCCTTACCAATCCGGATGTTGATTTCCTGATCTAGGGATAATTTGCTATTTACCATTGATCCTAGATATGTAAGATGGTCTACCATCTCTAGTTCGGCGTCGTCAATAAAGATTGATGGTACCCCATGTGCACCTTGTAACATAATCTGTGTCTTCTTTTTGCTAATTGTTAAACCAAATTCAGAACAAGCATTGGAGAATGCAGATAGTAGACATTGAAATTCTTCCTCAGAGTGGGTCGTAACTGCAGCATCATCTGCAAAAAGCAACTCTCTGATCAGTACCCTCCTAATTTTGGACTTGGCCTTCAATCTCTGAGCATTGTAGAGGCCGCCATCTGAGCGTGAGTGAATGTATATACCACCATCCTGATCACGAAAGGCATATTTCAGTAGAAGTGAAAAGTATATTCCAAAGAGGGTGGGAGCTAGTACACAACCTTGCTTAACTCTACTCTTGATTTCAAATTCTTCAGAAGTTGCACCATCAAACTTGATTATACCCTTCATGCCTTTGTGGAACGATTCCACAATGGACAGAAGATTTGGTGGGCAGCCAATCTTCTTTAGTGCCTTGAACAGACCCTCACGACTGACCAAATCAAATGCCTTTGTGAGGTCGATGAAGGCAATAAACAGTGGTTGATCTATTCACGGCATTTTTCTTGCATTTGTCGCAATGAGAATATCATATCAATGGTAGACCGGTTCTGTCGAAAGCTACACTGTGATTCGGGGTAGACTTGATCTCCTAGGACTTGAAGTCTGCGCAGAACAATTCTGGCAAATACTTTTCCAACGAAACACAGAAGTGAGATACCCTTATAGTTGTTGCAGTCGCCCCGATCGCCCTTGTTCTTGTACAGTGTTATGATGCTTGAATCTTTGAAATCCTGCGGGACTTGTCCTTCTCGCCAGCATAGCTCTATTATATGGTGGATCTGAAGAGTTAGTTTGTCTTTCCCACCCCTGATAACCTCTATTGGAATCCCATCCTTACCTGGAGCCTTGCCAGATGCAAGTTCATTTATAGCACACTTAACTTCTGTTATGGTGGGAAGTGTGTCCAGGTGGTCAAGAGTTGGTAGAGCCGCTATGGCGTTGAGGGCATCATCCGTTAGTTTGGTCTCACTTGAGTAAAGCTCCAAATAGGTCTCTACGCTTCTGTCTATCTGCTGTTTCTTATCAGTAATGATTTCTCCAGTCAAGGTTTTCAATGGTGCACTTCTTTTGATCACTGGACCACAGGCTTTCTTTATTCCTTCATACATGCTTCTTATGTTTCCCTTATCACTTGCGATTTGAATGGACTCACATAACTTGATCCAATAATCGTTTGCACACTGCCTGGCAGCCTTTTGCACATCCTTCCTTGCTTGCCTTAGCTCATTCAGAGTGTTACGCGTTGGTCTTTCCTTGTTTCTTAAGAGAGCTTTCTTCTTCTTATCAATCAAGGGCTGCTGAGTCTCGCTGTTTGCCGCAAACCAGCTCTGCCTCTTATGATCCACAGAGCCGTAAACCGCTACGGCAGTTTTATTAAGTTGACCCCACTTTTCACTTACTGTACAATTTTCTGGTGTATCAGTGAAAGCGTCTTCAAGTTGCTGTTGAAACTGAAAGCACTTTTCAGGATCGTGAGTGTTATTAATATTAATCCTAGGGCTAGATTTGTGTTTAGCTGTGTAGATTCCCTTTGGTCTCAGTCTAACCCTTGCAACAACCAAAGAATGATCCGTATCACAGTCCGTATCTGTGGTAACTTCGAGTCAATGATATATGTTTCAGATGTTGTCTCCGTGTGATGATGAAGTCCAGCTGGTGCCAATGGCCGGATCTTGGATGTCTCCATGTGACCTTATGCATCTCTTTTGTTTTAAAAAAGGAGTTTGTAATACATAGGTCATTACTGGTGCAATGCTCCAGCAGCCTTTGCCCATTTTCATTCATGCGACCGATGTTGTATTTTCCAAGGCACACTGGCCGTGAACTCGAGTCCTTGCCCACACGAGCATTGAAATCACCGAGCATATAAATGTAGTCATAATTTGGAACTGCCATGATCACGGAGTCTAACTCCCCATAGAACGAATCCTTCACATCATCAGAGGAGTCGAGTGTCGGTGCATATGCAGTAATAATGGTGGCAAACCCACAAGAGATTGCCAAGTGCAGGGATAACAGTCTTTCATTTCCTCCTGCTGGAGTTTCATTCATTCCCAGTAGCGAATTCTTCACTGCAAAGCCCACACCGTGCTGCCTTTTTTCTGCCTGCCCTCTACCCTTCCAAAAAAAGGTGTAATTGTTTTCCCTGAGTGATTCTTCCTCAGCGAGGCGAGTCTCCTGCAGGCCAGCAATAGCAATGTTAAGACGATTGAGTTCGGCATCAATCACAGCCGTTGTTCTCACATCGTCAATATTGGTCAAGTCAGTGGAAAATCCTGGACACATGGTTCTCACGTTCCAGGTTGCAAGCCGTAGCTTGAGGTTTCTATTTTTATTTTTGCTTGTACCTAGTGCGTTGATATGTATGCCGTCCTCTGTGGCTAAGGGCACACGAACGAGATTCGTGAGCCTGCTTACCCGAGTTCGAAACACAGCTGCGACTGATTTGGCAGCAGACTGTGATGCGCTGGGTTTTAACGTGTGGGTAAGGGAGCAGGTTGTTCAGAAAGCAATGGGAAAGTACTGAAAGTAAAACTTGCCAAGACATCAACAACAGCAATAAAATGCTGGTGTTGACAGTGATGTCCTGTAAAGAGGATATGGAATTTAATATATATATATATATATATATATATATATATATATATATATATATATATATATATATATATATATATATATATATATATATATATATATATATATATACTAGCTGACCCGGCCCGGCTTCGCCCAGACCCTGGTGGGGAGCATCTCATTTAATTCATATAAGTAGTCATATAAGTTCTCGTTCCCGTTACCGACTATCTGTCTGTCTGTCTGTCTGTCTATCTGTCTGTCTGTCTGTCTGACCCGGCCCGTCTTCGCCCAGACCCTGATGGGGAGCATCTCATTTAATTCATATAAGTAGTCATATAAGTTCCCGTTCCCGACTATCTATCTGTCTGTCTGTCTGACCCGGCCCGGCATCGCCCAAATCCTGGTTGGGAGCATCTCATTTAATTCATATAAGTAGTCATATAAGTTCCCGTTCCCGACTGTCTGTCTGTCTGTCTGTCTGTCTGTCTGTCTGTCTGTCTGTCTGTCTATCTATCTATCTGTCTGTCTGTCTGTCTGACCCGGCCCAGCCCATGGTGGAGAGCATCTCATTTAAATCATATAAGTAGTCATATAAGATCCCGTTCCCGACTATCTGTCTGACTGTCTGTCTGTCTTGGGTAAATGGAGGAGGGAGGAGGAAGAGGGAGGTGGAGGAGGGAAGAGGAGGGAGGAGGAGGGAGGAGACAGGAGGAGTAGGGAGGAATAGGAGGGAGGAGGAGGGATTAGGAGGAGGAGGGAGGTGTAGGGTGGAGGAGGAGGGGAGGAGGAGGGAGGAGGAAGAGGGAGGAGGAGGGAGAAGGAGGGAGGAGGAGAAGGGAGCAGGAGGAGGAGAGGGAGGAGGAGGAGAGAGTAGTAGGAGGGAGGAGGAAGAGGGAGAAGGAGGAGGGAGAAGGAGGAGAAGGAGGGGGAGGAGGAGGGAAGAGGATGAGGGGGAGGAGGAGGAGGGAGGAGGAATGTGAAGGGAGGAGGAGGTCGTTATTGCAGAGAATGGGCAGCGGGCCGCATTGAGTTTGAAGTGCAACAGCTGATCCAGAGCAACACACATCATAGTCATCACCGATGGGTCAGTGGTGAGAAACAGACGTAGTGGCTGGGGCTTTATTGCAAAGGCATATGAGACTACAACCTCCAGAATGAGAATGGAGGTGGAGGCTTCAGAGGTCACAGATTGTGAGAATTGTATGAATATTTTGCCCTGGCCATGCGGGTGTACGGGGGAATGAACAGGCTGATAGGCTAGCATGGAATGCACCTCTTGGTGGTATCTTGCCTATGGACAAGGGGGAGGTGGTGGTGCGCTTGTGGAGAAGGCGGAGGAACAGATTGAGAACCCATAAGTGGAAAGAATGAGATTGCGGGGGATCGGCAGGGGTTCTGGAAGAATCTCAAAACTGAGAGGGAAGACCAGGAGAACATTTAATCAGATAGCGGTGGGAACGATTAGTAGTATGACTCTGCGCTGGCTGTTGAACGAGGGGACTGAGCACGTATGGGAATGTCCTGAGTGCAGTGATGTCGGTTCTTGACTCAACTCAACATATATGTATATATATTGTACTGAAAAAAATGTTAAGGTAATGGATTATACTGCTCATGTCACATTTTCGGATAGCTTCCAAATATTAAATATTATTTAGTGATAGTACTGCAACTCTCCCATTCAATGGATATGACATAATTTAAAAGATATTCGTATTGACAATATAATAATAGCAATATCAGTTGTGAGAAGGGGGTTGGGAAAGGGAAGCGTTTTTTCGCGGAAAATTTTGATCAACCATCCAGTGACTTCCGGTTTGTACACATGCCTGCTTATGACCTCATGTATTCAAAAACAACGTGGCACACGTTACGAGAAACCACTCTAATAATTGCAGGAGTGTTCTGTCTGCTAGGCTGCAAGCGTTTGTCGCTTAAAACTTTTTTATCTTGAAGTTATTAACTTTTTATGATGTTCGGTAAGCTATTTTTGTTTTTAACACATGTTTCTTTTGTCTCTGGTTACTGTTTAATGCATTTTTGAATTATGCGTTCAATTTTACATATACTTGAAGAGTTTCAACATTAACCTCCTTTAACTGTGTTCGGGAGAAAATATTCAGCACAACCACGAAAAAGAGATAGCGCAATTCTTCTTCTTCTTCTTCAGCCTTCCGAGCCATTGAGGTTCTTTGCTGCAGATACAATCCGTCTCCATTCGTCTCTCAGGTTGACCTTCTCTTGCCAGTCGTTGATTCCAATTGCTTGTAGGTCTGTATATATTATCTCTCCGCCGTCTTCTTGGTCTACCTCGGGGTCTACGGTCATTTATTTCCTGAGAGTAAGCGAGTTTTGTTTCCCTATTATCTTCCATTCTTTCTATATGCCCCAGCCATTGTAGTCTACTAGCCTTCATGATACCAGTGATTAGCGGGGACTTAAACAGATCATAAATGTCTTTGTTACTTCTTCTTTTCCACTCTCCACTTTGTGTATCCCTAATGGGTCCAAAGATACGTCTTAAAACTTTGTTCTCAAAGGTTTGTAACAAGGCTTCAACTCCTTTCGTTGTACTCCAGGTTTCAGAGCCATACAGCACAACTGGTCTGATCAGTGTTTTGTATATTGTGATTTTGGTGTTACGAGATAGCGCATTTGATTTTTGTAGATGTTGTAGTGCATAGTATATCTTATTTCCAGAATTAATTCTAGTTTATATTTCTTCCCTTATGATGTTGGAGCAGTTGAAGATTGTACCCAGGTATTTGTATGTTTCCGTTCTTTTAATGGTCATTGTGATATACTTTATTTTCACAAACATAACATGCTGTAGTTTCCCAGTCGACAATTAAAACCCGAACACCGCAACAGGGTATTTTCGTTCCACAATTGTACGATCCAAGATTTAATATACCCGTTGGCAATGAAAAAGTGAACCGGGAAAGACACCGTATAAATAGCAGTGAACAACCGGAAGACTGCCTGTTTTGTTTCACCACCCAAGCAAAGGAACCAGGAGAGATTCGATGAGCGAAAGGAGTGATAGTCTCTTCAAAATCAACTTAGTATAATTTAGTATAAGTTAGATAGATGAAGACAAACATCAGCCCACGACATCGCATTGGAAAAATCTGAATCCTGGCGCCGAAGTGTGGAAGAAATTCATTTTAAATGAAGGTAAACAGTAATAATTCATTTAAATCTTAGATACGTTGTGAGTTCAGTTTCCCAGAAGAAGAGTTGGTAAGTCGACTTGTTAACACGTGTGGTGAATTCTTAAGAAGTTAATATATTTAATTTTTATAGTTTATAGATAAAACTATTCATTAAGGATAACCATAGTGAGATTTATTTTCTCCCAAAGTAAACAACTGATTTAATGTATAAGCATTAATCCAAGTTGTACATTTATTTCTTAAGCAACTCAATCTACAATGATTTGGAATGGTGAGTTCTTAAAGAATTTAATCTAGTACAAACTAAATAATATTATACTCAGTTATCATAGTCATAAGATAAACTGTACAATAGGAGAAAACTACAGTGTTTATTTTCTCTCAGCTAAACAACTTAGTTAATGTATACAACATTAGACACATGTTATACATTTTATTTCTTAAGCATGAAACTGAATCTACAATGAATTAGAGTGACTTAAGGAAATTCACAATTCTTAGTGCAGTTGTAAGGACATGGTACATATGCCACTGGTAAGATTAAAAACTAGTTTGCCTGTGCCAGCACTGATAGAAAAATTATTGTAATGTGTAATTAGTCAGTAGATTTAATTTTGACATGAGCACATGGACAAACAAATAGTTTTCTTATAATTCATGAACCCATGAGAACCAAATAGATTCTACAGGTATCATAATTTGTGTGTTGAGTTAAAGCACCATAGCGGTGAGTCAAATGTATTTTCAATGTTGTAAACATATGGAATTAATGTTTGTGCCACACAATAATAATACTTAGTCAACCGGCATGGTAGAATGGTTAAGATTCATAATGCCTGAATGTAGACTGAGTAGATCACATAAATCTGTGAGAATAAGGGGGGACCCCTGTGCATTTTATTATTGCTACACATGAGGCAGTATCCTTTGAGAATCCCATAATTATGTCTAATGATCACAATGATCACTATGTCATTGCTGATAGCATGTCTGTGAGGATGCATGTGTGATTTCCTCATTGTTAAACAGATATGAATGTATCATTTGATAAAACCCATGAGCATGCATGACTAAATATCCAGGAAATAGTATCAGTAGGTTGAAGGATGAGATTCCCTTGTAATGTCATTCTTGGTGAATCTGTGAATGTATTCTGTGTAAAGCACCTACCTAGGCCTGATGTCATTCCTACAGATATGATGTGTATGATTAGTGATTGTGAAAGGAGATATTTAATTGTGATATCAATGATGGTAAACATTGTAAGTTATCATTGGGAAATCACCCACCTTACATGACAGTATGAAGGATGTGTGATGAATGATTCCTATATGATCACCCATACCAATATGAATGTGTCTATAGACTGAGTGAAATGAGCATCCATGCATATGAATGATGTATGAGAGAGTTAATTGAACCCACATGCAAAGATGGATATGTTGACTGATGCATGAGGAGATTGAATGAGTGAGTGAAGTTACAGGCTGAGAGAAAGGGAGTATAGGCCAACAGTCAATCTCAGGATAGCCGACAACTTTGATGTGGAATGCCATGACTATCACCAGAAACTAGTTCGGCGTAACCCATAAACTAAATAATAATTTAGTACACTCCGGCGCATAACACCACTTTGTATAAAATATCATTCATGTTCCTATCATCTAGTTTGTGCGCTAAGCACGACACAAACCATATCATACATTACGCATAGCACCAGCATCTGTGTTTGTAATTTAAGCAAAATCCCACTTTGTAGTTCATGTTAACACATATGGTCTAGTGTAATGATAATAATGTACTACAAAGATGATGATGATGACTGTAATGTAATGAAAATGATGTAACAATGATTATGATGATAATGTAAGAATAATGTAATGATTTCTAATGTCATAAGCATGATAATAATGATGATGATTGTAATGACAATGTAATAATTATGATAATAATGATAATGATTGTAATTACAATGAGATAAGGAAACCATGTTGATGATGATAATAAATATTACATCCATGAGAATGGAAGAAATCTTCTCACTTGAAGCATTTAATGAAGAAGAATACACCTGAATGCTATACAAGAATAATACCATAATGTGCTTATATTGTTTATAAGCAAATACTCATTGAAATGGGAACTGATTTTTAAAAGCCCTTAATGTATGAGACCCTTTTTCTTGAATAGAAAAAGATGAATAAGAGAATTAACTAGGAACAGAATGGGATAGGAGACATAGTTGTAAATTCCAAATCAATCAAGGTATGACTTAACCGGTAGACCTGAGGACAGGCATAGGTGAAGATGAAACTGCACATCTGCTAGTCTAAAACTTGAACACCATATAATGGAAGATGGAATGGAGAGCAACCCATTATGTTGTGGATAACTATTTGAGAGCACCAAGACTCTTTACCTTCCACTGTTTATTTTCCTAGGATCAAAATTCTTTTAGGTATTTTCTTTGTGATGTTCTTGAGAAAAATATAGAACATTTCAGTTCTGATGTTCACATTTATGATATAATTAGAATTATGTGATGCTAAAATTGCAGGTAGTGGTCATTATCCAGACCTGACTTTGTGAATGCAGCACTTTGTGAAAGTAGTTGTAGCAGCTTGACTGAATGCAGTAGCCACTTAACTGAGTGAGGCAGCTGAGATAGTGAAGCCAAATGCTATTCCACAGCAACTTCCTGCCAATTTTCACCACCTTTCCAGGACAGGTATCACATATCCTTATATCCAGGTATAGGTGAAGAACACCAGTGAGCCAAATTTATAATAAATCACCGGGGAAAACAATAAAGAACTCTAGAATATTCTACACTGACTGTTACCGAGATCCAATAACTGGACGGTAAACCAACCAGGGGGTACCCAGTTCTTTCCACAGATTAGGCCAGCAGAAGAGGCCCAATACTTAAGAACAGATGCAACTCTGAGGACCATGTATGATAACGTGGCACAGCCAGGGGATAGATATTTAGTTAAGAGACTAATAGACCCATAATGTTGTAATTGTACTGTATTGTTGGTTGTATGTTATTACATGTATAATCACATAGTTCCATTTATATATAATAAAATGAAAACAATTTACAGGTTATTGTCTCTTTTGAGAGTTCTCTTGTCATACTAAAATTGTTGTAAGCAATTACCCTAGATTAATTATTTAGTTGGTAGAGGAGAGGCAAGGAACCATCCATAAGGACATTTGGGATACTCAGTAAAAATTTCATTTTTTCCTTGAGGTATTCCTTGGTTATCCAAAACTCTATTTAATGGTCTCAAATCATTGAGCCAGTAACAGCTAAATTAATTTTAACGGGCAGGATCACATTGAGAAAGAGGAACTCTGGATCCTTGATCTCTTTGGGGTTGAGCCATCAACTATTTATCTGACAGTCATATTACCTATTTGTATGTGGCCAGCGTTTTTAGCCATTCCTTCTCTTGAAATTACCATATATTCTGTCTTATCTTGGTTGATAACCAGCCCCATCTGTTGGGCTTTTCCCTTTAAGTGAGTCCATATTTCCAATGTCTTTTGTTCATTTTCCCATATAATATCTATATCATCTGCATAACCAAGCAGCTTGGATGTTCCTCCAATATCACATTCCTCCTGTACCTTCCTTACAACTTTCTCTAGAGCCAGATTGAGAGTAGCGGCGATAGTGCATTACCCTGTTTCAAGCCAGATGTTATTTGGAAAGGGTCTGATTTCCTGCCTTTATATGTTACTATATTATATGTATCTTCCATGCATAGTCTGGTCATGTTGATTAACTTCCTTGGTATCCCATATTCCTGCATAGCATTCCATAGACTATTCCTATGGACACTATCATAAGCCTTTTTAAAATCCACAAAAATGTTATGGAGATCTCTTTTATATTCCCAATTTTTTTCAGCTATTTGTCGTAAGATCCGTTAACGTTCCGAGGTCGTTGTCCAAAAAAGTCAGTCCGAATTCGAGGCTTATGTATCTGTTTCGTAACAAAATAGTTTTTACAAAGGTGGGGATGTTAACCTCACGCTTCAACACCCAACCTGGAGGACCAGGGTGTTTCTCTTTGTCTGTTCTCTGCCCTTTGACCTGTCCGGCTTGGGAGGCCCTGCTGGTAGCTACGCTACCGCCGGCATAGCTCTCAGGGTCATTGAGAAACTCAAGCTCCCCCACCACGACAAGGTGGAAACACCATCGGGGGAGAGATAGCGCAATCATATCTCAAAATTTAAAATGGCGGCGCCCTGACTATACTAATTACTATAGTGGACCTGCATTTATTTATAATTAAAACTGGCAATTTAACTATTAAAATTAAACAGAATACAGGTTTCATGTGTAGCAGTAAATTATCTGTGTACTTGTATAATTTTTCAGCATTTGACATGACTGAGAATAATTTTGAAAGCTAGTTTTCAGACCCGTCTGTAGTAAACCTGTAAGTAGTAGGTTTTTTTTATTTTCTTAACAGCGCAGCAGTACATAATTATTTAAATTTAAATAAAATACTGTGAAATAAGTTATGTTTTTTAAAAAGATAGTATTTAATTATTAATTGCTCACTTTTAGATATAGAACAGTGTAATTATAGAGCAGAAGTAGAAATCAATTATTACCGAAAGTTACTGCTTAATTTATGTAGCAGTTACAAACTTACTTACTTACATTAATGCATGTAATTTAATCAACAAAAGAAAGCTTTAAAAGAAAAGTCGCTTAAAAGTCGACAGGGTCGACTTCATTGCACCGGGTTTTATCCCATATGGCTCGGTCTCTTTCCGCAACGCGGAAATCGTCGCACAAAGCATGAACCCCGTAGCTTTTAGCGACGACCCACAAGAGTCTCCGAAACATTTAACTCGTAAATTGAAGGGCGAGGCCCGGAATCGAACCCACAACCTTCGGAGCACAATATAGGCACAATGAACGTCTGTGGTTTCAATAGTAAAGAAGAAGATCTTATAGAAACAATGGAGGAGAGGAATATTGGACTGATGGGAATAGCGGACACCAGAACAAAGGGGAAAGGATGCAAGGAGCTCCACCGCAGTTACACGTTTGTTTACTCTGGAGTAGAACAGCAAGAAAGGGCAAAACACGGTGTGGGAATAGTCATCGAACCACGGCTAGCAAGAGGAATACTAGAAATAAAATATATATCAGAAAGAATCATAACAGTGAGAATAAAAGAACAAACAATCACAACATATGTACAGATATACGCACCATGTAATGCAAACAATAATGAGCAAGAATGTGAGGACTTCTACGAAGACATACATGACGTGCTAAATAAAATAGATAAGCAGGACAACATCATAGTTATGGGAGACTTCAATGCAAGACTAGGACATAACAGAGTGGGCATAGAAAAACACCTGGGAGCATTTGGAGATCAGCAAAATGAAAGGAATGATAACGGAAGTAGACTGATAGAGCTTTGCAGCCAACACGACCTCTATATAACAAACACATTCTATAAACATAAAGATTCGCAAGTATACACCTGGTATAAATGGAACGATCTAGATACTAAAAGCCAAATTGATTTTATATTAACAAGAAATAACAGAAAGAGAAATATATTAGATGCAAGAGCAGTGCCCAATTTCAGTATAAACACAGATCATAAAGCAGTCGTTGCCACAATAAGAACCATTAGAAGAAGAAAACAAAGAGCAGGAAAATACATGCCATGCGAATCAGTAAACTTAAAAAACCTTAAAGACGAGGCAGTAAGGGAAAATTATGAGAAAGAACTAACTGAACTCTTTGTAAAATTACCTACAGAAAGAAAAACAGTGGAAGAAGAATGGGAGATGTTCAAATCAAGCATTTTAAATACTGCAAAAATAACATGCGGAACCACGAAAAAACGCAAAACACGGATAAAGAAAATAACAAGTTGGTGGAACGCAGAAGTAAAGAAAGCGGTAAAAGAAAAAAAGGAAAAATATAAAAAGTGGTTGAAGAGCAAACAGGAATGTGATTACAGAGAATACAGAATAGCGAGAAGACATGTGAGTAGAATAGTAAAGAGAGAAAAACAAAAAGACTGGGAAGAGTATGGAGAAACCCTAAATAAAAACTACAAAGAGGCAACCAGAAACTTCTACAAAAAGATAAGTGCAATGCGAACCAGAGGAGAACCCTTTGACCCAACTGAAATAATTAACAGCGAAAATGGAGAACCAATAAGTGAACAAAAACAGATCCTAATAAGATGGAAGCAGTATTTCGAACAACTTCTCAACATCCCATCAGATGTCACAGGAATTCAAGAGACCTACACAGATGTCACCGAAGAACTAGAACCAGACATACTAAAAGAAGAAATTATAGAAGCCATCAGATTAGCCCCATTGAACAAATCACCAGGACAGGATGAAATACCAAATGAACTAATTAAAGCAGCAAGAGAAGTAGGAACAGCTTGGCTACATAGACTATTCAACCATGTTTGGGTAGAACAACAGACACCACGAGACTGGGGAAACGCCATAATTATCCCAATTTGGAAAAACAAAGGCAGCAAAAGAGATTGCACACAATACAGAGGCATTTCACTGTTGAGTCATACTGGGAAAATATTTTGCAAAATTCTTGAAAAAAGATTACGAACTACTTTAGAACCCCAGCTAAGCGAAACGCAGCTTGGATTTAGGAAAAACAAAGGATGCACAGACGCCATTTTTGCTCTTAGACAACTTATAGAAAAATCAATCGAATTCAATGAAACACTCTACTTAGCCTTTGTCGACCAAGAAAAGGCATTTGATAGGGTAGATAGAAACAAGCTGTGGGAAATCCTTAAACAATATGGAGTGAGTACACATCTAACAAACCTATGTAGAAGTTTATACAACAACAGTGAATGCATAGTGAGAGCAACTGGAGGACACTCAGAACCCTTCACCATAAGATCTGGAGTACGACAAGGTTGTGTCCTGTCCCCTCTCTTGTTCATAACATATATAGACAACATATGTAAAGAAACCAGCCAAGCAGAGACAGCAAGAATACCGCATGACGAGAACACAGAAGAAGAACCATCTGCAAATCTAACCATTAGAGAACTCCTGTTTGCGGACGACCAAGCACTAATAGCAAAATCAGAAGCTGAATTACAAGACCACATGAATAGTCTAAACGAAATGTGTAGGGAACATAACATGAAAATTAGCACAAGCAAAACAGAGGTAATGACTATAACTAAAGAAGAACAAACAGCAACAATTCACCTAAACGAACATCCCTTGAAACAAGTAAAGAGCTTCAAGTACCTAGGAAGTATAATATCATCAAATGGCAGATCAGAAGACGAGATCGAAAATAGGTGCAATAAGGCAAATCAACTCATTGGACAAATGGCACCAATACTAAAGAACAAACATGTATCAATAACTACTAAGAAAGCACTTTACAACACAATCTTCCTACCAACTCTGTGCTACCAATGCCAAACCTGGACAATGACAGAAAAAGAGAAAAGAAAAATCACAACAACAGAAATGAGGTTCCTGAGAAGAATACTCAACATATCAAGAAGAGATAAGATCAGAAATGAAGAAATCAGGACTAAAGTGGGGGTTAAAGCTGCTCTAGATTTTATTAGAAAGCAGCAAGTCAAATGGTTTGGCCATGCAAGTAGGTTACCAGTCAACAGCATGCCACAACAAGCAATGATGTACAGACCAGATGGAAACAGAGGAAGAGGCCGACCACGTAAACGTTGGACGGAGGGAATAACAGAATCCATGGGAATGTCGATATACGAAGCCCATAACCGGGCACTCTCACGAAGTTTATACTTCACCTCGACACCGCAAGGTACAAGAGGAACATGATGAGATGATGAGATGATGAGAACCTTCGGAGCACGAGTCAAACGGCTTGACCACTTCGCCACAGAGCTGTTGCAATGCAGTGGTTACATTAAGACAATGTGAGTACATTTTCATGAATTGTTCTTTCACTAATGACATTTCACATGACATTTAATAATATAAATGGGAAGCTATGTCTAACTATTAATTAGGTCACGGCACATCCTATCGAAAAGTCTCAAAAGTCGAGTGCATTTTTCTCAGACTCTCGTGCTTTGTGCAATGCTTTCGACAGGCCGCCCTGTGGAAAGAGACAGAGCCATATGGTATAAAACCCGGTGCAATGAAATCGATCCTTTCAACATTTTATCGAAAGAGGAATGTGACCTTTATTTCCTGTTACCAAAACGTACAATAAAGGTGCCAGGTTTGTTAGCAATGTGACAGACTTTTAATGAATAATAACCAACTGGCGGCCATTTTTAATTGTTAATTAGGTAACGGCACATCCTATCGAAAAATAGATAATACGTTAAGTTAGGCCTCGCCACCCAGGACAATGATATATGGTACTATGTTGTCCGTTTAAAAATAAACATTAATAAACAGCCACAGTATTAGAAGGCAGAATTTCTCAACTTCCAATTTATTCGGCCGCGATCAGAACCGTCTCATTTACTCAGATTCTTTTGCACTCCTGATTGTAGCTCACGACACACAAATATTAATAACTCCGCTTAGAATTAACGGACGGTATTCATTGAGATACCGTTGGATTCGTGTTGTCAAGCTGTATCCAACTGTCACGATTTCACAAGTAAACACCCAATTTTCAAATACTGTCTATATATGCTGATGAATATGAATGATATATGAATGTCGCAACAATATATCAATCATTAAATCGGCGTCATTAATCGCATTCCTAATTATGCTCTGAAATGCAAAGAAAAAAATGTCAAGTACAACAAACACTTTACAGATCAGTTACAGATAAATGTATTTACAGCCACTGTTGGATTTTGTTTCTTCATGTAAACTAAAAGGAAGCGAGCAAATCCGAGTTGCAGACAACACATTTCAAGTCAAGACTTTCATTTCCTTAACAAACAAGAGTAGTCTGGTCTAGTTGGTGGCTTCTGGTGTGGAATATGGATCAATGGTGGATACAAGAACGTACTTCAGATATGTTCACAGTCAATACAGGAGTGAGACAGGGGTGCGCTCTCTCTCTCTCTCTCTCTCTCTCTCTCTCTCTCTCTCTCTCTCTCTCTCTCTCTCTCTCTCTCTCTCTCTCTCTCTCTCTCTCTCTCTCTCTCTCTCTCTCTCTCTCATGATATTTAATATTTACATAGACAGAATATCCAAAGAGAGGAGAGCTGCATCCTTGACAGAACAGATTCAGACAATTTCGAACTCTTAAATAAACAGTCGAGAGGATCGGCTTCATTGCACGGGGTTTTATCCCATATGGCCCGGTCTCTTTCCGCAGGGTGGCCTGCCGAAAGCGTCGCACAAAGCATGAAATCCGTAGCTCCAGCGACGACCCCCAGGAGTCTCCGAGAATAATGTCCTCGTGAACCGAAAAACGTAGCCCGGAATCGAACCCACAACCTTCGGAGCTCGAGGCAGATGGTTTCGCCATGGAGACTCCCGAAACTCTACTTTAGTCGAAACAACCCGCCATAAATGCGCCTTTCAATACGTGTTCCCATGGTTGATTTGAATAACGAAGACACAGACAATATATTGCACGATTAATGGCCTAGCATATTTCGCTGCATCTCGTCTTCCTGCAGAAATCATAAACATAAACTAAAGTAATTATATAAATCTTTCAAGCTTAAATATACAGCACACATATCCACACAATCATTTGAATCGTCTACCACGGTAATTTTAAGCTACTATCATGTCTTTACCGAAACTAAATTTGTGCAAACCAAAAGTCATGACAGTCGGTTTAAAATTACCGTGGTAGACAATTCAAATTACTGTGTGAATATGTGTGTTGTATATTTCAGCTTGAATGATGTATCTAATTACTTTAGTTTATGTTGTGTAATTTCTGCAGTATGTACCTGACGAGATGCAGCTAAACATACGAGGCAATAAACCGTGCAATCTTCTTCTTCATCTTCTTCGTTCATCCGGAGTTTTTTTTTCTTTTCCGGACGTGATTGCGTTGTGCCTGTTTACAGCAGAGCTGCATTCTTGCGCCGTTAGGCCGACACATCCGACTTCTGCGGGCATTTGTTTACCGGATTAACCTTCCCGGGAATCGTGCAATCTATTGTTTGTGTCTTCGTTATTCAAATGGACATTCATTTTTTGCAGATGATCAGATCAGTGCCTGTTTACAGCACCGAGGACAGACTGCAAAGTCACATAAATAAGCTGAGCTCAACATGCAACAAATACAAAATGAATACAAATACAATCAAACTGATATATTGCAGGTTGGCAGGACGCCTGGCCCACTAAACGTACTGATAAATAGCACCCCCTGAAACAAGTTAAAGAATGTAAATTTTTATTATAACTTAAGATTGCAGAATAGACAGAGAAATCGAAATCAGATGTCAAAAAGCAAGTGCGCTTATGTATCAACTATCACCCATACTGAAACATCTAAATATGTCCGCAAAACGACGGATAATAAATAACATATTCACACCAATGGTGATGGTGAACTTTTGGCTGGGCTTCACGTAACATGAGAACTAAATCTACCGGTATTGATCGACACTCAAATAAGACGTGGGTGTAGAAGTAAACATAAGTGGAGGCTCTCTAAATAACGGGAATAAACGAAATTCTTGTATCATCATCTTTCACTTTTGTCGTCAAGCGTCGTAGTGAAAAATAGTTGATGTTCCAACGCCCGTTGAGTGGCACGGAATAGTGTCATTCAATTAACTCCGTGTACTTCTACAATGTCTTTGATATCGTCAATACATTGTCTTTTTGAGCGTCCTCATGCTCCCGTAATCAGGTTGTTGTTTTTTTTTTTTTTGCGCTGGTGCTGATAGCTGATGGTCTTGCAATTTAATGAGATGGCCGAACCATTTTTGTATTCTGACTTTCAATATACGCGGCACATGTGTTTATACCACTGTATGTCTGATAACATCATTTCTTATTCGGTCTCGAATAGTTAAGTTGGCAACTCTCCTCAATCATCTCATCTCACTGGTGAGTGCAGTGAACAAAAATGATGTTAGTTAGTTAGTTAGTTAGTTAGTCGCAGTTCCAACTTCACAGCAACGGGTCGTCCCCATTATGCTCCGTTCCTGTGCCAGTGAATATCACATAAAATGCTCCCCACTGCCCAATGTGAAAAGTGGAAAAGACAGGAGTCTTGACAAACAACAGCCCGAACAGATACACTGTGCATAATGTCGCCGCCAGAATGTCAACACAATAGTCCCCCACAAAACACCCAGTTCATTTCTGATGGAATCGGCAGTCATTTTCCCATCTGGATGTTTCCTAGATGTTCACCCACACAGTCCACGAAATACAGTTCATCGTCGATGGCAGTGGCAGTCAACCAGAAGCCCAGCAGCCACACATTTCTGCATAAGGCAAAAACTGGTCAACTCTGGGACATAGCCATCTGCCATCGCTCCGAACATGCAGTCACGTTCCAAAAAACCTCGGGCAGATTCAAAAGCATTTCACACGAAACTCACAGCTCACAGTGTTTCGATGTTTCGAGTGTTAGCATCAAGTCTGACCAAATGACCTGGAAATGTATTGAAAGTAAATGCGAACCATGTGATACCGCCCACATCATCCACCGAGTACCAACTGGTCTACACATATGAGGTAAGCACCATATACCAGGGAGCCACAGAAGTTTAGTGGCTAAGAGACTTGCCAACCCGTTCAGTGAAAACATGCTCGAATCTCATCGAGATAGGGATTGTCTTTAAACTGACCTGGGCTCAGAGGTCGATGCAGATTAAAATGGGTACAAGGAAATTGTCTGGGACATAAAGGCAGCTTTTTCTTCCTTTCAGTTGGGGAAATTATCAGAATTGGCACATGGAATGTTAGAACTATGCATGAATCGGGAAAGACGGCACAGGTGACGGAGGAGGTGAACCACTATAACATTGGCATTTTAGGATTATATGAAACAAATTGGAGTGGAAAAGGCACGCAGACTCTAAGCACAGGCTTAACAGTGCTGTACTCAAGCCATGTAAGAGGAAAACTATTTTTTCTCATAGTATGTGAAGCAATTCGATAAAAATAATAAGAAAATTAAAAAACAT
>JACEFZ010013123.1:582500-605000 GCA_014155875.1 Cepaea nemoralis
CGGTTGTAATATTGGCGGTTTATTTAGAAATATGTCTGCTCTGTTTTAGTGTGAGAAATCGATTCTTTGGTTGCCGAGTTCCTTGATTGTGATTGTATAGTAAATAAATATATTTTTCTGTTTTTATTTTTTTTTTAAATATTGTATCTGCATAGTTGGCACGGTACTATTTGCATAATAGATGACAGGTAAATAGTTGATTGGTGAGAGGGTCTCGTATAAAATCTATTAGATTGGTCAAGGTAGATGGCTGGTAAGTGGGGCTAGTTGTAGCTGGGTAGTACCATATCGTGTATTGTTGTTTTACACTCGAGACATTCTCTTACGCTCTCAGTCCTTAGTTACAACAGCCAAGTAGTATATAATGCGCATTTATAGTAGCATTTTCGGATTCCATCCTGCGAATTATCGATAGTCACAAACCGGCTCCCCGTTTATCGATTTTTATCTTTCTCGTTCTTAAGCTTTATACCGCATCAAGCCTACTTACATTTCTTTAAAAGCCTACTTAGCCAGCGAAGATTCTCGATACTAATAATACCAGTAGCAGAATGGATTATATGTCCGTCAGGTCTTTCCTCGGAGTTTGAGTTGGCGAGAGGAAAAGAAACAACAAAGCGTTGATAATGTTGGAAACCCTTAAAAAGAGATAGAAGAAAGGAAAAGCAAGAACACAGATTAAAACAAAATAGCACAATCGGAACTATTAAATAAAAGCCCAGGAAATATATGCAGAGGCTAATAAAGAAGTGGGGGTGGGAGCAGATAAAGTCGGATACAAAGCGATATAAACATGACCTAGCAAGAGGGACAGAAGCAGCAACGAAAGGAAACCTTGAAGGTTTTCACAGTACCAGCAGGATTATAGCAGGAAAGTGTATTCAACCAAGTGTACACATATTAACAATGTCCCGAATGCTGTGATGTCGGTTCCTAAATCAATCAATCAATCATCATATTTTTAAAAAAAAACCAACAGAAATGGGACAGTTCTCACACATTTTAGAGATCAACTAAACAGAGGGGCTGAATAATAATTTGTGGAAAGTTAAAGAACGAAAGCAGAAAGAAAGAGTTAGGCTTGGACAGACAGACACACACACACACACACACACACACACACACACACACACACACACACACACACACACACACACAGATAGAGACAATGAGAAAGGCTTAAACACAGAGAGAGAGAGAGAGAGTTAGAGAGAGAGAGTTAGAGAGAGAGAGAAAGACAGATAAAGAGATACAGAGAGACATAAAGTGACAGAAAGAGAGTCAGAGAGAAAGAGAGATACAGAGAATCAGAAAGTTACACACACACACACACACACACACACACACACACACACACACACACACACACACACACAAAGAGAGAGAGAGAGAGAGAGAGGGGGAGAGAGGTTAAGAGGATACTGAACCCTCTTGAATTTTCACATGGAAATATACCAGTGCATGAGGTGACACGCACACAGATCAATAACAGAAGCTTGTAAAGAAACACGATCGCCCATGCCAGTTGGAAAAACAGTTGACAATAATAACATAACAAAATGGAATACGCCAACGGAAAAATAACTATAGTCTTATCAAACATTTATTTTCATGAGATGATTGGTAACATTTGTTCACATCCTATAGGGTGGATTTTTAATGACTGTGCAGTGTTTGAAATTATTTCCGGTTCAAGTTTTGTATTAACCCTCTGTAAAGTTCATGCAACATAACAGGTAAATACAATAATTGGACCGGCAATATTTTCAAACACAGCACAGTCATTAAAATACACCCTGTTCCTTCTTCCATTTATGTGTATTGTCACCGAGGTATGCCCGCTTCTGTGCAATAGGGTAGCGAACGCGATTCGCAATCCCGCATAAGGTGTTCGACATCAGCTGCAGACGATATGGAAACAGGCCACCGTGTGTTGATTTTTAACAATAGACAGCACTAGCAAACTATTTACCCACACTTTCCTAGTAAATAACGAACAGACGACAATGCTGGAATTGATTGCAACGTACTGTCAAGGACATGCAATTAACTCTTTTCTTTATCTAGATGCTTTTTCTCCCATTCTTCCTCCTCCACCCTTCCACCCCCGTGTCCGTTTGAATTTGAATAAGAGAAATATTGAGATAACATCACTTTAGGTCTACGTTACTATTTTAATTTTCATACATGTTTTGCTACAAATACTAATTATATTAACGTTATTATTGACAAGAATCGCCTTCAAATTAATATCATGTGTTGTTAAAACCGTGGTCAGTCGTTATTTGTGGCTGACTCAGTCACGGAATTATTAATATGAGTCAGGGATATACCCTAATATAACCTCTCTTTGAGGTTGGACGGGGTTAGGGGTTATGGTTTAATCGAAATCAAAATCTTATCTCTCTGTTATTGTTCTACGCTTATCGCCATTTCATTGCTACAACTAACATTTATCTCCCTGTGATGGTTAGAAAAAGCGGTTATCACCCTAAATTTCTCTGAATCTTTGTATATTCTATATTATCGCTGCAATACATTTATTCTTCCAAATACTGTACACGATGATGTAGTTTTTCTACGTAGGTTAATATTCTTGTTAACGAAACACCAACATCTAGAAACATCGCGACTTTGTAGTTGAACATTTGGTTGGGAAAGTGACTGCCACTTCTATCAAGGATGAACGGTATGTTTCGTGGAGGACTTTTGTGGTGACAATATGGTGGCGGCATTATGCACAGTGTGCATGAGAGAGCTGTTGTTTGTCGAGACTCCTGTCTTTTCCACTTTGCACATGGGGCAGTGAGGACCATTTTATGTGATATTCACTGGCACAGGAACGAAGCATAATTGGGACGATCCGTTGCTGTGATGTTTGAACTGCCACTGAACTGAACTGGACTAATATTCTTTTTACAAGAAGTAATCATTCCTCTAAAAGTTAGTTCAATACTCTTTATAGGACGGCGCATTTAACCCCAGCATTTTTGATTCTTTGTGATTTCTTGACAAGTTTACGTTCAGTAGTTTGCCATTGTTTCTGAACGATCATCAATCATACCATTGCATGAAAACAAACGTAAGGTTGGTCCGCTGTCAAATTGCCCGCTGCCGTGTTTCGAACTAGGTATGCGGGATTACAAATCTCGTCCGCAACCCCATCGCCACAGAACCGGTATAATTCCTCAACTACACTTAATTTATTGCATTTACAGCGACCTGGCACGTGCTAGAATGATCATAACATACGCAAATACAGCTTTTAACAATCACATTTCCTTGAATACTGTGACCTCGTTCTAAATTTTGCTATAATTGATATGCCGACTTGTTCTTTGGAAACTACGCAAAGTGGCATTTTATTTATACAATGATTCTTGGTCATCAGGCATGCTTAAAACATTAATCTTTGTGCCAAACAGCGCTGATCTAAATCAGATCTTCACACAAAGTGCAAGAATGTGTGATGTTAATTAGTGCAAATGATGTGCAAGTTCTTCAAGTGCTTTGCCACCTGGCACGTTTGATCACTTTCCCCCGTACCCCTGTCTCTAGTGTCATTTATCAAATAACTACAGATAACATTCTAGCCGATGATCATCAAGATATAAACACGGCCCTTGTATCCCTTGTATCGTTCTTTCTCTTTTTCTTTCTATCATTCTTTCCGGGTGACAGACACTTCATTTGCTGAACGTCATTTCTTATTACATTTCAGCTTGGCCTGGCAACTACGGCACATGTTTTTCGGTCTCCATCTCCCAAGCAGGTGGCTCCAGAGGTTTGAGATAGAAAACGATAATATAAATATATTGATAATGGAACCAAGATCAGCAAAAAGATCACCCCCGTCCACTAAAATGGATCGACAGAGAATAACTATCGCTGCTGATGGCTTTAGCAACTCAAAGACATTGATGCTGAATTACAAGATGGCGTCTGATTACACGGGATACTTTCAAACTTATTACCGCCGTTTCCCAAATTTGAATATGTGTTGTTTGTAAACA
This sequence comes from Cepaea nemoralis, assembly GCA_014155875.1. Classification (NCBI taxonomy): domain Eukaryota; kingdom Metazoa; phylum Mollusca; class Gastropoda; order Stylommatophora; family Helicidae; genus Cepaea; species Cepaea nemoralis. The sequence goes on from JACEFZ010013123.1 coordinate 586,514, forward strand.
GTAACTTACATCTGCTGCTGATTAATTCATATACTGACACAATGTGCAGAATGAGCACTCGTGTAGTCACTATGGAGTTTTCACGCTTATGATTGCTGTACTTTTATGTTGAATGTGGCGATACTTATCACAATTATTACTAATCATTCACGACAGCCGATTAATTTTAGATCGAAGTTAAATGATGAGGTATCACTTCCTCGGTGGATGCTGTGTGATTTTGAGTAGCGGGGTTTTGTAGCTCAGTGTTGACTGCCAGGGTGGAACATTTACTGATTCACCACGCGATCTGCCGATATAGTCAACTTCTCATGCCTTTTTCCCCTTCAATTCTGGCTGTAATTATAAAGTTGTGAATATGATTAGTATAAAAATGAATTTACTTAAAACAACGCGTACACACACACACACACAAACATACACACACACACACCACACACACACACGCACACACACACACGCACAAACACATACTACATATTAAAAGGCACACAACGTTGCATCTGAGAACAGATGAACGAGACTTCAATAGGTAGTATCGCGCCCAAACTGTCTTTTCTGACGGGGGACGGAATACTGGGTTCGTCTCACAAGTTGGCCAGCTGGATTTAAATATTGATTTCTTTTCAGAAAGCAATGGCAAGCTATCGAACGTAAAATTGCCCAGTAAATCACCAACAGCCAATAAGAGGTGATGTTGAGTGTAACATTCTGCATAGGACATGCAAGGTGTTTTATTAAGGAAATAGACATAGGTAAGAGAAAAATTTATTTTTGGCGATGTTTTTCATTGTCGCCGTATCACAACACTTGTTCGGTCAACAAGCAACAGCAGTTTGAAGGATCCTCATCATCATCATCATCATCATCATCATCATCATCATCATCATCATCATCATCATCATCATCATCATCATCATCATCATCATCATCATCATAATCATCATCATCATCATCATCATCATCATCATCATCATAATCATCAATCATCATCATCATCATCATCATCATCATGCATCATAATCATCATCATCATCATCATCATCATCATCATCATCATCATCATCATCATCATCATCATCATCATCATCATCATCATCATCATCATCATCATCATCATAATCATCATCATCATCATCACGTGACATGCCGACTGGCATTGGTGTTCATGGCTCTCCACAGATCTCGTCTATGGTTTTCTGGATCAACTCTGCCTGTTGATATTCCTCCATGCCACCGTCGCAATCCATCCAGCATCATTTCTCTTGGTCTGCCTCTGACTCTCTTCTTCCCATGATATTTCCAGTTGTTACGATGTTCTCCAATGCCTGTCTTCTCATCACATGACCAACAATTTTGTTTGCTCTTTTCTTATTGTTTAATTACATGGTTCTAGTTTCATTCGCCTTTTTCAGGCATTCGTTGTAAGTTACTTTGACAATCCAAGGAATTCGCAACATTCGTTTCAGCAACCACATCTCTGTTGCTTCCAATCTCCTCCTAATTTGTTCATTTACAGTTTGAAGGATATGCGATGGAATCCTTTGTGTCTATAGCGTTCACGTGTATTTATGAAAGGGTTGTTGTTGTCTGAACCCGGTCGAATCGAGTTGTTCTCTCTTGTCGATGTGAAGAACTCCCATTTGGTGAGGTTTTAACCCTATCCTGGCAGCCAAGCAAGACAACTCAATCCCAGCATGCGCGTGGCCTCTCAAAGATTGAACAGGAAACTCCGACGCTGATTGAAAGATTGAGCGTAACACTTCTATAATGATTGCAAAATTGAGTGCAATACTTCGACGATGGTTGTAAGATTGAATATAACATTTCTATGCTGCTTGTAATACTGAGTGTACAACTTCCATGATGATTGTAGGATTGAGTGTAACACTTCAGTGCTGTATGTAGGATTGAGTGCAAAACTTCGATGCTGATTGTAGGATCGAGTTCAAAACTTCAATGATGATTGTAGGATTATGTGCAAAACTGCTATGTTGATTTTAAGGTTGAAATGTACATTTCGATGCTGATTGTAGGATTGAGAATAACACTTCAATGGTGATTGTAAGATTGAGTGGAACACTTCGATATTGATTGTAAGATTGACTGGAAAACGGTCGAAGCTGATCGTCCACATCATCGTGAGTCATTGTTGTGATTCTCATGCAGTCAACAGCGTGCAAAGTTTGTAATCCACCAGAGCGGAGGCCATGGGGAAGGGGTCCTCCCTTGGTTACTTAGACTAGCGTCTGTCAAGTACGTTCCCGAACTGTCGTTCTGTCGTCACTGTCTGTCTGTTCTTCTGTTCTGTGTCTCGTCCCTGTCCTAGCTATCTATCTGTCTGTCTGTCTGTTCTGCGACCCGCTCATCACCATGGTGGAGAGCATCTCATTTTAAATCATATAAGTAGTCAGATAAGATCCCGTTCCCGACTAGCTGTCCGGACTGTTCTTACTGGCTTGGGTAAATGGAGAGGGAGGAGAAGAGGAAGGTGGAGGAGGGAACGAGGAGGGGGAGGAGGAGGAGACGGAGGGGACTAAGGAGGAATAGGAGGGGAGGGAGGGATTCAGGAGGAGGAGGGAGGTGTGGGTGGAGGAGGAGGGGAGGAGAGGGAGGAGGAAGAGGAGGAGAGGGAAGAGGGAGGAGGAGAAGGAGCAGGAGGAGATAGGGAGGAGGAGGAGAGAGTAGTAGGATGCGAGGGGAAGAGGGAGAAGAGGAGGGAGATGAGGAGAAGGAGGGGGAGAGGAAGGCAGAGGATGAGGGGGAGAGGAGGAGGGGGAATGTGAAGGGAGGAGGAGTCGTTTATGGCAGAGAATGTGGGCAGCGGGCCGCATTGGAGTGGGGGTGGGAGGGGGAGGAGTTTTGAGTCAACAGCTGATCCGAGCAACACACATCATAGTCATCACCGATGGGTCAGTGGTGAGAAACACGTAGTGGCTGGGGCTTTATGCAAAGGCATATGAGACTACAACCTCCAGAATGAGAATGAGGTGGGAGGCTTCAGAGGTCCACAGATTGTGAGAATTGTATGAATATTTTGCCCTGGCCATGCGGGTGTACGGGGGAATGAACAGGCTGATAGGCTAGCATGGAAGGCACCTCTTGGTGGTATCTTGCCTATGGACAAGGGGAGGTGTGGTGCGCTTGTGGAGAAGGCGGAGGAACGATTGAGACCCATAAGTGGAAAGAATGAGATTGCGGGGGATCGGCAGGGGTTTCGGAAAATCTCAAAACTGAGAGGGAAGACCAGTGAAAACATTTAATCAGATAGCGGTGGGAACGATTAGTAGTATGCTCTGCGCTGGCTGTGAAATCGAGGGGACTGAGCACGTATGGGAATGTCCTTGAGTGCAGTGATGTCGGTTCTTGACTCAATCAACATATATGTATATATATTGTACTGAAAAAAATGTTAAGGTAATGGATTATACTGCTCATGTCACATTTTCGGATAGCTTCCAAATATTAAATAGTATTTTAGTGATAGTACTGCAACTCTTCCCATTCAATGGATATGACATAATTTAAGATTTCGTAATTCGACAATATAATTGATGAGCAAATCAGTTGTGATAAGGGGGTTGGGAAGGGAAGCGTGTTTTTTCGCGGAAAATATTTGATCAACCTCCAGTGACTTCCGGTGTTGTTACACATGCCTGCTTTGACCTCATGTATTCAAAAACAACGTGGCACCGTTACGAGAAACCACTTCTAATAATGGCAGGATTGTTCTGTCTGCTAGGCTGCAAGCGTTTGTCGCTTAAAACTTTTTTATCTTGAAGTTATTAACTTTGTTATGATGTTCTGTAAGACTATTTTTGGTTTTTAACACATGTTTCTTTTGTCTCTGGTTACTGTTTAATTGCATTTTTGAATTATGCGTTCAATTTTACATATACTTGAAGAGTTTTCAACATTAACCTCCTTTAACTGTTTCGGGAGAAAATATTCAGCACAACCACGAAAAGAGATAGCGCAATTCTTCTTCTTCTTCTTCAGCTTTCCGAGCCATTGAGGTTCTTTGCTGCAGATACAATCCGTCTCCATTCGTCTCTCATGGTGGACCTTCTCTTGCCAGTCGTTGATTCCAATTGCTTGTAGGTCTGTATATATTATCTCTCCACCGTCTTCTTGGTCTACCTCGGGGTCTACGGTCATTTATTTCCTGAGTGTAAGCGAGTTTTGTTTCCCTATTATCTTCCATTCTTTCTATATGCCCCAGCCATTGTAGTCTATTAGCCTTTCATGATACCATGATTAGCGGGGACTTAAACGATCATAAATGTCTTTGTCTACGTCTCTTTTCCACTCTCCACAGCGTTTGTGTATCCTTGATGGGTCCAAGATACGTCGTAAAAACTTTGGTTCTCAAAGGTATTGTAACAAGGTGCTTCAACTCCTTTCGTTTGTTACTCCTAGGTTTCGAGCCATACAGCACAACTGGTCTGATCAGTGTTTTGTATATTGTGATTTTGGTGTTACGAGATAGCGCTTTATTTTTGTAGATGTTGGAGTGCATAGTATATCTTATTTCCAGAATTAATTCTAGTTATATGTTTCTTACTCTTATGATGTTGGAGCGCAGTTGAAAGATTGTACCCAGGTACTTTTTATGTTTCCGTTCTTTTAATGGTCCTTGTGATATACTTTATTTTCACAAACATAACATGCTGTAGTTTTCCCAGTCGAAACATTAAAACCCGAACACCGCAACAGGGTATTTTCGTTCACACAATTGTACTGATACAAGATTTAATATACCCGTTGGCAATGAAAAAGTGACCGGGAAAGACACCGTATAAATAGCAGTGAACAACCGGAAACTGCCTGTTTTTGTTCACCACCCAAGCAAAGGAACCATGAGAGATTCGATGAGCGAAAGGAGTGATAGTCTCTTCAAAATCAACTTAGTATAATTTAGTATAAGTTAGGTAATAAGACAAACATCAGCCACGACAACGCATTGGAAAAATCTGAATCCTGGCGCCGAAGTGTGGAAGAAATTCATTTTAATGAAGGTAAAAGTAATATTCATTTAAATCTTAGATACGTTGTGAGTTCAGTTTCCCAGAAGAAGAGTTGGAAGTCGACTTGTTAACACGTGTGGTGAATTCTTAAGAAGTTAATAAATTTTAATTTTTTTATAGTTTATAGATAAAATTTCATTAAGGATAACCCTAGTGAGATTTATTTTCTCCCAAATAAAAAACTGATTTAATGTATAAGCATTAATCCAAGTTGTACATTTATTTCTTAAGCAACTCAATCTACAATGATTTGGAATGGTGAGTTCTTAAAGAATTTAATCTAGTACAAACTAAATAATTTATACTCAGTTATCATAGTCATAAATAAACTGTACAATAGGAAACTACAGTGTTTATTTTCTCTCGCTAAACAACTTAGTTAATGTTATACAACATTAGACACATGTTATCATTTTATTTCTTAACATGAAACTGAATCTACAATGAATTAGAGTGACTTAAGGAAATTCACATTCTTAGTGCAGTTGTAGGACCATGGTACATATGCCACTGGTAAGATTAAAACTAGTTTGCCTGTGCCAGCACTGATATAAAAATTATTGTATGTGTAATTAGTCAGTAGATTTAATTGTGACATGAGCACATGGACAAACAATAGTTGTCTTATAATTCATGAACCCATGAGAACCAAATAGATTCTACGTATCATAATTTGTGTGTTGAGTTAGCACCATAGCGTGAGTCAAATGTATTTTCAATGTTGTAAACATATGGAATTAATGTTTGTGCAACACAATAATAATACTTAGTCAACCGGCATGTAGAATGGTTTAAGATTCATAATGCCTGAATGTAGACTGAGTAGATCACATAACCTGTGAGAATAGGGGGACCCCTGTGCATTTTATTATTGCTACACATGAAGGCGTATCCTTTGAGAATCCCATAATTATGTCTAATGATCACAATGATCACTATGTCATTGCTGATAGCATGTCTGTGAGGATGCATGTGTGATTTCCCTCATTGTTAAACAGATATGAGTATCATTTGATAAAACCCATGAGCATGCATGACTAAATATCCAGGAAATAGTATCAGTAGGTTGAAGGATGAGATTCCCTTGTAATGTCATTCTTGTGAATCTGTGAATGTATTCTGGTAAAGCACCTACCTAGGCCTGATGTCTTCCTACCAGATATGATGTGTATGATTAGTGATTGTGAAAGGAGATATTAATTGTGATATCAATGATGGTAACATTGTAAGTTATCATGGGAAATCACCCACCTTACATGACAGTATGAAGGTGTGTGATGAATGATTCCTATATGATCACCCATACCATATGAATGTGTCTATAGACTGAGTGAAATGAGCATCCATGCATATGAATGATGTATGAGAGAGTTAAATTGAACCCACATGCAAGATGGATATGGTTGACTGATGCATGAGGAGATTGAATGAGTGATGAAGTTACAGGCTGAGAGAAAGGGAGTATAGGCCAACATCAATCTCAGGATAGCCGACAACTTTGATGTGGAATGCCATGACTATCACCAGAAACTAGTTCGGCGTAACCCATAAACTAAATAATAATTTAGTACACTCTGGCGCAATAACACCACTTTGTATAAAATATCATTCATGTTCCTATCATCTAGTTTGTGCGCTAAGCACGACACAAACCATATCATACATTCGCATAGCACCAGCATCTGTGTTGAATTTAAGCAAAATCCCACTTTTTAGTTCATGTTAACAACATATGGTCTAGTGTAATGATAATAATGTACTACAAAAATGATGATGAGGATGACTGTAATGTAATGAAAATGATTAACAATGATTGTGATGATAATGTAAGAATATGTAATGATTTCTAATGTCATAAGCATGATAATAATGATGATGATTGTAATGACAATGTAATAATTATGATAATAATGATAATGATTGTAATTACAATGAGATATGGAGACCATGTTGATGGTGATAATAAATATTACATCCATGAGATTGGAAGAAATCTTCTCACTTGAAGCATTTAATGAAGAAGAATACACCTGAATGCTATACAAGAATAATACCATAATGTGCTTATATTGTTTATAAGCAAATACTCATTGAAATGGGAACTGATTTTTAAAAGCCCTTAATGTATGAGACCCTTTTTCTTGAATAGAAAAAGATGAATAAGAGAATTAACTAGGAACAGACATAGTTGTAAATTCCAAATCAATCAAGGTATGACTAACCGGTAGACCTCAGGACAGGCATAGGTGAAGATGAAACTGCACATCTGCTAGTCTAAAACTTGAACACCATATAATGGAAGATGGAATGGAGAGCAACCCATTATGTTGTGGATAACTATTTGAGAGCACCAAGACTCTTTACCTTCCACTGTTTATTTTCCTAGGATCAAAATTCTTTTAGGTATTTTCTTTGTGAAGTTCTTGAGAAAAAATATAGAACATTTCAGTTTCTGATGTTCACAGTTTGATATTATTAGACTATGATGGATGCTAAAATTTCAGGTAGTGGTCATTATCCAGACCTGCTTTGTGAATGCAGCACTTTGTGAAAGTAGTTGTAGCAGCTTGACTGAATGCAGTAGCCACTTAACTGAGTGAGGCAGCTGAGATAGTGAAGCCAATATATCAGCAAACTTCCTGCCAATTCTCACCACCTTTCCAGGACAGGTTTCCACATATCCTTTAGTCCAGGTATATGTGAAGAACACCAGTGAGCAATTTATAATAAATCACCGCGGAAACAATTAAAGAACCCTCAAGAATATTCTACACTGACTGTTAACGAGATCCAAGTAACTGGATGGTACACCAACCAAGGGGTACCCATGTTCTATTCCACAGATTAGGCCAGCAGAAGAGGCCCAATATTTAAGAACAGATGCAACTCTGAGGACCATGTATGATAACGTGGGCACAGCCAGAGGATAGATTATTTAGTTAAGAGACTAATAGACCCATAATGTTGTAATTGTACTGTATTGTTGGTTGTATGTTATTACTGTATATGTCATCACATAGTTCCATTTATATATAATAAAATGAAAACAATTTACAGGTTATTGTCTCTTTTGAGAGTTCTCTTGTCATACTAAATTGTTGTAAGCAATTACCCTAGATTAATTATTTAGTTGGTAGAGGAGAGGCAAGGACCATCCATAAGGACATTTGGGATACTCATAAAATTTCATTTTTTTCCTTGAGGTATTCCTTGTTATCCAAAACTCTATTTAATTGTCAAATCATTGAGCCAGTAACAGCTAAATTAATTTTAACGGGCAGGATCACATTGAGAAAGAGGAACTCTGGATCCTTGATCTCTTTGGGGTTGAGCCATCACTATTTATCTGACAGTCATATAACCTATTTGTATGTGCCATCGTTTTTAGCCATTCCTTCTCTTGAAATTACCATATATTCTGTCTTATCTTGGTTGATAACACAGCCCATCTGTTGGGCTTTTTCCCTTTAAGTGAGTCCATATTTCCAATGTCTTTTGTTCATTTTCCCATATATATCTATAATCTCTGCATAACCAAGCAGCTTGGATGTTCCTCCAATATCACATTCCTCCTGTACCTTCCTTACAACTTTCTCTAGAGCCAGATTGAGAGTAGCGCGATAGTGCCATCCCTGTTTCAAGCCAGATGTTATTTGAAAGGGTCCTGATTCCTGCCTTTATATGTTACTATATTATATGTACTCTTCCATGCATAGTACTGGTCATGTTGATTAACTTCCTTGGTATCCCATATTCCTGCATAGCATTCCATAGACTATTCTATGGACACTATCATAAAGCCTTTTTAAAATCCCACAAAAATGTTATGGAGATCTCTTTATATTCCCAATTTTTTTCAGCTATTTGTCGTAAGATCCGTTAACGTTCCGAGGTCGTTGTCCAAAAAAAGCAGTCCGAATTCGAGCTTATGTATCTGTTTCGTACAAAAAGTTTTTATCAAAGGTGGGGATGCTTAACCTCACGCTTCAACACCCAACCTGGAGGACCAGGTGTTTCTCTTGTCTGGTTTTCTCTGCCTTTGACCCTGTCCGGTTGTGGAGGCCCTGCTGGTGCTAGCGGCGACGGCACGGCAAGCTCTCAGGGTCATTGGTAAACTCAAGCTCGCCCACCACGACAGGTTGAAACACCATCGGGAGAATAAGCGCAATCATTATCTCAAAATTTAAAAATGGCGAGCGCCCTGACTATACTAATTACTAATGTGACCTGCATTTATTTATAAATTAAAAAAAATGCAAGTTAACTATAAATTAAACAATATCAGGTTTCATGTGTAGCAGTATAATTATCCTGTGTCTTGTATATTTTTCAGCATTTGACATGATAGAGAATAATTTTGAAACTAGTTTCCCAGACCCGTCTGTAATAAACCTGTATAGTAGGTTTTTTTTTTATTTCTTAAGCGCAGCAGTACATAATTATTTAAATTTAAATAAAATACTGTGAATAAGTGAAGTTTTTTTAAAAAGATAGTATTTAATATTAATGTGTCCTTTTAGATATAGAACAGGTAATATAGAGCAGAGTAGAAATCATTTATTACCGAAAATTTACTGCTTAATTTATGTAGCAGTTACAAACTTCTTACTTACAGTATTGCAATGAATTTTTATCAACAAAAGAAGCTTTAAAAGAAAAGTCGCTTAAAAGTCGACAGGGTCGCTTCATTGCACCGGGTTTTATCCCATATGGCAAATCGGTCTCTTGGTACTTTCCCGCACCCGTTGCGGGCATTCGTCGCCCCACCACAGCCTTAACTACCCCGTAGCTTTTTAGGCGCGCCATACCGTCCAGAGTCCTTCACGAACCGAATTTCTTATCCATTCTATTCGTCACATTTATGGGCACAGCCTTAACTCCGTGACGCCCCTGCCCTCTAGGAGCACCTATCTTCCCCATTCACTTCTAGTGGTTTCGCCCTTTAAAGAGAGTATCCCATATATTAAACAGCATTTTGGCGACACCTTACTATTGTTACATTCTGTTAATGTGCAAAAATTGGTCGGTTTTGCACCTTTAGAGCCCCAACACGGCCAAATCCCCATGATACAGTCCCGAGAGGTGGGAACCCCCATCATGACCTTAGCTCACCGCGTGCACTTTCCCCGGTTTTAGTGAGAAATCTTGTTTACCCATACTCCTGGAGTGTCGCATTTAGCATGTAACTGCTCACCTGTAAATTTCATGGTTCTTATGTCTAAGAATACTACTTGAGGCTTTTTAGGTGGTTGGCAATTTAGTCCAGGAATTATTAATCGCCGTTATAACGACCACATCCAGGGATTATTACATGACAACATACTGGGATAATCATTAGGCTAACACACAGTGGCTTACCAAGCAAGAGGAATAACTAGGAAAATAATTAAAAATATATCATTTATTACTAAGAAAAGTGACAAAGGAACATTGCTTCTGCTAATCCATATTATTTAGGTGAGAATAACAATTTAACTAACAAATCTTTCATAATCCGTTTAAAAAATACCTTATTCGCAAACCGATATGATTCACGCCGATATAGGACACTACATCTTTAGAGTAACCAATTGTCTGTTGTTATTTTCATATATCATATTTTATTTCAAATAGAGTGAAGCAAGAATGTGGGACTTTCCTTAAAACAAGAGACTCCATTGAGGCTAAATATAATGTTTAACTGATATCTGTTGAAGTTGTGTAGTTGGAACCTTCGTATAATACATACTTATTTGATCGCGTATTCGGATGGTCTCTATCAAGTGACTTATTCCTTTTTAGTCTTAAATAGGGGCATAGACTCGGGGTTGCAAAAACTCAACCGTTCACCAGACGACAAATTGTTGGTTTCAAGTGACTTTGTCACAATCGTAACTTTGTTGTTTGGGTTTGCTTTTACTATATCGAAACCCAATTTATTTATTAGTTTTGGAAATTCTATCGCACCAGCTATACATTGTGTTTGGAGAGTGCTCGGGCACCTATACTTTTTTTTGACCGAGCCGCATAGAATCATCTGAAGACCCGAAGCAGGAACAAGTTTTTTGTTAAGTTGATTTCCCTACGACAGAAAACTTAAACGCAGTAGGCGTAAAAAATGACTTAGCGGACTATAATATACTGGTGAAAGCATTCAGTTAAATTAAAAAGGTAATGATTATTAAAACAGCATAGTCCATGGGTATAGGCTGCAATGTTAGACAGGATGACCTGAAGTAGAGGCTGCTTGATTTATGTACGCAGTTTAGCAACTTACTTAAATACATTACGCGCATGTTACCTCTATACAAAATTTAAATAAAAGGAGAAAATCGACAGGGTTATCTTAGCGATAATACTCAAAATTCATCTAATAAAGATTCCGCCGCAAGGTTGTCAAAAGCAAGTACCGTAGCATTTGGGTTACGACGTACGTAGAGGTTCCGAAACAGAACCCGTAAATTAAAGGCAGCCCGGTGAATCGAATACGAGCCTTGGAAAACGCACAATGTCTGTGGCAATGGTAAAGAAGAATATTTAGCAAATGCAGGAGTCTTATAAATTGACTTTTAGGGAATAGCGATACAAACAAAGTATGAAATTAACCGCATAGGGAGTTTACGTGACATCTTGTTAAGGTGAGAAAAGACATAGACGGCAAATATGTGGATAGTCATAAAACAAAGATAATATTGGAATTAGAAAGCAAAATCAGTAGCAGAAGGAATCATGGCAATGTCCAAAAAGATCACAAGACATTGTAACAGTAACAAAATCATATCAATTCAATATTCTATATGAGAATGGAGTAGGACTCTAGATGTATGAAGTTATCGAACTATTCACGGGGCCGATGAAAGGATATCAGACCAAGAGGTAAAAAATAAGGACACTGTGTGAATAATGAGCAATGATTTAAATCACTGATACTTTGCAGGCCAACACGAAATCTTCAACAAGCTTCTATAACATATTCCTATTCAGCAAATACAGCATAGACCCATTTAGACTATAGAAAATCTGTAAAAACAAAGATGCAAGATTAAATATATTAGATGCGAGATCACTTTTCTATTAACGTAACTTTACATAAACTCTAAGAAGATAAAACCTTAAAAAGCAAGAAGAGCAGTTAAGGCAGGAATTAGGCATTTTGCAATCTTAAGTCTTAAGAAAAACATTATGAGAAATGGAATCTGCCATCGAATCAGTAAGAAAAACTAATAATCTACCTGATTGTGGTTACAGAAAGAAAGGAACAGTGGAAGAGAAGTGAAAGGGATGTTTCAAATCAAGCATTTTAAATACTGCAAAAATAACATGCGGAACCACGAAAAAACGCAAAACACGGATAAAGAAAATAACAAGTTGGTGGAACGCAGAAGTAAGAAAGCGGTAAAAGAAAAAAAAGGAAAATATAAAAAGTGGTTGAAGAGCAAACAGGAAATGTGATTACAGAGAATACAGAATAGCGAGAAGACATGTGAGTAGAATAGTAAAGAGAGAAAAACAAAAAGACTGGGAAGAGTATGTGAGAAACCCTAAATAAAAACTACAAAGAGGCAACCAGAAACTTCTACAAAAAGATAAGTGCAATGCGAACCAGAGGAGAACCCTTTGACCCAACTGAAATAATTAACAGCGAAAATGGAGAACCAATAAGTGAACAAAAACAGATCCTAATAAGATGGAAGCAGTATTTCGAACAACTTCTCAACATCCCATCAGATGTCACAGGAATTCAAGAGACCTACACAGATGTCACCGAAGAACTAGAACCAGACATACTAAAAGAAGAAATTATAGAAGCCATCAGATTAGCCCCATTGAACAAATCACCAGGACAGGATGAAATACCAAATGAACTAATTAAAGCAGCAAGAGAAGTAGGAACAGCTTGGCTACATAGACTATTCAATCATGTTTGGGTAGAACAACAGACACCACGAGACTGGGGAAACGCCATAATTATCCCAATTTGGAAAAACAAAGGCAGCAAAAGAGATTGCACACAATACAGAGGCATTTCACTGTTGAGTCATACTGGGAAAATATTTTGCAAAATTCTTGAAAAAAGATTACGAACTACTTTAGAACCCCAGCTAAGCGAAACGCAGCTTGGATTTAGGAAAAACAAAGGATGCACAGACGCCATTTTTGCTCTTAGACAACTTATAGAAAAATCAATCGAATTCAATGAAACCTCTACTTAGCCTTTGTCGACCAAGAAAATGCATTTGATAGGGTAGATAGAAACAGCCTGTGGGAAATCCTTAAACAATATGGAGTGAGTACACATCTAACAAACCTATGTAGAAGTTTATACAACAACATTGAATGCATAGTGAGAGCAACTGGAGGACACTCAGAACCCTTCACCATAAGATCTGGAGTACGACAAGGTTGTGTCCTGTCCCCTCTCTTGTTCATAACATATATAGACAACATATGTAAAGAAACCAGCCAAGCAGAGACAGCAAGAATACCGCATGACGAGACACAGAAGAAGAACCATCTGCAAATCTAACCATTAGAGAACTCCTGTTTGCGGACGACCAAGCACTAATAGCAAAATCAGAAGCTGAATTACAAGACCACATGAATAGTCTAAACGAAATGTGTAGGGAACATAACATGAAAATTAGCACAAGCAAAACAGAGGTAATGACTATAACTAAAGAAGAACAAACAGCAACAATTCACCTAAACGAACATCCCTTGAAACAAGTAAAGAGCTTCAAGTACCTAGGAAGTATAATATTATCAAATGGCAGATCAGAAGACGAGATCGAAAATAGGTGCAATAAGGCAAATCAACTCATTGGACAAATGGCACCAATACTAAAGAACAAACATGGTATCAATAACTACTAAGAAAGCACTTTACAACACAATCTTCCTACCAACTCTGTGCTACCAATGCCAAACCTGGACAATGACAGAAAAAGAGAAAGAAAAATCACAACAACAGAAATGAGGTTCCTGAGAAGAATACTCAACGTATCAAGAAGAGATAGAGATCAGAAATGAAGAAATCAGGACTAAAGTGGGGGTTAAAGCTGCTCTAGATTTTATTAGAAAGCAGCAAGTCAAATGGTTTGGCCATGCAAGTAGGTTACCAGTCAACAGCATGCCACAACAAGCAATGATGTACAGACCAGATGGAAACAGAGGAAGAGGCCGACCACGTAAACGTTGGACGGAGGGAATAACAGAATCCATGGGAATGTCGATATACGAAGCCCATAACCGGCACTCTCACGAGTTTATACTTCACCTCGACACCGCAGGTACAAGAGGAACATGATGAGATGATGAGATGATGAGAACCTTCGGAGCACGAGTCAAACGGCTTGACCACTTCGCCACAGAGCTGTTGCAATGCAGTGGTTACATTAAGACAATGTGAGTACATTTTCATGAATTGTTCTTTCACTAATGACATTTCACATGACATTTAATAATATAAATGGGAAGCTATGTCTAACTATTAATTAGGTCACGGCACATCCTATCGAAAAGTCTCAAAAGTCGAGTGCATTTTTCTCAGACTCTCGTGCTTTGTGCAATGCTTTCGACAGGCCGCCCTGTGGAAGAGACAGAGCCATATGGTATAAACCCGGTGCAATGAAATCGATCCTTTCAACATTTTATCGAAAGAGGAATGTGACCTTTATTTCCTGTTACCAAAACGTACAATAAAGGTGCCAGGTTTGTTAGCAATGTGACAGACTTTTAATGAATAATAACCAACTGGCGGCCATTTTTATTGTTAATTAGGTAACGGCACATCCTATCGAAAAATAGATAATACGTTAAGTTAGGCCTCGCCACCCAGGACAATGATATATGGTACTATGTTGTCCGTTTAAAAATAAACATTAATAAACAGCCACAGTATTAGAAGGCAGAATTTCTCAACTTCCAATTTATTCGGCCGCGATCAGAACCGTCTCATTTACTCAGATTCTTTTGCACTCCTGATTGTAGCTCACGACACACAATATTAATAACTCCGCTTAGAATTAACGGACGGTATTCATTGAGATACCGTTGGATTCGTGTTGTCAAGCTGTATCCAACTGTCACGATTTCACAAGTAAACACCCAATTTTCAAATACTGTCTATATATGCTGATGAATATGAATGATATATGAATGTCGCAACAATATATCAATCATTAAATCGGCGTCATTAATCGCATTCCTAATTATGCTCTGAAATGCAAAGAAAAAATGTCAAGTACAACAAACACTTTACAGATCAGTTACAGATAAATGTATTTACAGCCACTGTTGGATTTTGTTTCTTCATGTAAACTAAAGGAAGCGAGCAAATCCGAGTTGCAGACAACACATTTCAAGTCAAGACTTTCATTTCCTTAACAAACAAGAGTAGTCTGGTCTAGTTGGTGGCTTCTGGTGTGGAATATGGATCAATGGTGGATACAAGAACGTACTTCAGATATGTTCACAGTCAATACAGGAGTGAGACAGGGTGTGCGCTCTCTCTCTCTCTCTCTCTCTCTCTTCTCTCTCTCTCTCTCTCTCTCTCTCTCTCTCTCTCCTCTCTCTCTCTTCTCTCTCTCTCTCTCTCTCTCTCTCTCTCTCTCTCATGATATTTAATATTTACATAGACAGAATATCCAAAGAGAGGAGAGCTGCATCCTTGACAGAACAGATTCAGACAATTTCGAACTCTTAAATAAACAGTCGGAGGAGCGGCTTCATTGCACGGGGTTTTATCCCATATGGCCCGGTCTCTTTCCGCAGGGTGGCCTGCCGAAAGCGGTCTGCACAAAGCAGTGAATCCGTAGCTCCAGCGACGACCCACAGGAGTCTCCGAGAATAATGTCCTCGTGACACCGATAAACGTAGCCCGGAATCGAACCCACAACCTTCGGAGCTCGAGGCAGATGGTTTCGCCATGGAGACTCCCGAAACTCTACTTTAGTCGAAACAACCGCCATAAATGCGCCTTTCAATACGTGTTCCCATGGTTGATTTGAATAACGAAGACACAGACAATATATTGCACGATTAATGGCCTAGCATATTTCGCTGCATCTCGTCTTCCTGCAGAAATCATAAACATAAACTAAAGTAATTATATAAATCTTTCAAGCTTAAAATATACAGCACACATATCCACACAATCATTTGAATCGTCTACCACGGTAATTTTTAAGCTACTATCATGTCTGTTAGCCGAAACTAAATTTGTGCACCCAAAAGTCATGACAGTCGGTTTAAAATTACCGTGGTAGACAGATTCAAATTACTGTGTGAATATGTGTGTTGTATATTTCAGCTTGAATGATGTATCTAATTACTTTAGTTTATGTTGTGTAATTTCTGCAGTATGTTACCTGACGAGATGCAGCTAAACATACGAGGCAATAAACCGTGCAATCTTCTTCTTCATCTTCTTCGTTCATCCGGAGTTTTTTTTTCTTTCCGGACGTGATTGCGTTGTGCCTGTTTACAGCAGAGCTGCATTCTTGCGCCGTTAGGCCGACACATCCGACTTCTGCGGGCATTTGTTTACCGGATTAACCCTTCCCGGGAATCGTGCAATCTATTGTTGTGTCTTCGTTATTCAAATGGACATTCTTTTTGCAGAGATCAGATCAGTGCCTGTTTACAGCACCGAGGACAGACTGCAAAGTCACATAAATAAGCTGAGCTCAACATGCAACAAATACAAAATGAATACAAATACATCAAAACTGATATATTGCAGGTTGGCAGGACGCCTGGCCCACTAAACGTACTGATAAATAGCACCCCCTGAAACAAGTTAAAGAATGTAAATTTTTATTATAACTTAAGATTGCAGAATAGACAGAGAAATCGATATCAGATGTTGAAAAGCAAGTGCGCTTATGTATCAACTATCACCCATACTGAAACATCTAAATATGTCCCGCAAAACGACGGATAATAAATAACATATTCACAGACCAATGGTGATGGTGAACTTTTGGCTGCGGGCTTCACGTAACATGAGAACTAAATCTACCGGTATTGATCGACACTCAAATAAGACGTGGGTGTAGAAGTAACATAAGTGGAGGCTCTCTAAATAACGGAATAAACGAAATTCTTGTATCATCATCTTTCACTTTGTCGTCAAGCGTCGTAGTGAAAAAATAGTTGATGTTCCAGACGCCCGTTGAGTGGCACGGAATAGTGTCATTCAATTAACTCCGGTGTACTTCTACAATGTCTTTGATATCGTCAATACATTGTCTTTTTGAGCGTCCTCATGCTCCCGTAATCAGGTTGTTGTTTTTTTTTTTTGCTGCTGGTGCTGATAGCTGATGGTCTTGCAATTTAATGAGATGGCCGAACCATTTTTGTATTCTGACTTTCATATACGCGGCACTGTGTTTATACCACTGTATGTCTGATAACATCATTTCTTATTTCGGTCTCGAATAGTTAAGTTGGCAACTCTCCTCAATCATCTCATCTCACTGGGTGAGTGCAGTGAACAAAAATGATGTTAGTTAGTTAGTTAGTTAGTTAGTCGCAGTTCCAACTTCACAGCAACGGGTCGTCCCCATTATGCTCCGTTCCTGTGCCAGTGAATATCACATAAAAATGCTCCCCACTGCCCAATGTGAAAAGTGGAAAAGACAGGAGTCTTGACAAACAACAGCCCGCACAGATACACTGTGCATAATGTCGCCGCCAGAATGTCAACACAATAGTCCCCCACAAAACACTCAGTTCATTTCTGATGGAATCGGCAGTCATTTTCCCAACTGGATGTTTCCTAGATGTTCACCCACACAGTCCACGAAAATACAGTTCATCGTCGATGGCAGTGGCAGTCAACCAGAAGCCCAGCAGCCACACATTTCTGCATAAGGCAAAAACTGGTCAACTCTGGGACATAGCCATCTGCCATCGCTCCGAACATGCAGTCACGTTCCAAAAAAACCTCGGGCAGATTCAAAAGCATTTCACACGAAACTCACAGCTCACATTGTTTCGATGTTTCGAGTGTTAGCATCAAGTCTGACCAAATGAACCTGGAAATGTATTGAAAGTAAATGCGAACCATGTGATACCGCCCACATCATCCACCGAGTACCAACTGGTCTACACATATGAGGTAAGCACCATATACCAGGGAGCCACAGAAGTTTAGTGGCTAAGAGACTTGCCAACACCGTTCAGTGAAAACATGCTCGAATCTCATCGAGATAGGGATTGTCTTTAAACTGACCTGGGCTCAGAGGTCGATGCAGATTAAAATGGGTACAAGGAAATTGTCTGGGACATAAAGGCAGCTTTTTCTTCCTTTCAGTTGGGGAAATTATCAGAATTGGCACATGGAATGTTAGAACTATGCATGAATCGGGAAAGACGGCACAGGTGACGGAGGAGGTGAACCACTATAAACATTGGCATTTTAGGATTATATGAAACAAATTGGAGTGGGAAAAGGCACGCAGACTCTAAGCACAGGC